>JALAZF010001003.1:0-555000 GCA_022829125.1 Lathyrus tuberosus | reverse complement strand
GTTGGAGGATAACATGATATTAGTATAGTTATTATTTAGTTTGATCAGATTGTTGAGCAGATAGACAAAAGATATAAGATGATATTTGATTGAGAAAGATGCAGACACTATAAATTAATAATGGAAGTTCAAACTGTTACATGTTTGTCAAGGTTAAGATCAATGTTTAAAAAAAATTGTGTTAGATAGCTGGTAAGGGTTCAGTGTGATATTCAAAATCATGATTTAATAAGACATTATATATCATAATCAGGTTGCGAGTGACATGACGAAGTATAAAATGAGAGTGAGATTTATATAGAGAGCATTGAAAGACTGAAATACACACAATTTGACATATGTCACCCAAATATATAAAGTGTGGTCTATATATCGATCTTTTTTAGTTGTTCTTACATAAAAATGTTAGAAATTCGGGTATGATAATCCTGGATAATTTCGAAGAATCGTGTTCGTACACTTTCCGAACAAAGTATTTCGACCCTATTCTTGCCTGGGTTCACGAAATCTTTGTGGGGATAATTCTTGAAGAACAATCTATTTCTGGCAAAAGAGAACTGATCAGGAATGTAGAGAGAAATTATCGTTTTTTCTGTAACCGAAAACCGATGCCAAATGATTCCTTATATAGGAGATCAATAACAGAAACCGAAAAGACACAACTGTTCAGAAACGGTTATGTCAGCGGGACCCCAGCCAGGGGCTCTGCCCCTTGGACCCCAACGGGGCGCTGCCCCGCACCCCGCCAGGGGCTTCGCCCCTTGGAACCCCAACGGGGCGCTGCCCCGCACCCCGCCAGGGGCTTCGCCCCTTGGAACCCCGTTTTAATTATTCGCATTCAATTATACGTTGGCTCGACGAGCGTGCACTCCGCACTACCCTAACTCGTTTCCAAGCTTAACGCATAATTTCATCGGCCTATAACAAATCACATTACTACTAAAATACATTGATGATACTAAAATCACCAACAAAAAAAATGCAACAACTATTAAAGTTAATTCAAAATAAGAAAGTATTTGTCTTGGACAAGAACTAAGGGGACTTGATTATTGATGTAACGTTGACGATGTTGACATTTTCAATAGATTTTATTTATTTGAAACAAGAACGTCAATCCAATGTTATATTAGAGAAGTTGATTTCTAAAGTCTTTAATAATGATAGAGACCTTGCCTTTACATTAGTTAATTAACATGTTATGTCAGCGTTCCAATTTGGGATTTTGGTTGATCAAAGCTTGATACCACAATTTCAAGTATACATAAACTTAACACTACCAAGACTCAAGAAGCACACTTTCAAATCATAAAACACCTCCCATCTTCGATAGTCACTGACATGTGTGTTAGAGTGTTTGCAAGTACACCCTTGACACCGGACCAGAAGGACAAAACTTTGACATTCACGCAACCATCCATTGGTTTGTCGTCAAGATAATGAAACATAAGTGCTTCTCCAGAACGCATTGGACTAAAAATGTTGGAGCAAAATGGAAACAACATGTCTTAACAGATACACAAGATCAATGATTTATTTGTGGAGGAGGATTATTTTTCTAACGGTATGGATAAGTATGAGTGGTCCTAGCAACATTTCACGTCACTTTGCGCTAACATCATACTTGTTGTTGATTACGTTAAAGAACATGATTGTCTCTAAAGCAAGCAAATATTTATTGTTGTATGGACCAATTGAGATAGTTTGCGCATTTATAGATTACAACACGAGACATGTATTTATTTTTTGAACATGTTTAATTTTATTTATGTAAATAAAAATGTTATTTTTTAAATTATGTTTGTACATATTTTTTAAGGGTTGAGTTAACTCATTGGCCACTAAAAAACATGCTGCAAAATAGTAAAGGATATTTAATAAAAGAATGGATGGTGTAAACAATATGTTGAAGTTGCAACTGAGGAACATAAAAAGATCATTTCGAAAAAGCATCATGAACTTAGGCCATCAAGATAACACTTTTTATGAAAGATTGTATGGTTAGTGTCAGAAGAGGCATACAATATATTGCTATGGAGCTTGAATAAGTGAATACATTAGTTGTTGGTAAGGTAACATGTAATTGTATATTAAGACAGGTCATGGCTTACCTTGTGCTTGTGAATTTGCAGCGATCTTCATATAGAAAGTACTCGTGTTCTATTGGGTACCAATCACTTATTTTGGAAATGAAATTTGGATGAGCACGAGCTTCATGATGAAAGAAACAAGGATACAAATAATTTGACTCAAGAATGATAGGCATTGTTGAAAACGAATAACGTATAAGTTTTTGGTTATAGAGTGTTGAAGACAAAAAAAGCATCTACAAGAATGGCTATCATCTTATGATCAAATGAGTAAGTATGTGTAGATGGATTGACATGTCCTGGTACTAGCTAGATGCCCATTATCCTTCTTATCATATAAGCTCAAAAAATTCTCACAAATCTGTTACTACATTGAAAAATACAAATAAAAACCACAAAATTTTAATTTACTTGAACAATGATAGATAATAATGAAATTGTATACATATAAAAGGGTCATATGCCCTCATAGACACCTCATCTCGTGATGACATGCCTCTCATATATCCATGGGTAGGCAACTTCAATAAGTTGCGATTCTGATGAAATAAGTGATAAATTCAATATAATTAATAATTAATTAAAATGTTTTAGTTATATTAAATAATTTGATTAGAATACAGATTTTTCATTCCCATAATTTTAAGGCTGTGTGATTCTGATACCTCATCAACACTGAGGTGTCAATAGCCCTTCATAGAAAATCACAGACTTCGTGCTCATTATCTTTGTGTATATTAGGGTACTACTCGTATATGTTATTTTGAGATGGGTAAAGTTTCTCTAACTTTAAGGAGGGAAAGTTAGAGCGACTTTAAGCAATATTTATATGATATAAAGGAAATGGAGATCTTAATTTTGGAGGGAAAAATTAGTGAGAGAAAGTACATTAAGAGAGATAGAGCGAAAGTTAGGAAAAGGTAGATAAATGGAAGTTAGAGGATCCATGGCCTTTTGAGGTAGTGTATATTAGGATCCGGATTACATAACTTTAGCGCGCCAAAGTCACCTGACTTTCACTCTTTCTGCACCGTCAGATCTATCCACTGCTTGAGATAGTGTAACGTGGCAAACTTTTTCTTTTATTGCGTTTTTTGTTATTAAAAAATACAATACAATGTTTATTTTATTCCTCTTTGAGTGCCACAACGCCGTTTCTCGATTGTTCCTTGGTTTCTTCTCTCTTTTCTGGCGTTGAAATTAGCTTGAAGAAAAATGTGCTCGCCCCTACATTGTTGCCATCATTGACAAAAGGTACAAATTGGAGGAGTTGGTCCATGGAATTCAAATAGAAAATTAAGAAATTATAGTTCAATCAAACTATAAATACAAGAAAGTTGATGACATGTTGCAGCAATAATAAATACCAGTCGGTTATGGAGGAGATCTAGTAGCTGCTTGACAATGGTAGTGGTGATCTAGTCGGTTAGTTTGGACTGTGACGGGGAGATGAAAATGAAACAACTCTTACTTCTGGAAAATATAAGGATATTGTGAGATATTGGATCAAACTCTAGTATGGTCAAATGGTAGCTTCTGGTTCGACAAGAATTAAGCATGAGGTCGAAGTTTGTTAGCATGTGTTCTGTCGGAGTAATGCGTGTTGTAGTCGAAGTTTGTTCTAACATGCATTAGTCAATATTGCTAGGTTTGTTAGCATATTGAATTGGGTCTTGCTTGTAAGCTCAATTGTTTAAGTTAGCTTGTACCCTAAGTTAGCTTGTAATGGGTAATTGTAAAAAAGTCCATTAGGTTAGTGTGTTAGTTTTCTTATAATTATCATGCTAGTCTTTCATCTTGTATAAGGAAAAATAGGAAGATAAAATCCTAATTCAAGTGAGAGAGGTTATTTTGTTATTCTTGTATACTTGTAATCTTGTTTGAAAGAGAAAGGAAAGAATAGCAGTTTATAACCAAATTTGTGTGGCAAATCCTTATTAGGTTGAGAGAGGTTAATTGTTGGTATTCACTTGTAATCTATGAACCATATTGAGAAAGTGAATAGTAAAACAGATTTAACCAATTCTCTATTCTTCTTCCTCTTTTCTCTTCCTTTGTGAACCCTAATAGGGTTTCGTGTGTTTTTTCAAGTTTTCCCTTCTTTTCTACCCTTGTGGATTTCTTGGTGTTCAAGAAACCAACTATACTTTGTTATTCCGGTATCATTTTTCGTAACAGGCATGTTATGTGGTTTCGATTTAGTCCGAGTTTATGCCGGTGGTCTACTCTAACGGGACGGTGAATGTTGATGAGAATGTGTTTTGTTAGGTGGAAGAGACATGAAAAATATTCCAGTTTGGATTCTTCTGTGGTTATATTTTTTTAATTAAAAAAAGAAACATGTCACCATCTGATCCACTTTATTAATCTGGCGGTACATATGCCGTCAAAGTTACGGTGTCTTTCGCTTATGTAATCCCTTTCTGTCTGTATATTAGGGTACTACTCGTGTATGTCATTTTGAGCCCTGTCTGTGGAGCTACTTGTGACGCTGCTCAAACACTTAACCTTGTGCCTCATGATGTTGAGCAAGTGTATTAATTCTTTTAAAATAATAAAAATAATTTTGTCTCCACACGTAAATTTAATAAAGTATTAATCATGCAATTTTAAAGTAATAATGGGAGGTTTTTATATTAATTTTTGCAAAAAATAATTATGCCAATAAAATTTAAGAAAAGTTACGATAATGAGAAGGGAATTAGATCTTATTCAAATTTCTTAAGTTTTTCCTGTTAATGATTGTGCATTACTTAACAAAATTGACTATATAATTTTATGACAAAATAACAATACTAATACACTTAATTCCTTGGTGTACAATTCACTCATTTAGACAACAACTCCTTCTTTCCTTAGGCGAATTCAAAATAAAAATAGGTGATCTAAATGTGTTAATTCTCTATCCACAACTTATAATTACCTATTCCTAATTAATTAGTATGTTGAACAATTGATCTATGTCTGATCAGTAGACTTACGATCAATAATCTCTACTCATCTAAATTCACTTTGTGCGCTTCTCAACATACAAAGAGCATTAAGAATAAAAGCAATAGAATAATAATTATAAATTCAAAACATTTAAATAACATCAAACAATCATATGATACAACAAAGTAAAATCAAGTTCTTCTTCTAAGACCTAATCAAAATAAATCTAGCTACTCATAGTTAAACAATTGATTACCATGAATTGATATGAAGAGTACATGAAAGTCAATGAAGAAATATGTCTCCAATGGCTCTAAAGCTTCTCAAATTCGTCCTGGAAAAGCCCTTGCCACTACTTTCTAGAATAAAATTCAGAATCCTAAAAAAGTAGTCTTTATTTTCTATTTAAAGCTGCAAACAATGTGTCAGATTTTCGCTCCACCGCGACCAAGGTGGCTTGTATCGCAATCGTTGTACTTTTACATAGTGCCCACATTGAGAGCATTGCAGTCGTGAGAATTTTAGGCCCAAATATTCTTTTTTTCTTTGTTTTTTCTTCAAAATATTTCTAAGTCCCCAATATTCCTTTACTTGGCTATTTTGCTCACTTTTTCATCATTTTAACTTGAAATTTCAACGTTTTTCTTAAAAATACTCGTAAAGATTATGTAATGACATAGTGTCATCACAATCCCAAACTTTATCTGTTGATTGTCCTCAAGTGTGTTGCCTATAAACTGAAAATTCCAATAGAACAAAATGCTTACCTTACCAATAAACATCACCTTTCTATTTTTTCCCGATCAACACGTCTGTTCATTACTTCAATTCAAATAATTTCGAAAAGGTATTCCAACATCACAAGTACTCAACTCATCTCTCATATCACCTTTGTTCACTCAATTTGACAAGGTAATCACATATTAACGTACAAAAGCATTTTACCACGAGTTTGCAAAATTTCTATCAAAGTCAATAAAAGTCATATTTAAACACACACTTTTGAGGTCTTTTTAAGGTTGTAACATGGTTTATGTTAGGGTAGGATATTTTGGGATAATAGGATTAAACCTTTGGACTTAGGTACCTAGTTTTCCTTATGTTACTTGGTTCCTTTCGTATCAATCTTTTTCCCGATCAATCAGTACTAGAGAATGCACTTTGTTGGTCCTATTCGTGTTTCTTTTCCTTTTCACAATTATTTTTTAAGAAGTCATTTTAACTTCTTATTTTCTTTATTTCTCTTTTCTTTTTATTTATTTTGACCATTATTTTATCTTGTACCCCAACCCCAAACTTAAACATTGCTAACTTCCAAGAGCAACCCCAAACTTATTCTTTTGCATAAGGTAACTAAACTTTCTACCTAACTCCAAAGAGGATGGAAAGATTAAATTTTTTAAGTTAAACGGCTATATAACAGACTATGTCACCGAAAGAAAGTGGTTAAACAACAGATATAAACATTTCATACAAGTTTGCTTAAAAAGCTCAAATTTTCCACAAGCAAGTGCCTCAGAGTGTATTTATTATACCAATAGACTAAGCAGAAGCAAGGAAAAATCTATGAAATAACAATTGTACGAATACTTTCATAAGAAGAAAAAGTAAACAGTGGAATTTTTGGTTCAAACCTTACTAGCTGAGGTATTTGGAGATTGAGTACAATTCAATTAGTGGCCCATTTTCTTCATCAAATGTTAATCTGCATCAAGAACTTTTATGTTGATCAACTTTTTTTTGTTCACTATTTTCTGGTGACTTGTTTCTTTTTGCTTTTCATATTGTCATTGGTAAGGTAGCAAATCATTAACAGAAAGAAACAACAACAATAAACTTGTTCATTAAGTAAAGCATATAAAAGTATTACAAAGGGGAAGAGTATTCATTAACTAGATATTACTCTTTATCAGGTAGAAGTACAAAAAGGGAAATACTAAAAACAAACTAAAAATGAAACTCCTAAATCACATGTTGTCAGAGTTGAAGTAGTTGTGCACATCATCCATGACATGCCAGAAATATTGGTTTTTCCTGGTCCAAGTTGTTCTTATCTCATCTCTTCGGTGTGTTAAGGCTTGGTCTTGCTCTCTTAAGTATGTCCCCATGTATTCACCTGTTGCAAACCACTCCCTTAAGTTCTAAATCGGCATATGTTCTCGGGGCTCATTATTGAAAGCCCGAATACTCAGTCTAAATCTTGGGGGAGGGGGGGGGGGGGGTTGACATAAAATTTGGGTAAAATTTCAGTGGCCCAACTTGCCATACCAAGCATGCCTCATTCAACCTTTGCAAACGATCAGATGCTTATTATTGTTGTTGTTGTTGTTGAGGATATCATTCTTATTTTTAAATCTCTGGATGATAAAATTGATCTTGCTCTTCATTTTGTGCTTCTTCTTGTCCACATCCATGAATATGATGTGTTGGTATCCTTCTCATGGCACTTTAGTTGATTGAAAGCATCAGACTGATTGTCTCGTCATCAGGGCGACTTTGGATTCCATCTAACATGCACAATTCATTAATATTACAAAAAATGCCCACAAGCTCGTTGTGGTGCGTCAACCATGCATTTTATATTTTCAGCTATTAATCACCCAACATATATGGGTTCATGGTTTAGGATAGACATAATCTCCATACACTGCTTCACAATTAACTCAGACTAGTTAGAAGCGACTTCTAGAGCTTTCACAATAAAAGATGCCCATGCTTTTGGTATTGGGCGCATCTACCTAGTTATAAGCCTCAATAGAACACCTCTCTTAATAATCCACTCTGGGTTGACAAAAATATAGTTTTCATTAATTTACAAATTTGATCGGTCATCCTAATACTCATTTAATTTCGGATGCCACGCCTCATTGGTGGTTGTAAATTAAGTAAAGCATTGATAACATAAAAGCTATAGTCAATACATTTACCTCACACAGAAGACGTGAGCTCGTTGTGTGGATGAAAAGTATTAATAACAAAAAATGCTAACCCAATAGACTTGATGGTTTCTTGAATCAAGATATTAAATCTCATTCATCCCCTATCTTCCAACATTGCCACTAATTCTTCATAACCAGCCAATTTTTCACAATCAAATGCTCCCTTGTGTAACACTTTATAATCTTTGGCCTTGAGATACTGTTGAAGAGAAATTTGGGGGGGGGGGTGTTTTTATCGTATCCACAGGGATTGTGTGATATTTTGATGCTTGCCGTTCAATAGTCGAAACGTTTTAAGTAAGGGGTTTTCAAATTGTTCTTGGTTTTGTAACATCAATTTTGGTAGCAAAGAAGTAAACTATAACAAAGATGTTATAAGTTTTATAAAAGCATGTCAAGATTAGATTTCGCTAATCCTTTTCATACGTATCTGATTAATCAAGCATATGAACTTAGTTCCGACCAATACAATCGCGTATCCTCTTGAATAAGTTTATGTCTAAAGCAAATTCGTGAGTATAGTTGTTTAAATCGTTAGATGATGTCTCACGTTAACAATCGAAACAACAAACGTTAAGATCAATACAAAGCGAATATTAAACCCCAAATCTATGTCTAGAGTTTGGTTTTTAAGAAATGAAGATATTAAGTCAAGATTTGGAAAATCTATGTCTAGAGTGATTCAAACCACAAATACATCATTAAGAACAAACAACTTCATTATATATTGATCATCGACCTTTTTCATATACAAAAGATCAAAAGAAATACATATAAGCAAGATTAACTACCTCTAATCTTAACACAAGAGGTGTTTAGCTACACATTTTCATGGTAGCTTGGATAACAAGTTTCAAGAGGAGATGAAAGAACATCTGCGTTGAATAATCGAGATCGGATGTGACTTCAGCTTCTCTATGTGAAAAATCACTCTTGGATGATCAAAACTCAGAAAAGTATGTTTTAGTGTGAAAATATCAAGTTATGATCCCAAGAAAATGTAAAAAAACACTTTATAGTACACTTGGAATCTGATGCATTCGCTCTACGAATGATCCACTCACCTAGCAAATGAAGAAAATAGCACCTTAAGTGCCTTCTGAAAGTTAAACCGCCCTTGGCTGTCATCGTGAGTTCGCAAAGTGAACAATTCCTTCGCAAAGCGAACCACTCACCAAAACATTCGCAAAGCGAATTTTGGTTCCTTTTGCCACTACCTCACTCGCTGAGAACTTCGCCAGAGTTTGCAAAACGAACTTTCGCTGGGGACTTCGTCATGGTTCGCAAAGTGAACCAACTGTTGTTTTCCTCTTTCTTTGGTAGCTTGCATCAATTCTTTGTGTCTTCTTTCTTTGATCAATTAGTGCACTTTCCTGCACAATATCACACAAATTACCAGCACCAAAGGTATAAATATAATGCATGAAGAACAACAACAATTCACTACAAAAATCCACAATTAAGACATGAAAGTAATGAAAAATGCCAAGTATCAAGTACAAATATATAGCATGTTTGACATCTAACAACTCTCCCTAATTAAGTATTTGTTTGTCCTCAAACAAAGTATGCCTCTCATTGAAAACAAGAGGATTTGCTCGAGCATTTGATTCAATCCAAGAAAGGATAAACGACTCAAATAAAACAACAATTGTAACAAAGCACAATTACACAATCCTAAAATCGACAATGGAAAAGAACTTGATTCTTAAAATAAATCTCAAACATGTTTCCAGAAACAACTAAACCATCATGCTCATGTCACTCTAACACTCCTCTTCGAAACAAGATTGAAGGAAATTAACACATTTGCAACCGCGGGGCAATTTCGCTCAAATGACAAATGAAGCAAATACTAAGTAATTCATACAATATCTAATCGATCGCAAGAAATTATGGAAGCAAAAGATCACTAAGGGCTTTTATCGGTTGTAACTTGGCCGAGGTTAAAAATAAGGGACATATGTACACGACCATTGAAACAAGAAAGGGTAAAGACTATGAAGAGCATTTCTTTTTCAAAATTTTTGATCTTGTTCAATCCTTATTTCTTTCTTTCATAATGCATTCTATTCTTTTGATTTTCTTTTCTTTTTGTTCTTTTTCTTTCTTCTTTTTTATTTTTTTCAATTTCTTTGTCTTAGAATGCATTGTATCACCAAATCCTTTTTCTCTTTTCAAAATAAACCATTCTCCCCAACTTCAACATTGCCATAATCTTAGCTTAAATGCTCTTCAAACGGGTTAAAACCGGGTTCATGATTCAAACAAAAATTTCATTTCAGCTCAAAAGAGGTTTCAAATACGCGCACACTCACAAAGTGACTTGAAGTGTTTTTGGAATGGTGGTTATACTCAAAGTGCGCAAACATTGCCTTGATCATTTCTATGTTTCCATAATTTCAAAACAACAAGCAAGATAAAACATGAATTATAAGTATATAACAACATTCATCATCAATCCAAAGCATTTAGTATAACATGGAGGTGTTGCGGTGAAAATCGGATAACAAGCCATTAATTAACTTGCATCATATTTCTTTTACAACCGACTTTGATTTATCCAAAGGAAAGGTTCAAGATCGAAGAAAACCTAAAAGGGGGAGATCTAAGGTTCGGGGGTTGGTTATACTAAGGGAAGGTATTAGCACCCTTAATATATGTAGTACTCTACAGGAACCTCTTATTTGTGTCATGTTATGTTATGTTTGCTTGTAAAGATAAGGTAAAGATGTTGTTAATGACTATGAGGTCAAAGGCTAGATGGCTATGAGGGCAAGGGGGTAATGAGCTATCTATGACTATGAGGTCAATAGAGAGACTTTTCCATGACTATGAGGTCGATGGAGGGTTGCTATGACTATGAGGCCAAAGCTTGCCTATGACTATGAGGTCAAAGGTTAAAGATGTTGCTAATGACTATGAGGTCAGGAGCTACCTATGACTATGAGGCCAAAGGTTGAAAATGTTGCTAATGACTATGAGGTCAATAGCTACCTATGACTATGAGGCCAAAGGTTGAAAATGTTGCTAATGACTATGAGGCCAATAGCTACCTATGACTATGAAGTCAAGGTTGGTGTGCGACTCTATGACCATGAGGTCAAGAGGGGGTCCTATTGACTATGAGGTCAATGGTAGCAATGAGCTTTCTATGATCTTGAAATCAATAGAAAGACTTTTCCTTTGGAAGGAAGGGAAAATAACATCTTGTAAACAAGAGTTATAGTGGGGTAGAAATATAATGAAGCATATTAATTCAAGAATTCCAAACAGTAAGCATTTAATCAACACATGAAGTAGAATTTCAAATATGAACATGGTAAACAACAATGATAGTTGGTCAAATAAATGTGACAAGCATGGCAAAGAGGACATTCACAATTTAAACCAAATGCATATGAAACTTATCATCACAAAGCAAAACAATCAGCATTGCATAGTAAGATTTTGTTAAAGTCAGGAACAGAACTTTACAAATCAAACACATTTCATAGCAACTCAATTCAGAATCAGTAGCCACATAATTATATCAAGCATGACATGGAAAGCACCAGAAACAAATGGATTTAAATCATGTGACTTCAACAGAGAGCAAAAACAAGGAACATTCTCGTGATAGGGTTTGTTAAGACACACAGTTTCAATGAATCACAACAACACTTTCAAAATAAATCACTTTGAAGTTGGTGGTCACACAAAATAAACCAAGTATGGTAGAAGAGAGAAATTTCATAGTTAGAAAACAAATGCATTTAGAATCATACAAACTTAACAATCTGAAACCAGCAAAATCAGAACAACGTTCTCATGATACAGCCAGGAAGCAATTTGTAACCAAAACTCACAAGTTACCACAATATTCCAACAGAAAAAAAAAACCTTAAACATTTTCACGAAAAAAGATTGATTTTCTTTACAAAAAAAAACCTAAAGATTAGAAATGAGATTATCTTCATTTTATTTTTATTATTATTTTTATTGTATTTTCAAAAGTGAATTAGAAATGTGGTATAAAATAATAAAAAAAAACAAAGGAACAGTGGTGTGGAGGGTGTGGCTTGCGCCACCCCTTGTGTATGTGTGTAAGTGGCTTGCGCCACCCCTTGTGTGTGTGTGAGGGTGTGGCTTGCACCACCCCTTTATGTGTGTGTGAGTGTGTTATTTTCTTTTCTTATTTTTTTATTACGTGGTGTTTTTTTTAATATTTCTTTTTGCATGGGCCCTATTATTTTATCATATTTTCTTTTTTTAAAAACAAGATGGCGGACACCATATCTTAACTTGGCGAGAGCCACCACAAACTCCTCTTATTTATTTTTAGTTTCTTAAACGAAAACGAATACAAACCAGTTACGATTAACAAAACTAAACGTGCTACTGACTTATTTTTCACAGAGACAAACAATAATCAGATAACAACAAGATCACAACATGATAATAATATGGAACAGAATAATCATGGATTCAGACAATAACAAGATGAAGACTATAGTAACAGCATGGTGCAAACATGAAATGAAAATAGAATGAGGTAGGGTAATACCTAGTGGAGAATGTCCACTGCTTCTTCACAGGCGAGTGTTTTTGGAGATGGTGGATAAGCCTCCTTCTTTCAGCCGCTACATAACCAACCTCTCAGCATGAAACAAGAGCTTTTGGTGGTTAAGGTGTTGGAAATTTGGAGTGTTTACGGGAGTGAATAAAAGAGATAAGTTCTTGCAAGACTTGAGGGTGACCTGCAGAACTTAACAAGAATGGAAAAGTGAAAAGGTTTTGATAAATTTCTGGATATTTTCTCGGAGTGTGGGTGGTGATGTTTCTGTGTGTTACAGAGGAAATGAAAAATAGTGAATTTCTTGCAAGTTTTGGAGTGTTACTTGCAAGATTATGGGAGGGAGAGGTAGAGAGAAATTCTTGGAAATTTCTGGTGTGCCTCAACAAGGAGGAAATGAGCTCCTTTTATATGCCAAGCAAGTGGATCCGGGTATTGGAAATACAGTGGATAGTTGGTTTCTCCATGGGATAAAAAATTAGGGTTTGTATGACCCGCTGAGTAAAGAATTAGGGTTTGTGTATCAATCTCCTTAGCCGTTGATCTTAGTCAATCCTTTGGAGATCACCATACTGGACAAGTGCAGTGGAGGAGGTGGTGGCGCAGTCTGTCACTTTCATTTTTCAATGGTTATTCCAAAAACACTTTTTGATGTGCCATGAGAGAGAAAGTTAAAAAGGTGTAATAATTTGAATTTTGAATACGGACTCTCTGCTCATGCATGCGGGTCTCTTGTGCTGAGCCTCCTTATTTCACTAATTCAACATGAAATCTCATTAACTTTTGGCTTTGTCAAGAATGGGTGAGCTTAGAAGAGTAATATGTAGTGACTCCACGAAACGTGTTTTTGAAGCAAAGCATCTTCAGAATTTTCAACTAACAAATGGCACATGGGCTAGCTAGATGTACAAGGCCTTGCCACTTAATCCATACGGGAACAAAACTTGGAATTTTCAACACCTTAAAGCTTTTGATCCAAATGACACCTTTTGGGCCCAAAAGAAATTTGAGACAAACCATATGTCCATGACCAAAGAGAAAAGTTACGGGAACAAACTTAGGGCATTGCAAAATTAAATCCTCCCATGGCACCACTTTGATATGTTACACCTTGATAAATATTTATCTCCATGGAAAATTCTTGCACTTGAGAAAAAAATCTTTAAGGCCCAAAAATGGATTCTAAGGATGTTTGTTATCACATGGCATAATTTCTCAAAATTTGGGATCACACTTTGCTTGACATGAAAGGCAATGGTTGACTTGTCTTGGTGAAACATTTGATTTCTTGCTGAAAAAGTCTTCTTGGGTGCATGTAGATTCACATGGTTGCATTTGGCCAAAAGATGTCTTAGGAAGATCTTGTCCTTTTTATGTAAACCCTTTCTTCCACAATAAAAAGAAACAACTTGCAAAAAGAAATGGTTAGTTAACAATGCATACATGATTGAGGTCTAAATGCGGGTGCAAAAGAATATGACATCTAAGGGGTAAAATTTGGGGTACAACAGGAGGTTTCTCACTTTTGTGGTTTTTGGACCTAAATGACACAAGCAATCAAATAGAGTTGTAACAAGAAACAACATTTTCATTTGTACAAAGACAACAAAGTTCCAATACATTCTAAATTCTATAATTAGGTAACTATGTACCTTGCCAACAAAATTGTGCTTAAATTATATCATAGCGATCCAATCTTGGAGGAATCTTCTTTGATGCACAATCAACACCAACCTAAGTTTCTTCCACAAAACATTTAAAAGTTGGAATTATTAACTTCCACAAGCATACCAACAATAAACAATAAAACGCATATTAACAGCTTAAGAGTTGAACATTCGTAAACTGAAGAATTCAACTCTTAATAACAATAATTAACACAAAAGCATACCAACAATTTAAAAGTTGAGCATTCGTAAACTGAAGAACTCAATTCTTAATAACAATAATTAAAACCGAAATATTAGTAAAATTAAAAACAGAAAAATTTACTGAAAAACAACATATATTACTAATAATAATAATAAAAATGTACTGGTGTGAACACACCTACAAAGTCAAAAGTACCACAAAAGGGTACAAGTACATCATAATAACCAAAATAATCCAACAAAGTGGATAGAGTACATCAATAAAAACTGAAATAAAAAGAGAATACAAGAAAACTTCACTTTGATGCTCAAAGGAAGTACAAAATCATCACAACAAAAAATCAGTCCTCCTCGGACTCTGAAGTATACACCTCGACCTCCTCCTCCTTTGAGCCAGATCCAGAACCAGATACCTCAACATCATCACCATCACCCTCCTCATTAGCATCATCATCAGCACCAGCTACGTCCTCTCCCCCTCTGAATATTGGCCTGGCCTCAGGCCAACCAGCATGTGCAAGGAACTGCTCCCTTGTCATCATCGTATGCTCAGTGGCGGGATCGCGAATCTGTAGCTGCAGTACCTGCATGGAGTCATGTAAATCAGTCATGGTGCACTGAGAAGCCGCCATCCAGTCCCAATTATACTGGCATATCTCCTGCTGATAAGGGTAAAAACTCTGAGACCTAGAACCAGAAGCATCCCCACCCCTCGTGCTGGCCTCAGCACCAGCACCGGATGTCTCACCCCTTGTCCCCTTAGGCTTTCAAAACTTGTCGACATAACGATCATCGATCGCAGAAGGAATAGTTACCTGGTCGCGTATGGGAATATCAACCCCAACACCCGCACACAAAGACATGATCAGACAAGGAAAAGCGAGAGAGGCATTCTTCTGAGAAGCGGAACCACCAAGGCCACTCTCCACAATTTCCCTTATCTCATCGGCAATAATACGGGCCACATCTATCTGCACGTTAGTCAAAATACTGTGGACAAGGTGAGCTAGTGGTACAGGGATGGTAGACAAATGCGACTTCGGCTTGATGTTGGTTATCACCAAAAGCAGTATAAGCTGAGCCAAAAGTTGCATGTCCTCACGCCGATACCTAATAGCAACCCCAAATGGGTTTAGTCTGACATTTTTCCCGATCTAAGGAGATCTCTGGTCTTTTATGGAATATCTCGGTGAAGGTGCAGGTTCCTATGATAGTCATCTATCTCGCTAGCTCTTAAAGGCAGAGGACTTCCAAGAACAATACTAATGGCTCTACGGTTAAATCTCGCCACCTTCCCCCAACGAAGGTTGTCCAACTAAACTGCTCGCCATCATCAGGAAGGGCGTTCACATAAAATTCTCGAACAAGCTCAACATTGTAGCTATCAACTAGAGTTATCAGTCGTCCCCATTTTTTTCTTCCAAGAGTGCAGCCACAGACCGATAACTCCCTCGGTCACTCAAGTTAAACCTCTTTTCTGCCAAGATGGTTCTTTTTTCCAAGGTAAGATACCTTGCTGCTTGTTTGGCACCCCTAAAGGGAGTGTTGTCAAACTGGATTGACACTTGTGTTACAGTGCTGGCCTTTCGCTTTTTAGTGGGATTGATCTTAGGGGTCATCTGCACAAATCAGCAAATAAAACAACACAAGTAGCAACACAGGTCATTAGAATTTGTAGCCAAAACAAAACCACAACTGAAACATCATAAAAAATATTCAGAGTTCTGATATGTTCGCTCCAGAGTTCGCAAAGCGAAGGCAGGCGAACATTTGCCCCAGATTCGCAAAGCGAAGGCCTGGTGAATGCTTGCCCAGGTTCGCAAGGCGAACTGAACAGCGAACCCACAAAAATTCAGAAAAACACAAAAGCCAACAAGTCCAACATTAGAGACCCTTTTACAAAATCATTCTAATCTAAGGTTTGTACAAATTTCAACATGCATCAGCATCCAAACTTCAAAACAGGAGTGAAAACCCTAGAATCCAAAAATGTCTCTAATGTGTAATCTACAACCCTAACCATAATGCCTAACAGAAATTAGCAAGAAAAAAGAGATTCAAACCTGAGTTTGTAATTGAAATTGGGAAACTTGGTGAAATTTGAGGAACAGTGCACGTGAAAGATTGAGTTCTTGAGAGATTGAGTTGTTTTGTTTGAATGAGAGAAGCAAGAGTGAGAGTAGGGTTTTCCCTCTCACGTTCAGACAATGATATGGGTCTTGGGCCCAAGTGTTGGCCCACCCAAAAAAATTAAAACTCTTTTTAAACTGAGGTGGCAGCAAACACACTTCCCCTGTCTCGCTGAGGCTGGCGAATGCTCGCCCCAGGTTTGCAAAGCGAACGCCAGCGAACATGACAGGTTTTGAAAGAAAAATTATGCACTCCTGCCACTTCCTAAACCACTCTAAACATTAAACATCATTAAAACATCAAATAAAGCAATAAATACTTACAATGTTGGGGTGCCTCCCAACAAGCGCTTGTTTAAAGTCGGCTAAGCTCGACGGTCCAGAGACTTGATGCCTCGAAACCAAAAGCTAAAGAATTGGCATCCGAGAAAATGACACTTCACTAACAGAGACCTCAACCATAATCATGTCTGATTTTTGATCTCCTTTTCTTTAGAAACGACCAATCCCAACATGACTTCATCAAAGCTACCTTCGCATCTTCATCCTTTTTCTTCCGAAAACTCTCTCTTTTCAATTCTTTCTTCTTATGATCGCTTTCATCTACTTGATTTGCATACATCACTCTTTTGAACAATGTAAAACAAGCTTCTTCCTCCTTACCACTATCCTTGATCCGCACCTTCATTATGCCTTCATCAACGTCCACTAACATTTTGGCGGTTTTCATGAACGGTCTGCCCAATATAATCGGCGTATCTTCGTCCTCATCCATCTCAACAATCACAAAATCAACCGGAAATAGAAATTTATCAACTTTTATCAGCACATCCCCCACAACACCATACGAACAAGTTCTTGACTTATCCACAAGTTGCAATGTCATGGTTGTTGATTTTACATTCATATTATCAAGTCTTTTCACCACAGACAAAGGAATTAGATTGATACTAGCACCCATATCCACCAAAGCTTTGCATTGAAAATCATTACCTAAAGTAATAGGTAAAGCTACTTTTCCCGGATCTTGCTCTTTCCGCGGAAGCACACTTTGAATGACGACACTACACTCGGCATTAAGATCAATGTTGTCTTTGTCCGTGCACCTCTTTTTTTTCGTAAGCATGTCTTTCATGAATTTGAGATACTTAGGCATTTGTTCAAGAGCTTCAGAGAAAGGAACGGTTACTTGCAACCGACTAAAAACTTCTAAGAATCTTGCGTAATGCCTATCGTTCTCTTTTTTCTTTGGAGCAGGGGGATATGGTAATCTTCTTTGTAAAACTTCCTTCTCATACTCCTTTCTTTTGTTTTCTTTTTTCTTCCTCACTTCTTCATCATTCTTTTCAACTACCCCATTTTCATCATTTTTTTCGACTTCCTCCAACACAATATCATTTTCCTTTTCAACTACCACCTCATGTTCAACATTGCCTCCAATTGTTCTTCCACTTCTTGTGAAAATGGCCTTACAATGCTCCTTGGGATTTGGTTGAGTGATAGCAAAGAAGGATGGCCCCGATTGCTTTTCGGCTAATTGCTTGGCAAGTTGCCCTACTTGAGATTCAAGATTTTTAATCGAAGCTTCCGTACTCTTTTGAGTTGCCATTGATAATTGCATGAATTGGGTGAAAGTATCCTCCATTCTTGAACTTCCACTTTGATCTTGGGGTGGTTGGTAAGGATTTTGTCTCCATCCTTGTTGATTTTGGTAGTTGCCTCTTGGTTGGTAGCCTTGTTGATTTTGGTACGGTTGTTGAGCATTTTGGTAAGGAGATCTTCCTTGATAACCTTGAGTTGGATTTCCAGCATAATTTACCTCATCCACAACCGGAGGACAATATCCGGTAAGATGATCTCCTCTACACAATTTACAACAAGCTACTTGCACACTCTTGCTCGGAGAGTCATGAATCTCTTTGAGTTGTTGAGGAAGCTTGGACATTTGTTTCGTCAACAACTCAACTTGTTGGGATAATAACTTGTTTTGAGCAAGTATAACATCATTGATTCCCAACTCCAGAACTCCTGGTGTCTTTTGAGAAGGGCCACGGTTATGGTTCCCCTGATGGTCGTTTAAAGCCATCTTGTCAATGATGGAAATGGCTTCATTGACACTTTTGGTCATTAAGGATCCACCCGCGGTGGCATCCAACAGTGTTTTATGAACCAACTGAAGACCATTTCGGAAAATATGAATTTGAGAAAGCTCATCGAAACCATACCCTTTACACTTTCTCAACATGGATTTGAATCTCTCCCAAGCTTCGTTGAGAGATTCATTTCCACCTTGAGTGAAAACTGCAATTGCTGTTTTAGCCTCCATGAAACGATTGTGTGGGTAAAATCGTTCCAAAAACTTTTCCTCAAGTACGTTCCAGTCCATCATGATTGCCGTAGGTTGATCAAGATACCATTTCTTGGCCCTCCCAATGAGGGAATGCGGGAATAATCTCTTAAACAGTGAGTCTTCTTCAGCTTCGGGTGCACCAGTTGCTCCCGCAATCTCATAGAACTTAGTCAGGTGTGTAAAAGGATCCTCGTGATCCATACCAGTGAAAGGATTCTGATATAGAAGCGAGAGGATACCGATTTTCATTTCTAAATGTCGACTGTTCTGAGCATTGCGTGAAAATTGTGCGGTGTGTCTCAGACTATTTGTATAAGGTCTTGAAGCAGGTGGTGGTGGTGGTGGTTCAGTCATAGTTGGCGGTAATTGTGGTATTTCAGTCGAAGTTGAACTTTCGTCTCGCTCTCATCTTTCTTTGGCAAGTTGCCTCCTCCGCCTTGTTCTGCTATTTAACTTGCGCGCAGTTCTTTCGATTTCAAGATCAAAAAGAAGTTGGTCTGCGGGTAACTTCCCTCACATAAAATGGAGTCTGCACACTAAACCAAACAAATCAACAAGCTCAAGATAAATTTAAACAAGCTTAAAACAAAACAACTATTGCAATGCTTGCAATATCAAACAACAATCCCCGGCAACGACGCCATTTTGTTGAAGAGTAATTCGAGGGGTGTTTTTATCGTATCCACAGGGATTGCGTGATATTTTGATGCTTGCCTTTCAATAGTAGAAACATTTTAAGTAAGGGGTTTTCAAATTGTTCTTGGTTTTGTAACATCAATTTTGGTAGCAAAGAAGTAAACTATAACAAAGATGTTGTAAGTTTTATAAAAGCATGTCAAGATTAGATTTCGCTAATCCTTTTCATACGTATCTGATTAATCAAGCATATGAACTTAGTTCCGGCTAATACAATCGTGTATCCTCTCGAATAAGTTTATGTCTAAAGCAAATTCGTGAGTATAGTGGTTTAAATCGTTAGATGATGTCTCACGCTAACAATTGAAACAACAACCGTTAAGATCAATACAAAGCGAATATTAAACCCCAAATCTATGTCTCAAGATTTGTAAAATCTATGTCTAGAGTGATTCAAACCACAAATACATCATTAAGAACAAACAACTTCATCATATATTGATCATCAACCTTGTTCATATACAAAAGATCAAAAGAAATACATATAAGCAAGATTAACTACCTCTAATCTTAACACAAGAGGTGTTTAGCTACACATTTTCATGGTAGCTTGGATAACAAGTTTCAAGAGGAGATGAAATAACATCCACGTCAAATAATCGAGATCGGATGTGACTTTAGCTTCTCTTTGTGAAAAATCACTCTTGGATGACCAAAACTCAGAAAAGTATGTTTTGGTGTGAAAATATCAAGTTATGATCCCAAGAAAATGTAAAAAAACACTTTATAGTACACTTGGAATCTGATGCATTCGCACTGCGAATGATCCATTCGCCTAGCGAATGAAGAAAATGGCACCTTAAGTGCCTTCTGAACGTTAAACTGCCCATGGTGTCATACCCCAAATTTTGACCACTAAGATTTCCCATCATTGTGAAAATCATCATCACAATATGGAGGAACTATCATACTTCATCAGTCTCCCCGAAGATGGGTGAGCATCCACTACAATCAAAATTAGGGTTTCAAGCCCTCTCAGAGCCTTACACAAAGGATAAAAAAGGACTCCCACTTCAAGGATCAAGCACAAGGATGCTCCCTTCTAGGTGGATCAAGTCTCAAGATCGCTAGTGTTACCAAATTAGGGTTTTGGTCGACTAGGGCCTCCAGATGGAAAATTTTCATCTGGGCACAAGCCAATGATCCAAAACCTAACCTAATATACTCCATGGAACCTCATGGACCCAATCATCAAGTCAATTTTTCCTCAGGGGTTGCATTCATAAAAAATCAGGAATTAGGGTTTCTTGACCTAATTCACCCCTAAGTTGACTTTTAGGGCAAACCATGATCCAAGACCTCAAAGAAGGGTTTGAGGGTCTCTAATGAACTATATTGATCCATTTGGAACAATGGATTAATCCAAGAAGCTTGAGCAACAAGTCTCAATTTCATCTGCACCACAATTAGGGTTTTAAGGAAAAAGTCAACTGTAACTTTGACTTTTGACCAGGACATGCTCCCAAATCCTAAGACATGATCCAATATACCCTAATACACCCATGGAACATGTCCATCAAGTTTGATTTAGGTCAAGGACATGATTTCCTGAAGAATTGCACAGTTTGGAATTCATCTGATAAAAAGTCAACTGTGCACAAAAGTCAACTTTGACTTTTTGAGATTTTTCACCAAAATGGATTTTTAACCCTAAAATGATGTTAATGTATGATTTGAATCATCATTCATCAAGAAAAATCAAGAAAAGTTGGATAACTTGTAAAAGGGGTAACCATAAAACTAAGAAATTTTTCTAAGTCATGAAAAAGTGCCACTAATGCACCAACTTTGGAGGACTATAACTCCTAAACCACAAGGCCATTGTGCCCCATTCAAAGTTTGATTTGTAGATCTCATTTCCCTCTACAAAAGCTTCATACTGACCTATGTCCAAATTCCTCATGGATTTTGAGTTATGGAGTGATCAAAATCAAGAGAAAACACTTTGTTCCAACACTTAGTGAAAATTTCACTAAGTCAGATTTTGCCTTACTTTTTGCCAAATGTAGGGGGATTTTTCACTTGGATTCAAAAGAGATCAAAACCAAACATGTTCAAACAGTTGTTGTATCATGTAAGGGCTTTCCAAAATGGTCAAGAACATTATCAAATTCAACTTACACCATGAGATATGACATTGGCAAGTTGCCTTGCTGAAATCTGCCAAGGCAAGGCAGAATTTGCATTTTTGCTCGATTTGCCAAAATCAGCCAAATCCAAATGCTCCTATCCACTTGGACACCTCAGAGGATTGAATCTAAAGGGGACAATCACTGAGCCAAGCCTCCAAAGTCCATGGAACAAGAAATAGCATGTTGAACCTAGAATGGCCAAAATAGGGACAAGACTCCAAATTTGGATTGAAGCATTCAATGGAAGCATCAAGGTGGCATGGACTGAGCCATTCTCATCTGAAATCAGTCAAGACTTATCCAAGACCAAGGGAAACAAAGCTCTGTGCCCTAACCTCTAGTAAATGGCTAGAGGAGACTTGGATTTTCATTTTCCAACATTGGCCAAACCTACTTAGCAGTTGCCATTCACTATTCCTTGCAAAACAAACTTGCTCTACTATAAATAGAGCTAAATTGTGTTCAGTTTAAGTACACCAAAGCCATCAAACAGATGCTTTCCTTAAAATCTCTTCTTTCACTCCAATTTTGCCTTCTAAGGCAAGTCACTATCGGGTTTTGAGCTAGAGGGAAATTCCACTCAAACCAATCACTCACACACCTCATACACATCACATATGAGCTGATCAAACACTTAAACAACAACTGGAACATTGATTTCTCATAATCACCAGTCAATTGCTCAAGGTTTTAACCAATGCAGTTGAGATGCCATGAAGTGATCCAGCCAATTTCCATCAAGTCCAAGCATTCAAACACACTCCATAGCACCTAGGGAAGCTGTTCAGATCATCACAACACAACTGTAACACCTCCTACACAAATCAGGATCACTAGCTGCAAGTGGTAAGCATGAGCTCTTCTAACTCTATGATCCATGCAATTTTTGCTGCACAATAATTTGGCCATATGTTCATAATCATGCATGGAATGTTTTCCCTCAATTAATTGCTTTGTTTGAATCGTGTATCAAAAATCCTAGCCTTCATGCATAAATTAGGGTTCTTGAGGTTTCTTCGTGATTTCATGTTTTATGTTTAATTTAAACGAAATTAAGTGTTATAGACATGATCGTGAGGTTGAAACGAGTTGATTGGTATGTGGATTGCATGATATGGTTAAGTATTCAGTGAGATTGGATGGAAAACGCAAATCTGGGAAACTCAGAACACGCGCGTGTTCTTGGTGTGTTCTTGGCGCCATTTTCAGAAATTTGAATATTTGAATTTTGTGATTTTTGTTTAATTGATTCAAAAATTAATTTCTCTCTGAGTTTTAATGATTTTGAGTTGATTCTTTTTTTAATAATTCACAAAAATGTTAAAATATTTTATTTTATCAAAAAATCCCAAAAATATTATTTATTTCATATAATTGATATTTTTGCAAAGAATTAATATTTTAATTGTTTTTGACATTTTAAATATTTTTTCCACATTGATTTTGCAACTTTTAATGCTTTCTAATTATTTTGTAGGTCAATACTTAATTTTTGAAGCATTAATCCAAGATCACAATTTGTTTTTCATATGTTAAACAATTTTGATCATTTTAATTGAATTTTCATTCAATTAAATACATTTTTGAAAACAAATTAGGGTTTTTTTGGATTAATTTAACCCTCATAAATCATTTTCAAAACACTTTGGGCATCTAATAGAGTGTAAGACCCAATCCTTTTTTTGACCAAATCATTTTTGGGCCTCAGTATATTGTATAAGTCCCGATACCGTCAAAAACAAACGGCGCGATCGCCGCCTTTTGAAAAAAAAATCAACTGGGCCTCTCCTCGAGCTATAAGACCCATTCAAAACTTTTGGTCCTCTAATAGAGTGTAAGACCCAACCCCCTTTTAACCAAAACCATTCTGGGCCTCACTTATTGTATAAGTCCCTTCGTGTTAAAAGAAAATCTCGGCTCGATCGCCATTTCAAACGGAAAAATCATCTGGGCCTACCCTCGAGTAGTAAGACCCATCTCTTTTTCTTTAAACTTTTTGGGCCTCTTGAGAGAGTGTAAGACCCACCCCTTTGTACAGAAAACCATTATTGGGCCCCATTCACTTGTATAAGTCCCTCTGTACAAATACAACAGTGCAAATCACTGATAAAACCCTGGGCCTCTCCTTGAGCTGTAAGCCCCAAATCTTTCTTTTTCAAAGCACTTTCTCCTTTGATTTTGAATATACTGTTGTTTTCAATCTTTCTTTGTTGAACAACTAACCAAACAGCATGGAAGCTCTACAACCGAGTAAGTGGTTATTGCTTTCATTTACCGCTTTCATATACATATAACTGTATTGTGGGGCTGTTTCACTGTAAGTCTTCTTTCATAAACTCATATCAGCTGTGTAATAATAGTATAGATATTTCGAGTTTCCCCGGCAACTACGTCTAGCACTAGGTAAAGCCGTCTTGATCACTCTTAGAAATAGTCTAAACTAGATCCCCATAGGATTACCAGACACAGTCTTACCTCCTCTTGGGGTTAAACAATATGGAGACATGAAAGACAACATTCTCTGTGAACCCTTTCATAGACTGTCACTCATAGAAGTTGTCAAGAAACTCTATTCCCCAGAGATGATATTTTCTCCGTGAATGTCATCTCTTGAGTTTCTTCCAAATTCTCGGACTTTCCTGGCTTGATCTATTCTCGGTGAATGGCATGTCTTGAACTTCTCGGGGTTTGGGGACCCACAGGCTTCTTAAAAGCACTTGTCAAGAAACTCTATTCCCCAGAGATGATCTTTTCTCCGTGAATGACATCTCTTGAGTTTCTTCCAAATTCCCGGACTTTCCTGGCTTGATCTATTCCTCGTGAATAACCTATCTTGAATTTGTCGGGGTTTGGGGACCCATCGGCTTCTTAAAAGAATCGGCCTCCTCTTGGGCATCGTACAAGGACCCACAGAATTCTTAAAAGCAACCCCGCCTCCTCTTGGGCTTAGTACAAGGACCTCTCGGCTTCTTAGAAGTATTCACAACCTCCTCTTAGGCTTCGTATAATGATCTCTTCCTCCTGGAATGATAGGCTCCTCTTGGGCATCGAACAAGGACCCGTCGGCTTCTTAAAAGTTTCCAGCCTCCTTTTGGGCTTCATACAAATTGTCCCGACGACCTCCTAGAGGTATAGGAACAGAACCTAGTCATCTTCATAGAACAGTCCTTTCATAGAGTCTACTACTGTTTCTCAAAGCATAGTACAAAAGATGAAACTCTAGACGTGGACAGTCTAATTTCCTTGAGTCTCAAAGACATTCTACCCGCAGACTCGGACAGTCTCAATACCCTTCGGATTTCCCACTTCCTTAAAGAACATGAATAACCCGGATCCTCGAATCAAATCCTTGAGTAAAGTGTTGCTCATATAAGAACTGATTTTCTCTTTAAAATCAGTGTACTGGACCTGTCACTCAACTGAAACAGACACCATAGCCTCCTCTTAGGCTTTGTATAATGATCCTTCTCCAGTGAATCTAGCCTCCTCTTGGGCTTTGTACAAATGATTCTCCCCAGTGGAGTCAAACAACGTTTAGCCTCTTTCTCGGGCTTTGTACGAGACACATAAGAGACTCTCTCGTTGAGTCAATAACCCCTTTCGCCTCCATCTTGGGCTTTATACGAGATACAAAAAAGATTCTTATTGAGTCAAAC
The DNA here is from genome assembly GCA_022829125.1 of Lathyrus tuberosus. NCBI lineage: Eukaryota > Viridiplantae > Streptophyta > Magnoliopsida > Fabales > Fabaceae > Lathyrus > Lathyrus tuberosus. Next base: position 529,648 of record JALAZF010001003.1, on the reverse strand, counting down.
AAATGTTAGCCTCCATCTCGGGCTTCGTACGAGATACAAAAACTCTCTTGTTGAGTCGTTTAGCCTCCATCTCGGGCTTTATACGAGATACCAAAAGACTTCATCGTCAAGTCAAAACCTTTTAGCCTCTCTCTCGGGCTTTGTACGAGACACATAACATCCTCCTCTTAGGCTTTATATAAGAAAACCACTGGTTAATCCAATTAACCTTTTAGCATCAAAATTGTGCCTCGTTCACAGTACACAAACATCAACAACTCCTTCCCTTTCATCTAATCGCTGTAAGTGGCAAGCCTCTGGATCATCTACATCCATGCCACTGTCCCTCTTTTAGCATGAGAAATTTCTAAGGAAAGATGGCATTGCTCTACACTGAGTTAAAATCTTCTCCTTCAGGTTAAAATCCCCTTTAAAGGAAATTATGGCATTGCCGTATTCACATATCCCGGCTAAAATAATCCTCCATTACAGTCAGTCACCCAACAGTTGTGACAAACAGACCCCTTTAAAGATGACAAGTTCTCTCTAAAGTCAACACCCTTTTAGCTTCACATCTTGGGCTTTGAACAAGATACAAACCACCTTTCGCTTCACGTCTTGGGCTTTGAAAAAGACACCAAAAACAACTATTTCCTCCCATTCTGAACTACGAACGCTCTGATTTCCATGTTTCGGTAAATGGGAATACGTAGGCATAAGATTGAAAGAAAAATCTTAGCGAGCACACTAAACAAAACCCAAAATCCCATACTCTCATATATCCATCAAAAAAGCATCAGTCCTAACATCCTAATCCTTGTTCCCCTCCAGAAACCTGTCTGTCAAAATAACACAAGAAATCCCAGAGAGAAAACCGTATTGGCGAAAATACAAATAACCAGTACAAAGGCCCCCCCACATTGATAGCATTCGTAACCTAGCAGACCACTGTTTAAACTCAGTATGCAAAGCAGGGTTAATTGGAGACATCTATTTCCCTTCCTTCATCAGCTTCAATAGGATAAAAAATGAATCGACCTGTAGTAAACTCAACAGCAGAGAGCGACCAGCGCTTAAGAACCGCGTCCAAAATCGTTCTCTACAGAAAAAATGGCGCCCACCGTGGGGCGTATCTCTCTTTTTCTCCTTGTCATCTCTTGTGTGAATACCACAGATTTGGGCTTCCGTCGGGGAACCCATTTTCTGTCAGAAACCTAGGATTCATAGCTTTAAAGGTCTAGGATGATTAGGACAAATATATATATACTGCTTTTCCTAATTGCTATACGTGTTTATTTTTCTGCTAATGGGAATGTGTGTGATGCCGCATGTGGAAAGATCAAGTATACACTTAAGATAAATGATGGCGACGAGGTCGACCATCAACCTCAGTGGAGGCTGACCAATGCAACCCATTCTCTCACCTAGACAATGGGCCGATTGTTAAGTCTGAGAAGCTGAGGAGCCAAACCCTTTTGTAGTGCAGAAGCTATCGGAAATGGTTGTTACACGATACTACCCTCATTTGAGGCTGGTGATTTATTCTCGGTGAATGGCACTTACTCTAAGATTGCTCTACAACTCGCTGGCGATCCGCTTGTTATTTTGCTTTCCTGGGAGGAGCTGATGATAATGAGTACAGGTACCAAAATCACCTTAGTATAAACCTTTGTGGATGGGTAGAGCCTTGACTTCATGACAACGACCCTTTGACCCCATGTTTTTTCTATGTTTTTGTGTGCTGCATTCATGCATTCATTTAAAAAACATTAAAACATTAAAAAATTCTTCTCTTCTAGTTTCTCTGTTTTTCAAATTAAACTAAGACTGTGATTGCAAATATCAGAGAAAAGGATTACGCTAATGGATTTCGGTAGAAGGAGAACTCATAGTTATACCTTCAAAGCTAGAGGATTTGAGAAGGTTAGTGAGGATGATCACTAACCCTGAGGCTTTCAGAGCCAAGCACGGAGGTTTGCTACCACTGTTAAGAGTCCATGTGATTGAGGGAATCATGGATGCGCTCATTCAGTTCTACGATCCAGTTTATCACTGTTTCACATTCCCGGATTACCAGCTAGCACCAACGCTGGAGGAATATTCTCATCTGATTGATCTACACATTACCGATCAAGCTCCATTTTCTGGACTGGAAGAAATTCCAAAGAATCAGACCATTGCAAGAGCAATTCATTTGGACGAGTCTGAGGTCAAGACTCACCTAACTACCAAGGGTGGCATCCAAGGTTTGCCAGCCCAATTCTTGACAAAGAAGGCCCTGTATTTTGCCAGTATAGGAAACGTGACTGCTTTTGAAAACGTCTTTGTCTTGCTCGCCTACGGGTTATTTTTGTTTCCCAACATCAATAACTTTGTAGATATCAACTCCATTAAGGTTTTTCTCATTGGAAACCCCGTGCCGACTTTGCTCGCAGATGCGTATCATTCTGTACACTTGGGAAATTTGTACAGCGGAGGGGAGATCACATGCTGTGTACCTCTGCTTTATAAATGGTTTATCTCTCATTTGCCTAAGTCTGTTGCTTTCTGGGATCACAAGAGTGCCTTGTGCTGGTTGCAGAAGATCATGTCTCTCACCAACTCTGACATAGATTAGTGTAATAGGATCTATGATGGAATCAGGATCATTGACCGTTGTGGAAACTTCCCCAACGTACCCCTTATAGGAACTAAGGGAGGAATCAACTATCATCCAGTTCTCGTTCGTCGTTAATTTGGATACCCGATGAGACATGTCCCACGGGGTGTTCATCTGGAAGGTCTTTTCTTCAAAGAAGAAGAAAATGACAGAGCACTAAAGATGGAAATAGTGCACGCTTGGAAGCAGATTCATAAGAAAGGACGAGAGTCTCTAGGAAAATCGGACTGTGTCTCGGTGGAGCCTTATCTCCATTGGGTACAAACTAGAGCTTTCAAGCTAAAAATTCCTTATCCTCGTTACGGAATTCTTCCACCGAGGGAATCTGTCATGTACTTCATGACGGAAACTGAAAAGCTTCAGGTTACTCTCAACAAAATTCAAAAGGAGAGAAGGTCTTGGAAGAACAAGTACCGCACCCTCGACGTAGAATGTATCAAAATACAGCAATTACTGAAAGAGAAAGATGCTCTGATTGAAATTTTGGAGCAACATGCTGTAGAGAATCAAGATGACCAAAGGAATTTGCTCACTCCTTTCACCTGGCAAAGGAATGACAACCCGACAACGGCCCAAGAGCCCCGGTCAAAGAAAAGGAAGATACCAGAATCAGCACCCGATTTCTTTTCAGAGAGGACTCGGGACCCATTAGTTTAGGTTTCTGTTTCTGTACCTTGTAATCTATTGTATTTCCATTTCTGTAATCCTTTGAATTCAATAAAAAAGGGGTTTCCCCACCGTTTGATATTTGCAATCTAATTGTCGAAGTTTATTTTAATTAAACCTTAAACAATTAATATAATCATTGCATTCATCATTCTCACATCGCGTATTCTTCTTACCTACGAATCTCACGTTTGTGTCTCGGTTCTAGAGTCAAACTGTCTCATTCGTATAATACTCGGGCCAATCGTCAGAAAAAGATGGATGATCTTGAGGAAGAAAACAGAGAGTTGAAAGAAGAGATCGACGCTCTGAGAGAGGATATGAGAAAGCTTCGTAATGATATGCAAGCCATGGCAGAAGCTCAGCTACAACGAACTGTGATCTCAGAGATCACCTCAACGCCCATAGTGGAGAAGTATGATCCTAGGTATCAAATACCGAAAGATCGTCCTTGGGGCATGCCTGTTAACTATATCTCAGAAGGATATGTTCTGCCGATCACTGAAGATCAGGGAATCACAACAGAAGCCGCTGGGCCTGAAGGTTACAAACTTCGGGAAAGCGAAGATGCCAGAGGCATACTGAAGACTCCTGAAGGTTACAAACTTCGGGAGACGCCAAGACTCACTGCCGTAGTTACGGTACCACCCCCTGTGGTGCACACTGTCCCGGAAGGACAGATTCCATAGACACCTTCTGGTAAGAAGGAAACTATGTTTGACATAATGGAGGAATTCCAGGAGCAGTTCTTGGAAATGCAGAAGGAGCTGCAAGTCATTCGCGGTCAGGATCTATTTGGAAAGGACGCCGCAGATCTCTGCTTGGTCCCAAACGTAAAAGTTCCGCACAAATTTCAAGTGCCCGACTTTGAAAAGTACAAGGGTAACTCTTGCCCTCAAAGCCATCTGGTGATGTACGTCCGACAGATGTCAGCTCAGACGGAAAATCAGGACCTACTGATTCACTACTTCCAGGATAGTTTAACCAGTGCCGCATTAAAATGGTACATGGGTTTAAATCGTGCCACGATCAGGACATTCAGAGATCTTGGCACTGCCTTCGTCCAACAATACAAATACAATTTGGACATGGCACCCGACAAAGATCAACTCAGATCGATGTCGCAAAAGGACAAGGAAACCTTTAAGGAGTATGCTCAAAGGTGGTGTGAAATTGCCGCTCAAATTTGTCCGCCTCTTGAGGAAAAAGAGATGACAAAGATCTTCTTAAAAACCTTAAACTCATTTTACTATGACCGAATGGTTGCCAGTGCGCCCAGTGACTTCACCGAAATGGTCGGGATGGGCGTACGTCTTGAGGAAGCCGTCCGAGAAGGGCGTTTGGTAAAAGACACTGGAAGCCGTCCGAGAAGCGGTACTAACTCTCCCTAAGAAAAAAAAGCAAGATATTGGGAATATCTCTCTCAGAAAGCAAAGGCGACGTTATCAACCGGTAGTAGCTGTGACTCCTGCTATCAACCCTGCGTCTATTCCTACGTATCAACCTCAGGTTGCGCAGAGCCAACCTGATCAACAAAGGACACAACAACCTCTTCAGCAGGCTCGTCCTCCATACAACAACAACCGTACAACACGGCCACCAGGATTTGATCCTATACCCGTGTCGTACGCAGAGCTGTTTCCATTACTACTGGCTAAGGGGCACATTCAGACTAAATCTCCTCTTACAGTACTAGAAAATCCGCCTTTTTGGTTTAAGGTGGATCAAACTTTCCCTTACCATCAAGGAGGATTGGGGCATAATATAGAGACTTGTCTCAATTTCAAGTCCGACGTGCAAAAACTTGTTAGGAGCGGGGTCTTATCCTTCAAGGATACGAATCCTAATGTTCTTACGAACCCGCTGCCTCAACATGAGAAAGCTGCAGTCAATTTGATAGAAGGAGAGACTAACAATGTCTATCAAATTCACGATGTACTCTTGTTGAAAACCAATCTGGCCAAGATGCATTGTAGACAGAGCGGATATGGCCCTGTGCCACCTCATAATTATCACCAGTGTGATATCTGCTCTAAAAACAATTAGGGATGTTCTGTGGTGCAAGCAGCTCTACAAGAACAGATGGATCTCGGATGAATCCAAGAGCACCGAGTTCGTGGAGTTAACATGGTCTACACGAATTCCAACGTCATTCAGAACCACGATATCCGTGCGATGAATGTTAACCTGGTGGCAATGCACTCAAGGAAAAGCCAGTATCATAATCTGCCGCGACACGATTATAGTTCCTGTCTGATTTGCTCGGTAAACAAACAGGGTTGCTCTTTCATACAGGAAGCCCTCCAGCGTCAGATGGATCTTGGATGGATCCAAGACTACCATGATAGGAACCCTTATCAGATCAACATGGTTCAGATCTTTGATATTCGCGTGATGAATACCAACCTGGTAGAGTTACATGCTGAGCAGGTCCGACTCAGATTCTTAATATCACATGACTATCAAAGCTGTAAAGCGGGTTAAGAAAATGATCGAGGTTGTACCCTTGTCCAGGAGGCACTTCAGCACTTGTTAAATCACTGGTGGATGCCAATCTATATGGATGAAGATACTCAGCAAATTAGTATCAGTAACAGGAATCCTACTCGGCGTCAGAGTCAGGATGTCCGATCTGGGGAAGCTAACCTAGTGAGGTTACATTGTATTCAAAGAGGGCGTGGCCAGGTGCCACCACACAATTATGACCGTTGTAGCGTCTGTTCGGAAAGTAACCAAGGGTGTTACCTTGTGAGAGCAGCTCTTTAAGGGCAGGTGGATCGTGGAGAAATTCGTCCATATCCGGGTTCTGGACCCATCAATTGGTCGCCGAACTACCTTGCCGATCAAGTCGAGGACGTTGTCACAATCTCTGGTCATCACAGGACCAGGGATGTTTTTGCCATTATCCCTCTACTTGACGAATCTAAAGTTCCCAACCGGGAACAGATCGAGATTAATTATGATGGTCAGAAAAATCAGAAGGCTCCCATAGTCATCTATCTACCGGGACCACTACCGTATGAATCAACTAAGGCAATCCCTTATAAATACGGTGGAACGATAATTGAAAATGGAAAGGAAATTCCATTACCCTCCGTCGTGAATATTACAGACATCAGTCGTGTAACACAGAGCGGTAGAATCTTCAACCGAGGAGTTGGGGAACTTAACAAGGAAAAGGAACTTCAGACGGAAACTCCTGATCCACCAGTCGGTCAATCCAGTAATCCCGACCTTTCAAAAAACGATGATGAGATGCTGAAGCTCATCCAAAGGAGTGAATACAACATTGTTGATCAACTGTTATAAACTCCTTTAAAGATTTCGGTATTATCACTGTTACTCAGTTCAGAAGCCCACAGGGAGGCTCTACAGAAAGTCTTAGAGCAAGCCTTTGTGGAACAGGATGTAACAATCAGACAGTTCGATAGCATTGTCTCTAACATCACTTCCTGCAACAATTTGGGATTTAGTGATGAGGAATTACCTGAAGAGGGTCGTCGTCATAACATGGCGCTCAATATCATAGTTAACTGCCAGGAAGATGCTTTAGCCAGTGTACTGGTAGACACAGGGTCAGCCCTGAATGTTATGCCAAAGTCCACTTTGATGCAATTATCATTCAAAGGCCCTCCGATGAGAATCAGCGAGGTCGTCGTCAAAGCGTTCGAAGGATCCAGAAAAATGGTTATCGGCGAAGTTGATCTTCCCATAACTATCGGTCCTCACACTTTCCAAGTCACTTTCCAGGTCATGGACATCCGGGCAATATACAATTGTTTATTAGGAAGACCTTGGTACATCAGGCTGGAGTGGTCACTTCAACCCTCCACCAAAAGCTAAAGTTCGTTTAGAACGATCAACTTGTCACAGTTTATGGGGAACAAGCCTTGCTTGTAAGCAACTTGTCATCATCTGCTGGTATAGAACCCGAGGAGGTTATTGGAACTCAGTTCCAAGCACTGTCGATGAGCAAGAACAATCAATCCCAAGGAGGAACCTCGATTTCCTCATACAATGATTCTATTAAAGTGGTCGAGAGTACCGATACAACAGGATGGGGACAGCTTGTCATTCCTATTGACAATAAAACAAAGAAGGGTCTTGGTTTTTCTGCAACCTGTGCCCAGACAGCTGCCAACAATGAAAGTCTTCATCCCCTTCAAAACTTCTTCCACAGTGGAGGTTTCCTTCACCCAGTGTCTCAGGCAGTACATGCTATCAATGAGGAAGATCCCTCTGACACAGATGAGGAATGGAAGTCCTATCTTAATGAGGATGGTTATATGTCTCAGGAAGAGGTGACTACACCATTTTGCTATCCCGCACAGAGTCTGAGATTTATACCAAGGTCAGACGTCGAAATGATCTATGGAGATTGTGATCCGGAAGGATGCCGTACTCCGCCAAATTCATTAGAGGAAGACACTCTGATGAAAGACCAATTTGACTACAATTACTATGGCCCAATGGATGGTCTGCCAATGTGGCAACCTTACCCAGGAAACTTGGGGCAAGAGAGTCGACCGAACAACGAAAATTAACTGACCATCAATGAACAGAATACTTGTGTCCCCACCGTGTCATGGGATCAACACTCAGGTCATTCAGAAACTACTCAACATGAAGATGAATTTGCAACGTTTGCAGGACTTGAATTCATCAACTATGCTTTTCCTGAGGTCAACGTCATCGAGAGAGATGACTCCTCCAGTTCCAAAGAAGTTTGGGACACTCTGGGATAACCGAGTGGAAAATACGACTATATGGTCAAGTACACCGCTCCCGAAAGCTCTCGTATCAGGCTCAAAGATATCTAGCCTACTGGATGGGGAGATACAGCTGAGAGCACAAATGCTATGCAAAATGCAACAGAGGAATTCTCCTACGACAACTCTGCCTGGGAGACAGATTCCAATGATCCTGCTCAACCAGAAATCAGCGTCATTTCTGAAGACAAATCAAGGAAGGTGCCAGACTTTGTGATTCACCGAGAAGTTTGCCACGAATGGGTTGTCGTCGAGGTTCCGAAGATCGTTCACCTGTCAAAGTAATTGCCATCTTTAACTTTTCACCCTGCCCAGGTGAAACGGATGTTTTGATAGGGCTCGCTTTCTGTAAATTTTCCCTCTTCGCTTTGTCCAAAGCGACAGAGTTTTGTTTTATAGGGCTATAGTTTCAAGAATCGACTTGTTCATTAATAAAATAACCTCGTTCTGTAATTTTCGTATTAATTACTGTTTTCTCTTTTTGCTCTTTCAGAAAATGGTAATCCTAAAAAACAATTCAAATAAAGACAAGCAGTAAAATAAAACACTGCACACACTTGCATTTTCTCTATCTCTTCTAAACACGAATCATCACGTCATGCAGATTGCTTGTTTTAAACCCCGTTGAAACATACGATCCGATGCCTTCTCCCAACTTTGAGTTCCCGATATTCGAGACTGGAGAAGAAAATGACGACAAAATTCCAGAAGAGATCTCTCGACTACTCAGACGAGAGGAAAGGTCCATTAAACCTTACAAAGAGCCGTTGGAAATGGTAAACTTGGGTTCAGAAAAAGAGAGAAAAGAAATCAGGATTGGAGCACTGCTCAGTCCAACTGCCAAAGAGGGTTTGATAAAGCTTCTCAAAGAATTTCCCGATGTATTCGCTTGGTCCTATCAGGATATGCCAGGGTTGGATACCAGCATCGTGGAACATCACTTACCGTTGAGATCAGAATGTCCGCCAGTAAAGCAAAGGTTGAGACGCACTCACCCGGACATGGCCATCAAAATCAAAGAGGAGGTGCAGAAACAGATTGACGCGGGTTTCCTCGCCACATCAGAATATCCTCAATGGTTAGCCAACATCGTACCCGTTCCCAAAAAGGACGGAAAGGTCAGAATGTGTGTTGATTACAGGGATCTGAATAAGGCTAGTCCAAAGGACGACTTTCCTTTACCACACATTGACATGCTGGTAGACAGTACAACAAAGTTCAAAGTTTTCTCCTTCATGGATGGATTCTCGGGCTATAACCAGATCAAAATGGTGCCGAAAGACATGGAGAAAACTTCATTCATTACCCCATGGGGTACCTTTTGTTACAAGGTAATGCCGTTCGGTTTGAAGAACGCCGGGGCAACCTATCAAAGGGCCATGACTACTCTGTTTCATGACATGATACATAAGGAAATCGAGGTATATGTCGATGATATGATTGCAAAATAAAAAACAGAGAGTGAGCACGTTGAACATCTGTCAAAATTGTTCGAAGGTTTAAGAAAATTCAAGCTCCGCTTGAATCCCAACAAGTGCACCTTCGGTGTCCGTTCAGGGAAACTCTTAGGGTTTATCGTCAGCCAGAAAGGAATTGAGGTTGATCCTGACAAGGTCAAGGCCATTCAAGAAATGCCTTCTCCGAAAACTGAAAAACAAGTCAGAGGATTCCTGGGACGTTTAAACTACATCTCCAAATTCATATTCCTCATGACCGCGACATGTGCGCCGATTTTCAAATTACTAAAAAAGAACCAGGATTGCGTTTGGACAAAAGATTGCCAAACCGCCTTCGACAGTATCAAGGAATATCTGTTGAATCCGCCGATTCTATCACCTCCAGTGGAAGGAAGACCACTGATCATTTACCTCACAGTCCTAGAGGACTCAATGGGATGTGTACTTGGCCAACAAGACGAAACCAAACGGAAAGAGTCTTCCATTTACTATTTGAGCAAGAAATTCACCGACTGTGAAACTCGATACACGATGCTCGAGAAAACTTGCTGTGCTTTGGCTTGGGCAGCCAAACGTCTTCGCCAATACATGATTCATCATACTACTCGGTTAATCTCCGAAATGGATCCAATCAAGTACGTCTTCGAAAAACCTGCTCTCACGGGAAGGATTGCCCGTTGGCAGATGTTGTTATCAGAATATGACATAGAGTACCACGCTCAGAAAGCCGTTAAAGGAAGTATTTTAACTGATCATTTGGCTCATTAACCGATTGACGATCAAGAATCAATCGGGTTTGACTTCCCAGACGAAGATGTCATGTATCTAAAAATGAAAGAATGCGATGAACCGCTACCCAGTGAAGGGCCAGAACCAGGTTCCCAATGGGGACTTATCTTTGACGGAGCAGTTAATCATTACGAAAACGGAATTGGGGCAATCATTGTTACCCCTCAGGGTACCCACATTCCTTTCACCGCTAGACTTACATTTAAATGTACAAACAACGAGGCCGAATACGAAGCTTGTATTATGGGTCTCGAAGAAGCAATTGATTTAAGGATCAAAAACTTGGACGTATACGGCAACTCAGCCTTGGTTATCAATCAGATAAAAGGAGATTGGAACACATACCAATCAGGATTGATCCCTTACAAAGACTATGCAAGAAGGTTGTTACCCTTCTTCAACAGAGTTGATTTTCATCACATCCCTTGAGAGGAGAATCACATGGCTGATGCATTAGCCACTATCTCTTCCATGATTAGTGTAGGTCAATGGAACGACTTACCTAAGATTGACATAATGCGCCTTGAACGGCCTGCTTACATCTTCACGATTGAAGCAGTCATAGACGACAAACCTTGGTATCATGATATCAAATGCTTCCTTCAGAAACAAGAGTACCCATCTGGGGCACTCAGAAAAGACAGAAAAACCCTCAGAAGATTGGCTGGAAACTTCTTCCTGAGCGGTGACACTCTCTATAAGAGAAATTTTAACATGGTGTTGCTCCGATGCGTGGACAGACCAGAAGCAGACATGCTTATGAAAGAAATTCATGAAGGGTCCTTTGGCACTCATGCCAACGGACACACAATGGCGAGAAAAATTCTAAGAGCAGGGTACTATTGGTTGACCATGGAATCCGACTGCTACAAGTACATGAGGAGGTGTCACAAGTGTCAGATATACTCCGACAAAATTCATGTACCGCCATCACATCTCAAGGTTCTCTCTTCCCCATGGCCATTTTCCATATGGGGAATCGACATGATTGGCTTGATTGAGCCCAAGGCTTCAAACGGACATTGGTTCATCCTGGTAGCCATTGATTACTTCACCAAGTGGGTCGAAGCAGCGTCATTCGCCAATGTAACTCGACAAGTGGTGGTCCGATTTATCAAAAACAATATCATCTGCCGTTATGGTGTTCCAAGCCAGATCATTACTGATAATGGATCTAACTTGAACAACAAGATGATGAAAGAGTTGTGTGCAGAGTTCAAGATCGAACATCATAACTCATCTCCTTACCGACCAAAGATGAACGGAGCGGTAGAAGCGGCTAACAAGAACATCAAGATGATTGTTCAAAAGATGGTTGTAACCTACAAAGACTGGTACGAGATGCTACCCATTGCTCTTCACGGTTATCGTACATCTGTTCGCACTTCAACAGGGGCAACCCTTTTCTCTCTAGTATATGGCATGGAAGTAGTGCTCCCCATAGAAGTAGAGATCCCGTCAATCCGAGTATCGATGGAAGCTAAGCTCACCGAAGCTGAATGGTGTCAAAGCCGACACGACGAACTAAATTTGATCGAAGAAAAGAGAATAACGGCGCTATGCCACGGTCAGTTGTATCAACAGAGAATGAAGAGGGTGTTCGACAAAAAGGTTCGACCTTGTGTCTTCAGAAAAGGAGACCTCGTGCTCAAGAAGATTCAATCTTTTCTCACTGATTCTCGGGGCAAGTGGACTCCGAATTATGACAGCTCCTATGTGGTCATGAAAACTTTCTCAGGCGGCGCCTTGAGACTTGCAACCATGGACGGAGAGGAATTTGCCTACCCCATGAATGTTGATGTAGTCAAGAAATACTTCGCCTAAAAAAAAAGAAGAAAGAAGAAAAAAAACGTCTCGGTGGATTGAAAACCCGAAAGGGCGGTCCAGGAAAAAGTTAGAGACATGAAAAAAATCATCCCGGTGGATTGAAAACATCATAGTACAATCCAGGCAAAAATTAGGGATAATGGCAAGTAACTATGTTCAACAGAGGCGAATCCCTCAGCAGCAGCAGTTACATCATCTGTCAGAAAACTCCAGTCAAGGTCATCTTCGACAGAAGCTCAGGATGTCCCGAATTCAAAGTTGGTAGAAGGATAGTGGTCGTTATGTTTCAACGTAGCCCTTTTTCCCCGTAAATTACCATTTTCTAACTTTGTATATACTCTTTGGAATCACGCGTTTGGCTGATCTCCATTTTATCAATAAAATTTGAGCCCTTGTGCTTTTGTTTGTAATTCTTATTTATTTTAGCTTTACAGAACGACGTTGTTAACATGATTAACGATTCTTGAAATAAAACAAAAATGAATTTACTTGTTAAAACTTTTTCTGCTTTTTAATAAAGTTGGCAATTTCTTTTGACTGTTGAACATCAGAAGAACATCGGTCGCTTCTTCAGAAGTAAGCGAACTTCAAAGTGCAGAATCAAAGTACTCCTTTTAACCCAGTACGCCTGAATGAAGGGATCAACTGTGTCAGAGACCTTGTTTCGTCTGACACGCCTCGGCCGAGTTCTCATCTCCTAAGCCCGACCAACATAGCTCCCAACAGGGACTATCTCTCCTAAGCAAGGTGGAATTGCTATCTTGAACCAGTGATATTTCTATACGCCCCGCGATGGCCGAGTATCCAGTCATGTTCACTCGTCAGTTTGTATGTCGCGTCAGTTTTATCAGCATAAACATACATACATCATGCATTATTGATCTGAATTCACATTTCATATTGCATCACTATCACTCTAGTCGGTCTTGTCCCCTAGTGATAGAAGTTCTCTCAATCGAGTCGTCAGTTCTTGCCTCGTCAGGAAATGCTGCGTCTGAACATTCTCTCTCCTCCAGTTTTATTTCTGGATTGAAGTTGGGTCCTCAACCACTTTGATAACTTAAACCTCTGAGAAACCAGAGAAACCCTCAGTTAACATCACTCTTCGCCATTGAAGATGATATCCTTGCTTTCCTGGATTAAGGAAAATCCACAGAGAAAGCCTCCTAATCGAAGATTCGGCAGTACGGCAGTTTTTCTCCGAAAAACCCACTGATGAAAAGGTCATCGGCACCTCAAAATTGGATCACATCATATGGCATTTCTCCGAGAAGATATCCAAGAAAAGTATGATGTAAAGACCCCAAACGAATGCAGTCTCTCAAGGGACTCGCATCCCCCGGGTAGAGTCAACAAATGGTGTCTCCAAACAGAGAAGTTTGTACACCTCTACAACTCAGACGACTGGGTTCCCCAGTGGGTCTGACATCAAAGTTTTTCTATCAAATGGCATCTCCCCAGGAAAATTCGGCGAGAAGTTTAAGGAAAACCGCTACGCATAGCGTCCCTTGTCAATTAAGTTTATTGACAAAAGAAACTAAGACCAGTTCCTGTGTAGGAAACCAAGATCGAGGGGAAGTTTACATCAGAAACTAAGACCAGTTACTCGGTTGGAAACCAGGATCGAGGGGAAGTTTACAAAAGAAACTAAGACCAGTTCCTTGGTAGGAAACCAGGATCGAGGGGAAGTTTAAATCAGAAACTAAGACCAGTTCCTTAGTAGGAAACCAGGATCGAGGGGAAGTTTAATTCAGCAACTTAGACCAGTTCCTTGGCTGAAGACCAGGATCGAGGGGAAGTTTACCTTTTCTAAGCATCACTGCTTAGCAAAAGAAGATGAATGCGTAAGCTACCATTCATAACCACCATCAAAATTTCGGGTATTCTGATATTTAATCCTCTTGCACCCCGAATGCCCGAATACCTTCGTCATTCATACCTTCGTGTCCAAGAAGATTAAATAGGGGCATCTGTCATACCCCAAATTTTGACCACTAAGATTTCCCATCATTGTGAAAATCATCATCACAATATGGAGGAACTATCATACTTCATCAGTCTCCCCGAAGATGGGTGAGCATCCACTACAATCAAAATTAGGGTTTCAAGCCCTCTCAGAGCCTTACACAAAGGATAAAAAAGGACTCCCACTTCAAGGATCAAGCACAAGGATGCTCCCTTCTAGGTGGATCAAGTCTCAAGATCGCCAGTGTTACCAAATTAGGGTTTTGGTCGACCAGGGCCTCCAGATGGAAAATTTTCATCTGGGCACAAGCCAATGATCCAAAACCTAACCTAATATACTCCATGGAACCTCATGGACCCAATCATCAAGTCAATTTTGCCTCAGGGGTTGCATTCATAAAAAATCAGGAATTAGGGTTTTTTGACCTAATTCACCCCTAAGTTGACTTTTAGGGCAAACCATGAGCCAAGACCTCAAAGGAGGGTTTGAGGGTCTCTAATGAACTATATTGATCCATTTGGAACAATGGATTAATCCAAGAAGCTTGAGCAACAAGTCTCAATTTCATCTGCACCACAATTAAGGTTTTAAGGAAAAAGTCAACTGTAACTTTGACTTTTGACCAGGACATGCTCCCAAATACTAAGACATGATCCAATATACCCTAATACACCCATGGAACATGTCCATCAAGTTTGATTTAGGTCAAGGACATGATTTCCTGAAGAATTGCACAGTTTGGAATTCATCTGATAAAAAGTCAACTGTGCACAAAAGTCAACTTTGACTATTTGAGATTTTTCACCAAAATGGATTTTTAACCCTAAAATGATGTTAATGTATGATTTGAATCATCATTCATCAATAAAAATCAAGAAAAGTTGGATAACTTGTAAAAGGGGTAACCATAAAACTTAGAAATTTTTCTAAGTCATGAAAAAGTGCCACTAATGCACCAACTTTAGAGGACCCTAACTCCTAAACCACAAGGCCATTGTGCCCCATTCAAAGCTTGATTTGTAGATCTCATTGCCCTCTACAAAAGCTTCATACTGACCTATGTCCAGATTCCTCATGGATTTTGAGTTATGGAGTGATCAAAATCAAGAGAAAACACTTTGTTCCAACACTTGGTGAAAATTTCACTAAGTCAGATTTTGCCTTACTTTTTGCCAAATGTAGGGGGATTTTTCACTTGGATTCAAAAGAGATCAAAACCAAACATGTTCAAACAGTTGTTGTATCATGTAAGGGCTTTCCAAAATGGTCAAGAACATTACCAAATTCAACTTACACCATGAGATATGACATTGGCAAGTTGCCTTGCTGAAATCTGCCAAGGCAAGGCAGAATTTGCATTTTTGCTCGATTTGCCAAAATCAGCCAAATCCAAATGCTCCTATCCACTTGGACACCTCAGAGGATTGAATCTAAAGGGTACAATCACTGATCCAAGCCTCCAAAGTCCATGGAACAAGAAATAGCATGTTGAACCTAGAATGGCCAAAATAGGGACAAGACTCCAAATTTGGATTGAAGCATTCAATGGAAGCATCAAGGTGGCATGGACTGAGCCATTCTCATCTGAAATCAGTCAAGACTTATCCAAGACCAAGGGAAACAAAGCTCTGTGCCCTAACCTCTAGTAAATGGCTAGAGGAGACTTGGATTTTCATTTGCCAACATTGGCCAAACCTACTTAGCAGTTGCCATTCACTATTCCTTGCAAAACAAACTTGATCTACTATAAATAGAACTCAATTGTGTTCAGTTTAAGTACTCCAAAGCCATCAAACAGATGCTTTCCTCAAAATCTCTTCTTTCACTCCAATTTTGCCTTCTAAGGCAAGTCACTATCGGGTTTTGAGCTAGAGGGCAATTCCACTCAAACCAATCACTCACACACCTCATATACATCACATATGAGCTGATCAAACACTTAAACAACAACTGGAACATTGATTTCTCATAATCACCAGTCAATTGCTCAAGGTTTTAACCAAAGTGCAGTTGAGATGCCATGAAGTGATCCAGCCAATTTCCATCAAGTCCAAGCATTCAAACACACTCCATAGCACCTAGGGAAGCTGTTCAGATCATCACAACACAACTGTAACACCTCCTACACAAATCAGGATCACCAGCTGCAAGTGGTAAGCATGAGCTCTTCTAACTCTATGATCCATGCAATTTTTGCTGCACAATAATTTGGCCATATGTTCATAATCATGCATGGAATGTTTTCCCTCAATTAATTGCTTTGTTTGAATCGTGTATCAAAAATCCTAGCCTTCATGCAGAAATTAGGGTTCTTAAGGTTTCTTCGTGATTTCATGTTTTATGTTTAATTTAAACGAAATTAAGTGTTATAGACATGATCGTGAGGTTGAAACGAGTTGATTGGTATGTGGATTGCATGATATGGTTAAGTATTTAGTGAGATTGGATGGAAAACGCAAATCTGGGAAACTCAGAACACGCGCGTGTTCTTGGTGTGTTCTTGGCGCCATTTTCAGAAATTTGAATATTTGAATTTTGTGATTTTTGTTTAATTGATTCAAAAATTAATTTCTCTCTGAGTTTTAATGATTTTGAGTTGATTCTTTTTTTAATAATTCACAAAAATGTTAAAATATTTTATTTTATCAAAAAATCCCAAAAATATTATTTATTTCATATAATTGATATTTTTGTAAAGAATTAATATTTTAATTGTTTTTGACATTTTAAATATTTTTTCCACATTGATTTTGCAACTTTTAATGCTTTCTAATTATTTTGTAGGTCAATATTTAATTTTTGAAGCATTAATCCAAGATCACAATTTGTTTTTCATATGTTAAACAATTTTGATCATTTTAATTGAATTTTCATTCAATTAAATACATTTTTGAAAACAAATTAGGGGTTTTTGGATTAATTTAACCCTCATAAATCATTTTCAAAACACTTTGGGCCTCTAATAGAGTGTAAGACCCAATCCTTTTTTTGACCAAATCATTTTTGGGCCTCAGTATATTGTATAAGTCCCGATACCATAAAAAACAAACGGCGCGATCGTCGCCTTTTGAAAAAAAAAATCAATTGGGCCTCTCCTCGAGCTATAAGACCCATTCAAAACTTTTGGGCCTCTAATAGAGTGTAAGACCCACCCCCTTTTAACCAAAACCGTTCTGGGCCTCACTTATTGTATAAGTCCCTTCGCGTTAAAAGAAAATCTCGACGCGATTGCCATGTCAAACGGAAAAATCATCTGGGCCTACCCTCGAGTAGTAAGACCTATCTCTTTTTCTTTAAACTTTTTGGGCCTCTTGAGAGAGTGTAAGACCCACCCCTTTGTACAGAAAACCTTTATTGGGCCCCAGTCACTTGTATAAGTCCCTCTGTACAAATACAACAGTGCAAATCACTGATAAAACCCTGGGCTTCTCCTTGAGCTGTAAGCCCCAAATCTTTCTTTTTCAAAGCACTTTCTCCTTTGATTTTGAATATACTGTTGTTTTCAATCTTTCTTTGTTGAACAACTAACCAAACAACATGGAAGCTCTACAACCGAGTAAGTGGTTATTGCTTTCATTTACCGCTTTCATATACATATAACTGTATTGTAGGGCTGTTTCACTGTAAGTCTTCTTTCATAAACTCATATCAACTGTGTAATAATAGTATAGATATTTCGAGTTTCCCCGGAAACTACGTCTAGCACTAGGTAAAGCCGTCTTGATCACTCTTAGAAATAGTCTAAACTAGATCCCCATAGGATTACCAGACATAGTCTTCCCTCCTCTTGGGGTTAAACAATATGGAGACATGAAATGCATCATTCTCTGTGAACCCTTTCATAGACTGTCACTCATAGAAGTTGTTAAGAAACTCTATTCCCCATAGATGATCTTTTCTCCGTGAATGGCATCTCTTGAGTTTCTTCCAAATTCTCGGACTTTCCTGGCTTAATCTATTCTCGGTGAATGGCATGTCTTGAACTTTTTGGGGTTTGGGGACCCACAGGCTTCTTAAAAGCACTTGTCAAGAAACTCTATTCCCCAGAGATGATCTTTTCTCCGTGAATGGTATCTCTTGAGTTTCTTCCAAATTCTCGGACTTTCATGGCTTGATCTATTCCTCGTGAATAGCCTGTCTTGAATTTCTCGGGGTTTGGGGACCCATCGGCTTCTTAAAAGAATCGGCCACTTCTTGGGCATCGTACAAGGACCCACAGGCTTCCTAAAAGTAACCCCGCCTCCTCTTGGGCTTAGTACAAGGACCTCTCGACTTCTTAGAAGTATTCACAGCCTCCTCTTAGGCTTCGTATAATGATCTCTTCCTCCGGGAATGATAGCCTCCTCTTAGGCATCGTACAAGGACCCGTCGGCTTCTTAAAAGTTTTCATCCTCCTCTTGGGCTTCATACAAATTATCCCGACGACCTCCTAGAGGTATAGGAACAGAACCTAGTCATCTTCATAGAACAGTCCTTTCATAGAGTCTACTACTGTTTCTCAAAGCATAGTACAAAAGATGAAACTCTAGACGTGGACAATCTAATTTCCTTGAGTCTCAAAGACATTCTCAAGTGACCCCTTCGTTAAATAGGAAGGAAACCCGCAGACTCGGACAATCTCAATACCCTTCGAATTTCCCACTTCCTTAAAGAACAGGAATAACCCGGATCCTCGAATCAAATCCTTGAGTACAGTGTTGCTCATATAAGAACTGATTTTCTCTTTAAAATCAGTGTACTGGACCTGTCACTCAACTGAAACAGTCACCATAGCCTCCTCTTAGGCTTTGTATAATGATCCTTCTCCAGTGAAGCTAGCCTCCTCTTGGGCTTTGTACAAATGATTCTCCCCAGCGGAGTCAAACAACGTTTAGCCTCTTTCTCGGGCTTTGTACGAGACACATAAGAGACTCCCTCGTTGAGTCAATAACCCCTTTCGCCTCCATCTCGGGCTTTATACGAGATACAAAAAAGGTTCTTATTGAGTCAAACAAATGTTAGCCTCCATCTCGGGCTTCGTACGAGATACAAAAACTCTCTTGTTGAGTCGTTTAGCCTCCATCTCGGGCTTTATACGAGATACCAAAAGACTTCATCATCAAGTCAAAACCTTTTAGCCTCTCTCTCGGGCTTTGTACGAGACACATAACAGCCTCCTCTTAGGCTTTATATAAGAAAACCACTGGTTAATCCAATTAACCTTTTAGCATCAAAACTGTGCCTCGTTCACAGTACACAAACATCAACAACTCCTTCCCTTTCATCTAATCGCTGTAAGTGGCAAGCCTCTGGATCACTACATCCATGCCACTGTCCCTCTTTTAGCATGAGAAATTCCTAAGGAAAGATGGCATTGCTCTACACTGAGTTAAAGTCTTCTCCTTCAGGTTAAAATCCCCTTTAAAAGAAATTATGGCATTGCCGGATTCACATATCCCGGTTAAAGTAATCCTCCTTTACAGTCAGTCACCCAACAGTTATGACAAACAAACCCCTTTAGAGATGACAAATTCTCTCTAAAGTCAACACCCTTTTAGCTTCACATCTTGGGCTTTGAACAAGATACAAACCACCTTTCGCTTCACATCTTGGGCTTTGAACAAGACACCAAAAACAACCATTTCCTCCTACTCCCATAGAATAGGAGGAACTACGAACGCTCTGATTTCCCTGTTTCGGTAAACGGGAATACGTAGGCATAAGATTGAAAGAAAAATCTTAGCGAGCACACTAAACAAAACCCAAAATCCCATACTCTCATATATCCATCAAAAAAGCATCAGTCCTAACATCCTAATCCTTGTTCCCCGCCAGAAACCTGTCTGTCAAAATAACACAAGAAATCCCAGAGAGAAAACCGTATTGGCGAAAATACAAATAACCAGTATAAAGGTCCCCCCACATTGATAGCATTCGTAACCTAACAGACCGCTGTTTAAACTCAGTATGCAAAGTAGGGTTAATTGGAGACATCTATTTCCCTTCCTTCATCAGCTTCAATAGGATAAAAAATGAATCGACCTGTAGTAAACTCAACCGCAGAGAGCGACCAGCGCTTAAGAACCGCGTCCAAAATCGCTCGCTACACTTGGTTGTCATCGTGAGTTCGCAAAGAGAACAATTCATTCGTAAAGCGAACCACTCACCAAAATATTTGCAAAGCAAATTTTGGTTCCTTTTGCCACTGCCTCATTCGCTGAGAGCTTCGTCAGAGTTTGCAAAGCGAACTTTCGCTGGGGACTTTGCCATGGTTCGCAAAGCGAACCAGCTGTTGTTTTCCTCTTTCTTTGGCAGCTTGCATTAATTCTTTGTGTCTTTTTTCTTTGATCAATTAGTGCACTTTCCTGCACAATAGCACACAAATTACAAGCACCAAAGGTATAAATATAATGCATGAAGAACAACAATAATTCACTACAAAAATCCAAAATTAAGACATGAAAGTAATGAAAAATGCCAAGTATCAAGTACAAATATATAGCATGTTTGACATCTAACAGATACTTGTCTGTATTATCTTGCGAAAGAAATTGGTAGTTTAGGAAAATCGGGGCGTCTTAAGCGGGTGGTGTAGATGATGTTGTTGCACAAGAAACACGACTTCTTTTAGGGGCCATTTTTGCAGCAAAAAGACACAAGAACAATGGCATAGTGTAAATAATTAGATATGAAAATGAAGTTTAAAGAGTTTTAGGAGTAGAAGGATTGTTATTGAGTGTGTTGTATGGAAAAGTTGCCTCAAATTACATTCAATAAGGACTCTTACAGAGCCGCCGCGGCCATAATGACTTGTATCGCGATCATGATACCAAAGGCTATGTCCAACTGTCAAAAACCTCAAATGTTTCTTTATAAAGACTCTATCACGACCGCGAGGAGATCTAATATGATTGCGATGCAGGTATAATATGCGCATGATAAACCATCATGGTAGCGTCAATTCCAAGGGCTAAAACTCCTTCTCTTTGCTTCACTTCTTCCTTTTCTCTTATTTTTCCTTTCATTGTTTTTCTACCTTTTTCACACCACTTCATTAAACAACATACTACAAAATAAAACACGATGAAATGAAATATAAATTGTAACCGAAATAAAAATTATATCTAATGGGTTGCCTCCCATTAAGAGCTTATTTAAAGTCATTAGCATGACTTTAGCGTCTAAGGCTCTGCAAGTATTAGAGACACCTTTTTAGTAGGTATCTCCCCTCTCGAATACATCTTCAACCTTTGGATGTTCACAGTAAAAGACTGAGAATCTCTAGTATCATGTATCTCTAAAACACCATTCACAAATACTTTATTAATAATAAAAGGATGAGACCATCTATACTTTAACTTACCCGGAAAAAGACTCAGTCAAGAGTTGTATAGCAAAATCTTCTGCCCTATTTTAAATTCTCTTCTTACCAGGTTCTTATAATGATACCTCTTGGTTTTATTCTTGTATATCACAACATTTTCATAAGCTATAAGTCTTATCTCTTCTAGCTCATCCATCTTCAACAACCTATTTCTTTCAGCGGTTTTTTCATCAAACTTTAAAAAATTAATTGCTCAGTATTAGGCATGGAAACATAACCCGTACCCGTGGGTACCCACTCAAACCCACTCCGAAATTGATGGGGAAACCCCGTTTTGACTGCGTTTGGGTTTTCCCCGATTAAAAAATATGGGGATAGATTGGGTAATGGGGACACTAGTACCCATCCCCAAACCCACCCCATTTATCTCATTATATATTTTATTATTTAGTTTAGATAATTTAGAATATTAAATATGTGGCTAATGTTTTAATATTTTGATTTGTATTTATTATTTAAAATATTTGAAATGTATGCATGAATTTTTTTGAGATTGTTTTATTTTATTATTTGTAATGTAATTTGATTTTGGAAAACAATTAATATTTCTATTAAAAATATTGATTTTACTAATGGATGGTGGCGGGCAGGGATACCCGAACCTCTTTGGGACAGGTTTGTGTTTTAATTCTCCATATTCGATTGGTTTAGGGCGGAGAACATGGATTGCTTGGGGATTCGGGTTTGGGTTTGGGGGAGGTAAGAATCATTCAAGACCTGCCCCGTTGCTATGCCTACCCAATATACTTTATGTTCCAGCTCGATGAGTAAGTAACGAGCCTTCCTATAGACCCATTTATAGGAGGACAATCCTAAATGAGTCTTGATTGCTGTCATATATGCCCAGAAAACGTCATCTAACTTCTTGGACCAATCCTTCTTAGATATAGCAACCGTCTTTTCCAAAATCTATTTCAACTGTTTGTTCGACACTTCTACTTTCCCACAAGTTTAAGGATTATAAGGTGTTGATACTTTACGTTTCACATTGTATTTTTCCAAAACACTTTCCAAATATTTATTGCAAAAGTGCGTCCCCTCCAACACGAATCAAAAGTCTAGGGACTCCGTGTAACACCTCAAATTCAATTAATTTACTTAATTGAATTTTTGCCACTTTTATTTAATTATTCATGTGATTTAAAGTGTTTTTAATCATTTAATTGGTGATAATATGTGTTATGTGGTGTTTGGGGATTATTAGAATTTTAATTAGTTTATTTAATTAAAATAGTATAATATTAATTAAATAAATAGAAAAATAGGAGAAATAGTGATATTGGGACAAACGTAGAATTATTAGAAAAATAAGGAAAAGTGGTTGAAGTGGAGATTAGTGGAGGAGTAAAAGTGTGAAAAAGGAAATTAATATAATTTAGGTCATTATTTGGTAAGAAGTTAGCCTTAAAACTTCATTTCCTTGTATAAGGATGTTCGTGGGCACATTCTTCTAAAAACCCTCAAGTTTATTAGATACTCTCAAGAACAATTTTTGAGGACAAAAGTAGATCAATTTAGGTTGAACATGCGTAAATCTCTGGTGTTTCTATCTATCATTTATCTCTTTACTTTATTGTCTTTCCTTTGGCTTTCCATTGCTTATTTACTCG
Organism: Lathyrus tuberosus; assembly: GCA_022829125.1. Classification (NCBI taxonomy): domain Eukaryota; kingdom Viridiplantae; phylum Streptophyta; class Magnoliopsida; order Fabales; family Fabaceae; genus Lathyrus; species Lathyrus tuberosus. Next base: position 506,563 of record JALAZF010001003.1, on the reverse strand, counting down.
TATGGCTTTAAAATGTTTTAACTCTAATTTTCCAAATGATTTTGTTTTCAACCAAAGCTTTCAAACCTCAACAATTCACTCTTCTTGTGTATGGAGTCAATTGTCCAACATAACTAACCTATTGTGGAAGGTTTCAAGTTGAATGCAGATGGGTATCCCATATTGTGGACACTACCTCAACAACTCTTTAAATCTCTCCTAAGCATTAAGTAAGGATTCATCTTCCCCTTGCCTAAATCATGTGATTTCGTTCCTCATGTTATCATTCTTGATAAGAGGAAAATACTTGGCTAAGAACTTCTCAGCCAAATCATTTCATATGGCTATGGAATTTGGATCTAAGGAATTCAACAACTTTTAGATCTGTCACTTAGAGAATATGGAAACAACCTCAACCTAAAAGAATCATATGTGACTCCAAGGATTTTGAAATTGCTAGCAACCTCAAGAAATTTCCTCAAATGGAGATGAGGAACATCTGTGGCATCACTAGAGTATTGGCCAATACCTTGCAACATTTGGAACATCATTGGATTGAACTCAAATTGAGCTACAATGATCTCTAGTATGATGATTCAAGTATTCATGGAATTTGGATCAAAGACAACACAATCTCTAATATTTCTCTCCCTATAATTAGCTATGCCAATGATGTCTGTAACACCCCTAATCTATACCCCCAATTAGATAAAGCGATAAAAAAATCATCAGAGTATAATTCAAACATTCATGGCATAGACGGAGGCGTCACATCAATTAAAACAAAACACAATAAACCTGCTCATAAAGATATGCAACAATCAGGTAGCAAATAATAGAGGACTTAGTTCCTACTACCCACAATTCAGATACAGAATAAAAGCGAAAAATCTGCAGCTGAATCTCATATATAAATCACATAAAAGTCTGTCTGTCATACACAGATTCATACATGTACAATCCAAAAGATATATATACATATACACATAAATCACAACGATCTCCCCGACTACCCGGTGCTACATATCAGAGCCGACCCACAAAATAATGAAGACCTAAGCTTCACAAAAAGACCTCCAACATCTAATCTGCAATGCCTCATAGAGCATTCAAAACAGCAGAAGGGTGAGAAACACAATCATAATATAATTGCATACAATTATATAATAACACAAAAATACACATGTAAAATATTCTCACCAGAATTTAAGCACAAAACAACACAATGCATATATCATATATCCATCACCAAGGCATATCAATCATACATAATGCATTTAACAACAACATATATATATATGTATCTCAACTCATCAATTCCATTCACAATTCCACACAAAATCAATCCATTCATGATTTATGCAAATGCAAAGAGACCGACACAACGACTCTATGCAAATGCGGTACCATCCATCCGTCAATCTCATCGCTAGTTCACTCAGGAACTATTGGAATCATCGCTTGTTACTTAGTGTAACTCCCCGTCGGGAAAACGATGTTCCCCATCGCTCACACCTCTTTGTATAAGGCACACGACGTTTATTGATCGCTCACACCTCTTTGTATAAGGCACACGACTCGATCGCTCACGCCTCTTTGTATAAGGCACACGATCGTCCATAATCATCACTCACACCTCTTTGTATAAGGTACACGATGTTATAGCGGATTCCCTCTGGAATCGATTAGTCGCTCACACCCCACAAGGGCACACGACATCACAAGAATGCATATCATGATGCTTAGCATACAATGACTCATGACATTCAAATGCAAACATATACACATCCAAAAGAAATCACGAAAACACAACATTCTGCACCCTTGCTGGCCATACGCGTATTGCCTTGAGCCATACGCGTATTGCCCAAACTCATACGCGTACCATTACGCGTTTCAGCAGATGGTCGAGAAAAATGGTTTTCATTACGCGTATTGCCCTCAAATGCACCGGCCATACGCGTATTGCCCAACCCAATACGCGTATTGCCTTGCCTGATACGCGTAACGGCAGAGGAAACCCATAATTTTTCCTGCAGAATTTTTCTGCTACGGGATCACCCAAAAATCACCCAAAATCTCATCTAATCACCTGAAAATTACCAATAGATTGCACAACAACACCTATCTAACATGTATCAACAATTATGATCATTAAAACATGATTTCAGACACAATTTGAATCAATTTCCAACAATTTCAACATATTATGGTTTTTGTTCTACATTCAATTTCAATCCAAAAACAACCAAATACATACATACATAATCATACACAAGTATAAGATAATCGAGTTTCACACCTTTACCCGATTTAATCGTGTTTTCAATAGTCGGTTGATCGATTTCTTCCTTTCCAAGTTTTTCTCTATTTTCTTCTTTCTTTCCCTTTTCCTTTTCTTTTTCTTTCTCTCTATTTTTCTCTCTTTCTATTTTTACTAACTTAAGAAAAAAATAAAGTGAAATGACCAAAATACCCCTACACTCAATTATCTCGCAAACGTTCCCAAAACGCGATAAAACATAACAACAATGAAAAATAATATATTATCAAATAAAAGTAAAAAATAAAATAAAATAATAATAAAAATAATTAAATCGACTCGATTAAATAAAACTAACAAAAACTGGGGCGTTACAACTCTCCCCCACTTAGAAATTTTCGTCCTCGAAAATATTACCTGAGACGAACAACTCCGGATACGACTCCCGCATCCGACTCTCCAACTCCCAAGTCAAATTTCCCTCAGCAGCGCCTCCCCACGCTACTTTCACAAGCGCAATATCCTTGCCTCTTAACCGCTTCAATTCGCGATCCAAAATCCTCACTGGTAATGCCTCAACCGTAAGGTTCTCCCTTACCTCCACTTCATCCATCGGAATCACATGCGACGGATCCAGAACATACTTCCGAAACTGTGAAACATGGAACACATCATGCAAATTCAAAAGATTCGGCGGCAACGCCACCCGATAAGCCACAACACCCACTCTCGCGGATATCTGGTAAGGACCAATAAACCGAGAAGTAAGCTTCTTCGACTTCAATGCACGACCAACACCCGTCACCGGTGTAACTCTCAAAAATATATGATCACCCTCTTGAAACTCAAGATCTTTCCTCCTTCTGTCATGATAACTCTTTTGCCTACTCTGAGAAGCCTTCATTTTCTCACGAATAAGTTTCACCTTTTCCGTAGTCTGTTGCACTAACTCCGGTCCAACCACCGAACTCTCACCAGATTCATGCCAACACAAAGGTGTTCGAAATCTTCTTCCATACAACGCTTCAAACGGTGCCATTCCAATACTCGAATGGAAACTGTTGTTATACGTGAATTCAACCAACGCAAGATAACTGTCCCAAGCACCACCTTTCTCAAGAACACAAGCTCACAACAAATCCTCCAACGACTGAATAGTTCTCTCGGTCTGAACATCCATCTGCGGATGATAAGCAGAACCCAACCTCAACTTGGAACCTAACGCCTTTTGTAAACTTTCCCAAAATCTGGAAGTAAACCTCGGATCTCGATTTGAAACAATACTCAACGGAACACCATGTAATTTCACAATCACACTGATATAAATCTCAGCCAACCTCTCTAAAGAAAAAATGATGTCAATCGGAATGAAATGCGCCGATTTAGTCAGCCTATCCACAACTACCCAAATGGCATTATGTCCCCTCTGTGTATTCGGCAACCCTGTCACAAAATCCATAGAAATGTTGTCCCATTTCCACTCGGGAATATCCAATGGTTGCAACAATCTACTAGGCTTCTGATGTTCTACGTTAGATTTCTGACACGTCAAACACGCATAAACAAACTGAGTCACATCCCTCTTCAATCCAGACCACCAAAAGATCTTCTTTAAATCCTGATACATCTTATTAGCTCCCGGATGTATACTCAAATTACTCCGGTGTCCTTCCTCTAAAATCATCTTTTTCAAGTCCGAATCATCAGGAATACAAATTCTACCACGGAATCTCAAAACACCCTTATCATCCACTTTAAAGTCACCATTCACACTTTGATCTCCAACCGTCATCAAATCAACAAATTTCACATCCAACTTCTGTTTCTCGCTAACGGTTAACAGAAAATCATTAGTAACCTTTAACATACCAAGCATCACGCTGTCAGATATCAATTCACACACCAAACTCAAGTCTCTAAACGCTTCCAAAACTTCCCACTCTTTAACCATCAAAACAGACATATGCAAAGATTTCCGGCTCAACGCATCAGCTACCACATTAGCTTTACCAAGATGGTAATTCAAGCTAAAATCGTAGTCCTTCAAAAATTCCAACCATTTTCGTTGCCTCATATTCAACTCTTTCTGATCAAACAAGTATTTTAAACTTTTATGATCACTAAAGACTTCGAATCTTGCACCATAGAGATAACGCCTCCAAATTTTCAACACAAAAACCACTGCCACTAATTCCAAATCGTGAGTAGGGTAATTCTTCTCATGAATCCTCAATTTCCTCGAAGCATAAGTCACAACTTTACCTTCTTGCATCAACACTCCACCTAAACCAATCAAAGATGCATCACAATACACCACAAACGGTTCACTAGGATTCGGTAAGACTAAAATTGGAGCTGTAGTCAATCTTCTCTTTAACTCACTAAAACTTTCCTCACACTGAATATCCCAAATGAACGCTTTACCTTTACAAGTCAACTGGGTCAAAGGAAGTGCTAACTTGGAAAAGTCTTCAATGAACCTTCGATAATATCCAGCTAAACCCAAAAAGCTTCTAATTTCAGTAACAGATCTAGGAGCCTCCCATTGTAGAACTGCATCTACTTTAGATGGATCCACAGCAATACCATTACCTGAAATCACGTGCCCAAGAAAACTCACTTCTGACAACCAGAACTCACACTTGGACAACTTGGCAAAAAGTCTCATTTCCTTCAAAATTTGCAACACAGCACGCAAATGTTCCACATGCTCCTCCCGGGACTTAGAATAAATCAAGATGTCATCAATAAACATAACAACAAATCGATCCAAATGCTCATGGAAAACACGATTCATATATTTCATAAACACACCTGGCGCATTAGAAACCCCGAACGGCATCACAGAATATTCGTAATGACCGTAACGTGTCCTAAAAGCCATCTTCTGAATATCTTCCTCTTTCACCCTAATCTGATGATAACCCGAGCTCAAATCAATCTTACTAAACACACAAGCACCTACCAACTAATCCATCAAATCATCAATTCTCGGAATAGGATACTTATTCTTAATCGTCACCTTATTCAGCTGGAGATAATCAATACACAATCACATACTTCCATCTTTCTGTTTCACCAATAAAACTGGAGCACCCCAAGGCGATACACTCGGTCTCACAAACCTCTTTTCTAACAATTCATTCAACTGCTTCTTTAACTCAACCAACTCAGATGCCGACATACGATAAGGTGCCATAGATACAGGTCTAGTACCAGGAATTAGATCTATAGAAAACTCCACCTCTCTCTCTGGCGGCAAGTCTGAAATATCCTCTGGAAACACCTCTGGAAATTCACACACAATAGGAAACACATCAAGTGCAACTTGACTATCCACAGTCAACGACGCAAACAACTCAAACAACTGAGCTTCATCCGCCAAAAGTTTCTTCAACTCTTTGGTAGATAAGAAACTCGATTCCTCGTCTTCTTCAAGAGAAGGAAATCTTACAAACTTATGATAACAATCAATATGAACCCGATTGAACTGCAACCAATTCATTCCCAGAACCACATCTAAACCCTCCAATGACAAACACACCAAATCCATTTCAAAATCTTTACCATAAATGGTCAAAGGATAACTTAAACAAACCAAAGAAGTAGTTACTGACCCCATTGCTGGAGTATCAATAACCATCTCTTCCCCCCATCGAAGACAACAAAAGATTCAAACGCTTCGCGCACTCAGACAAAATAAACGAATGAGTCGCTCTAGTATCAATAATAGCAACTAAAGGCGTACTATTAATAAAACAAGTACCTTTGATCAGACGGTCTGCACTAGTAGTCTGAGTTCCTGCCAATGCAAATACTTTCCCTCCAGCCTGAGCTTGCTTTAGTTTCGGACACTTTGTACTAACATGACCGGGTTCACCACAGTTGAAACACTTCACCATATTCCTTTTACAATCAGCTGCGATATGTCCTAAACCTCCACAATTGGAACACTTTCTCATATCCTTCCTACATTCAAACTGACGATGTCCTAAGTCACCACACCTATAACATCTCAGAGGACTAGACATACCTCCCCCACTTGGTCTTTTCTCAAAATTACCCCTTTGCTTACCCTTGTCAGCTGGTGTCACATAAGGACCACCACGAAACAGTTGCTTCCCTTTCCTTTCGTTCACACTCTGATAGTGAGTAGAACGAGCTTTGCTATCCTCTTCATAAATCCTACAACAATTCACCAAATCTGAAAACCTCCTAATCCTTTGATAACCGATTGCCTGCTTGATTTCAGGACGCAATCCGTTCTCAAACTTCACACACTTGGAAAACTCTGCAGTAGCTTCAGCATAATGTGGGTAAAACTGAACAAGTTCCACAAACTTAGCAGTGTAATCAACAACATACATATTACCTTGTTTCAACTCCAAGAACTCTATCTCTTTCTTTCCTCTAACATCTTCAGGAAAATACTTCCTAAAAAACTCCCTGCTAAACAAAGCCCAAGTGACCACTTCACCTGTAACTTCCCAAACATGACGCGCACTAACCCACCAATCATCAGCTTCCTCCTACAACATGTGAGTACCCAGTCTCACCTTATGTTCCTCAGCACAGTCCATTACCCGAAATATTCTTTCAATCTCCTTAAGCCAAATCTGTGCACCATCAGGATCATGTCTCCCGTTGAAGACAAGCGGTTTGTTCTTCCTGAACTCATCATTCCCACCAGCATTAGGTGCACCCTGCACCATCAGGATCATGTCTCCCGTTGAAGACAAGCGGTTTGTTCTTCCTGAACTCATCATTCCCACCAGCATTAGGTGCACCCTGCACAGCCCGAGCCATAGCTTGCATAGCAGCAGCCAAAGCAGCATCATTCCTACCAGCCATATTCTGTTCATTTCCAATAACAACAACTATGTTTAAACAAACAGCTCACCCAAGCACAACGACCAACAAGGACTGACACAAACTGACACGGACTAGCTCTGATACCACTTAATGTAACACCCCCAATCTATACCCCTAATTAGATAAAGCGATAAAAAAAATCATCAGAGTATAATTCAAACATTCATGGCATAGACGGAGGCGTCACATCAATTGAAACAAAACACAATAAACCTGCTCATAAGGGTATGCAATAATCAGGTAGCAAATAACAGAGGAACTTAGTTCCTACTACCCATAATTTTGATATAGAATAAAAGCGGAAAATCTGCAGCTGAATCTCATATATATATATCACATAAAAGTCTGTCTGTCATACACAGATTCATACATGTACAATCCAAAAGATATATATACATATACACATAAATCACAACGATCTCCCCGACTACCCGGTGCTACATATCAGAGCCGGCCCACAAAAGAATGAAGACCTAAGCTTCACAAAAGACCTCCAGCATCTAATCTGCAATGCTCATAGAGCATTCAAAACAGCAAAAGGGTGAGAAACACAATCATAATATAATTGCATACAATTATATAATAACACAAAAATACACATGTAAAATATTCTCACCACAACTTATACCAGAATTTAAGCACAAAACAACACAATGCATATCTCATATATCCATCACCAAGGCATATCAATCATGCACAATGCATTTAACAACAACATATATATATATATATATATATATATATATATATGTATCTCAACTCATCAATTCCATTCACAATTCCACACAAAATCAATCCATTCATGATTTATGCAAATGCAAAGAGACCGATACAACGACTCTATGCAAATGCGGTACCATCCATCCGTCAATCTCATCACTAGTTCACTCAGGAACTATTTGAATCATCGCTTGTTACTTAGTGTAACTCCCCGTCGGGAAAACGATGTTCCCCATTGCTCACACCTCTTTGTATAAGGTACACGACGTTTATGGATCGCTCACACCTCTTTGTATAAGGCACACGACCCGATCGCTCACACCTCTTTGTATAAGGTACACGATCGTCCATAATCATCGCTCACACCTCTTTGTATAAGGAACACGATGTTATAGCGGATTCCCTCTGGAATCGATTCTTCGCTCACACCCCACAAGGGCACACGACATCACAAGAATGCATATCATGATGCTTGGCATACAATGACTCATGACATTCAAATGCACACATATACACATCCAAAATCATTCATATATAATCAAATACAACACATTGCATTTTCTTGCCCTTAGGCCACAAACCATCTTCATAACATTCCATCACATGCATTTTCATCACACCACAACACACAAGTCATACGATACCCATATCAACAGCACATTGCATGATACACATCAATTACACACAATTACAACGGTAAAAGTCGACAAAACGACACTATTTCAAATTCCCGACATAATTAAATCGGCCAACAATCTCAAAACTATTATAATAAGAAATTACATTTTATTAGCTTTCCAACGATACCAAGAATGTTCAAAACGGATAATCGGAACACAAGTTACGGAAGTAAAAAGAAAAGGAATCGCGAAAACACAACATTCTGCACCCTTGCTAGCCATACGCGTATTGCCCAAACTCATACGCGTACCATTACGCGTTTCAGCAGATGGCCGAGAAAATGGTTTTCATTACACGTATTTCCCTCAAATGCATCGGCCATACGCGTATTGCCCAACCCAATACGCGTATTGCCTTGCCTGATACGCGTAACGGCAGAGGAAACCCAGAATTTTTCCTGCAAAATTTTTCTGCTACGGGATCACCCAAAAATCACCCAAAATCTCATATAATCACCTGAAAATTACCAATAGATTGCACAACAACACCTATCTAACATGTATCAATAATTATGATCATTAAAACATGATTTCAGACACAATTTGAATCAATTTCCAACAATTTCAACATATTATGGTTTTTGTTCTACATTCAATTTCAATCCAAAAACAACCAAATACATACATACATAATCATACACAAGTATAAGATAATCGAGTTTCGCACCCTTACCCGATTTAATCGTGTTTTTAATAGTCGGTTGATCAATTTCTCCCTTTCCAAGTTTTTCTCTCTTTTCTTCTTTCTTTCTCTTTTCTTTCCCTTTTCCTTCTTCTCTTTTTCTTTCTCTCTATTTTTATCTCTTTCTATTTTTACTAACTTAAGAAAAAAATAAAGTGAAATGACCAAAATACCCCTACACTCAATTATCTCGCAAACGTTCCCAAAACGCGATAAAACATAACAAAATGAAAAATAATATATTATCAAATAAAAGTCAAAAATAAAATAATATAATAATAAAAATAATTAAATTGACTCGATTAAATAAAACTAACAAAAACTGGGGCGTTACAATGTCAGTTTAATACATGACTCATTTTTGTCCTTGTTGATTCTCTCCAATGTCTTACTCAAGACCCTCAAACAATAGAGCAGGTATAAAGGTTCCTAATTATTAAGTTGAAAACTAGTATCTCATCAAAATCCTGAATGTTTTTTCATCAGTAACGTCAAAAGCTTAAATACATTTTTCACAAATTTTAATGAAAATCAAACTGTTAATGACACAACTCCCGACAACAGGGTTAACAATTTGTTGTGAGATTTCTCTTTATGTGAAAATATACACAGTCAAAGTGGCAACAAGTGATAAAAGTAAGAGTATCCTCTTACAAATATTTTATTAACTTAAGTTGATTTCCAAATCAAAAGTTATAAATAGTCACGGACCCATCAAGGCGAAGGAGACAATCCTAAGGTGAGGGCAGCAAAGTTGTGTGCCACACACTTAACACTAAAGCAAGAGGGTTCGCCGGGAGAGGGTGTTAAGGGCCAAATTGTGCATACTTTTGATTATATTTTGTGGCCCTTTCCATTTGTTTCCTTGGTATTTTAGTAGTAAATGCATATGTTTTAGTGTAAATATGCTAGTTTCCGATTATGATTGTAAATATTGTGAATTGTGATTATTTTTATACTTTTTGATAGGTTTTCTTGCTTAAGTTGATGCTTGGAACCTATGGTTGATGGAAGAGGGGTTTGAAGATCATATTCGCAACTTTTTGACTGTAAATCGCGCTTAGCGCGCTTTTAAACATGGCTTCAGCACGGTTTTGATGAAGAGGCAGTAGCTAAGGGCCTTTGACCGTGCTTACGTGCTCCAACCGCGCTTTCTGAGAATTTGCGGCCTTTGTGCTGATCGCGCCAAGCGCGCCCCTGATGGCGCTTAGCGCGATGCCACTTATAATCACTTTTTGCACTTTCTATAAGTAGTCATTTGAGAAGATATTTTTGGATCACTTTTCATTTTTTAGAAACTTTCAAATTGTAAGGGCAAAAAGCTTAGAAATCTCAAGAATCAAAACTTTGGAGCATCAATCTTCAATTCTTTGACTTTGATGCTATCAAAGCTTTCCTTTTTACTTGTTGATAAAGCTACCATGGTGATGGCTAGCTAAATCCTTTTGTGTCAAGATTAGAGGTAGTTAACCTTACTAGTATGTATTTCATTTGATCTTTTGTACGTGAACACGGTTCATGATCAATATATGATGAAGATCTTTGCTTTTAATGTGTGTGTATGATTTAAATCACTCTAGACATAGATTTTCCAAGTCTTGATCTAATTTCTTCATTTATTAACAAACAAACTCTAGACATAGATTTGGCAGTTAATATTTGCTTTGTATCGATCTTTATGTTTATTGTTTCAATTGTTATTTCGAGAAATCATCTAGCAATTAAAACAATAATACCCACAAATCCGCTTTAGAAATAAACGGATTCGCGAGGATACACGATTGTATTGATCGAAACTACGTTCACATGCTTGATTAATCAGATATGTATGAAAGGGGTTAACAAAATCTAATCTTGACATGCTTTTCTTAAAACAAAACATCTTTCTCTAGCTTACTCTTTGCTACAAAAACATACGTTACAAAACAAGAACTCTTTGAAAACCCTTTTCTTAGAACGTTAAACTATTGAACGACAAGCATCTAGATATCAGAACAATCCATATGGATACGATAAAACAACCCACCTAAAATATTTTTCAACAAAATGGCGCCGTTGCCGGGGATTTTTGTCGATATTGATATTGCAAGCATTGCAATAGTTTAGTGATTTTAAGATATTTGTATTGTGAATATCTTACCTCTGTAATTCTCTTGTGCTGTTTAATTTGTTTGGCTAGTGTGCATAATCTGTTTATGCGAGGGAGTGTACTTGCAGACGTACTTCTTTTTAATCCTAAGATTGAAAGAACTGCTCGTAGGCTTAATAGCAGAACAAGACAGAGACGGCAACTTGCTAAAGAAAGACAAGAGTGAGGAGAATCTTCTTCATCCACACCAATTGTTACGCCAAACATGGAAAATCCACCTCCACTACCACCTCCTGCTTCAACTTCATGTACCAACAGTCCAAGACATAATACTCAGTTTGCGTGCAACCCCATAATGGGAAGCATTCAAAGATGAAAATGGGAATTCTTGCTCTTTTGTACCAAAATACTTTTACTGGTATGGACCATGAAGATCCGTTCACACATCTCACCAACTTCTATGAAATGGCGGGTGTAACAGGAGCGTCGGAAGCGGAAGAGGGATCCTTGTTCAAGAGACTGTTTCCGTATTCCTTAATCGGGAAGACGAAGGAATGATATCTTGATCAATCAACTTTAGTGATGACGAATTGGAATTTCTTGGAAGAAAAGTTCCTTGAACGATTTTTCCCACACAATAGATTCATGGAAGCGAAGATGGTTATATCGATGTTTGCTCAAGGTGGAAATGAATCTCTCAATGAAGCTTGGGAGAGGTTCAAATCTATGTTACGAAAATGCAAAGGTAATAGTTTTGATGAATTAACTCAAGTGCACATCTTCCGGAATGGGCTCCAATCGGTTCACAAGACCTTGTTGGATGCTACTTCGGGTGGATCGTTAATGTCCAAGAGTGCGGAAGACACAATTGCTATTATTGATAGGATGACACTCAATGATCACCAAGGAAATCACAATCGTGTTACACCTCAACGGAAACTGGGCATGATAGAGTTGGGAACAAATGACACAGTTCTTGCGCAAAACAAATTTCTTTCACAACAAGTGGAGTTGTTGACTCAACAAATGTCAAAACTCCCACAACAAATAAAAGAAATGCAAGAAATTCCCAACAACAACAAACAAGTGGCAAGTTGTGAGCTTTGTAAAGAAGATCACCCTACCGGGTATTGTCCTCTGGTGGTTGAATAGGCGAACTACGCAGGAAACCAAAACCAAGGTTATCAACCTTAACCACCTTACCAACAAGGCAACCAAGGTTACCAACAAAGAGGTAACCAAGGTTATCAACAACAATGGAGACCGCAAGAAGCCGGAACTTCTAATCGTCAACAACAATATCAAAACTACACTCAACCTCCACAAGCTCCAAGTGGAAATTCAAAGATGGAAGACACATTCACCCAATTTATACAAATGTCAATTTCTAACCAAAAGAACACCGATGCTTTTATCCGAAATCTTGAGACTCAAATTGGGCAATTGTCTAAGCAATTATCCGAACAACCCAATGGGCCGTTTCCGGCTAACACTCAAGTCAATCCCAAGGAGCATTGTAAGGCTATATTTACTAGAAGTGGTAGAGAGATTGATAGAGGTATTGATGAAAATGTTGTGGAGAAAGAGGGAGTAGTTGAAAAAGAAAAAGAAATTGATGAGAGTGAAGTAGAAAAAAATGTTGAGGGAGAGTTAGTTGAAAAGAATTGGAGAGGAGAGAAGAAAAAGAAAAATAAACAAGGAAATAAACATGTGAGTGACATTCCATTGAAAAAATTGCCATACCCCAATGCTCCTACTAAAAAAGACAATGAGAAGCATTATTCTAGATTCTTAGATATATTTAGCCAATTGCAAATCATTGTTCCATTTTTCGAGGCTCTAGAACAAATGCCAAAGTAGGAAAAATTCATGAAAGACATACTTACAAATAAGAAGAGGTATACGAACAAAGAAACCATTGCATTGAATGAAAATTGTAGCGCTGTTGTTCAAAGTATACTTCCGCGGAAGGAAGGAGATCCGGGAAGAGTAGCTCTACCTATCACTATAGGTAATGAATTTAAATGCAAAACTTTGATCGATATGGGTGCTAGCATAAATTTGATTCCTTTGTCCTTGGTCAAAATACTCGAGAACATGGAGGTGAAATTAACCAACATGACGTTGCAACTTGCGGACAAGTCAAGAACTCGTCCTCATGGTGTTGTTGAGGACGCGCTATTGAAAATGGATAAATTTTTATTTCTAGTTAATTTCGTAATCATGAATATGGAAGAAGACGGGGATACCCCGATCATCCTTGGAAGACCCTTCATGAAAATCGCAAAAATGTTGGTCGATGTTGATGAAGGTATCATGAAGGTGAGGACTAGTGAGGAAAAAGCGTGTTTCACACTTTTCAAAAGAGTGAAGTATTCAAGTCTATTGGAAGATGGCAATCATGAGAAAAAAGAAGATGCAAGAGTTGCATTAAGGATAAAGAAGGACGAAGACGCTAAAGGGGCAATAATGAAGTCGTGTTGGGACTTTTCATTCTTGAAGAAAATAGGAAGGAAAACTAGTCATGAAAATGGATGAAGACCTTTGAGTTGGGAAGTTCAGCCCGTTGTTTTTAGTTTCTTTTCTTGTGATCCATGCGGTCGCATTGGACCGCCGAGCTCAAACGATGTTAAATAAAGAGCTTGTTGGGAGGCACCCCAACATTGTAAGTATTTACTGTTTTTTGACTAGTTTAAATTTAATCGGGTGACAAAAAGTCAGGAGAACACAATATAATACCACACTTGAGTGGCTTTGTTTCACTGAGCGCGCTTAGCGCACTGTTGAGGCCGCTTAACGCGGTCACGTGAAATTGGCCAGTCAAGTGTGGGCTTGAGTGGAAAAGGGAATTGGGTCAGTACATTTTTAAAAGAAAAATCTGAGCTTCAAACCTCAGTTCCCACTCATTTCACTCTTGTGCTTCCAACCTTTCTCTCTCAAGATTTCCCTTTTGCTCTTCAAGCTTCTGTCACTTGCTCATCTCCTTCCCTATGTACAGGTTTATCAAAATGCTCTTTATTTTATTAATGTAGAAGACATACTGTTAGGGGTTTCGTTGGATTAAGTTGAAATTGATTTGTTAGGGTTTGATTGTGTAGAAGTGATTCTGAACCCCTAAGATGAAATGTTAGGGTTGTATTAAAATGTGGGTTTGCATGCTGTGAAATCTTTGTCTCTGTGCTATTTTGTGAATGCATGTTGATAGGGTTTAGCTTGGGTGTTGATTTGTTGTTGTTTTAGAAGATTGATTGTGGTGGAAGAGGTAGAATTTTTGCTTGTTATCGCAAGCGCGCTAAGCACGCTTTGAGCCAGCTAAGCGCGCCCTCCTTGCCCTATTTCTGACTTTTTGGCTTCTGATGGTTGTTTTGTTTCTTTTGTGGTACTTTGTTGTTTAGTTGATTACTTTGTTAATTTTTTGTTGTTTGGGGGCAGGTTGGTTGCAGAAGCAATTTTTGCTTGCATACTTGACCGCGCTTAGCGCGCCCCGACCGTGCTTAGCACGCTCCCCTGGGATCAAATTGTTTGATTTTTAATCATCCCTCAACTTTTTACTTGTTTCGTGTTGACTTGTGGTTGCATATGATTTTTCTTGAATTTATGGGCTGGTGGTTTGACGTGTTTGGTGTTGTTTGGTCTGATTTTTGTGTGCAGGTGGATCCTAAACGCGCTCGCTTCAGTGTTGGTAAATTGTCTCAACAAAGGCAAGAGCCTTTTGAGTTTGACGTACACAAGTTCCCGGGGGCTGAGCAAGAAGCCCGATATTGTGAGTTGACCCGACGAAGTATTTGGCTAGAAAGGATTTTTCAAATCAACCCTCAGGGTGATTTCCGTGGCTGTCAAAGCATCATAGAGAACCATGGATGGGAGACATTTCTCACTCCGCCCACCCAGCATAATTTTGAGATCATTCGCGAGTTTTCTGTGAATGTTATTCATATGGAGGGGCGGATGTATTCGTTCATGACTTATGTGAGGGGGAAGCATGTCTCTTTCTTGTGGGATGCAATTAATGAATATTTGGGGAACCCGTTAATACTTGCTGAAGGTGAGCAGTGTGCCTATTATAGGAGGGTGGCGAGAAAAAATTAGAACTATGAGAATGTGAGCAATGCCTTAACGCATCAGGGTAGGGGGTTTGAGCTTAATGCAGCGGGGAGGCCGAAGATTCTTAAAAGAGGTGATATGAACACCACAGAGCAAATTTTGATGACCCTTGTCCTTCACAACATAAGGCCAAGGAGTCATACCTCCTCTATCCCACTAGACATTGCTTGCATACTGTACTATATTATGGAGGAGAGGCAGGTGAACGTGGCTAGAATTATAACTAACGAGATACGTGCCACTGGTGCTAGTGGACACCTCTTAGGTTCCAAGGTCCCTACTATTTTGGTCTTTCCTGGACTTATCATGAGCCTTTGCACCCGAGCGAGTGTCCCGATACCGGGTGTGGTCCACAAGACCATCAAGGGTGTCGTGATGGATACCTGGATCCAGAGCCATTGTATGTCAAGAGTTGATCAACATCCACCACCACCACCAGCAGTACCAGAGCACCCAGTCCAGCAACCACAGCAGCACGAAGGAGTCCCACCCACTGGTCAGGCGTATGATGAGCGTGTGGCGTGTATGTACACATGGGTCATGCACATGGCTCATCAGAGAGCCTTCAGTTTTTTACACTCATCCATGCATGCTTTGCATTTACAGGTTTGTAAACAGCAGGTGGAGCATCCTTTCCCGTCGTCTGAGGAGTTCAGTGTTTATGTAGATTGGCCTGAGGACATGCATTTTCATTTTCCAAGGGGCAGGTTCCTCCTCAGCATACTCAGGTGCCCTAGCCAAATGTTGCTCAGGGCGATGCGGATGTTGATGATGTTGTAGTGGAAGAGGACGATGATGATGATAATGGGGAAACGTTATGGGATCTGGGTTCGGAGGCCAGTACTGAGTAGTTTGATCCTGGGTTTTTTTCTAATCTTTTGTTTCCATTATATTATGTTTATGTTTGAATTATCAGAAATTTGTTGTTTACGTTTTTATTGTACTCTTAGATAATTTTGTACCATCCTTGTAAGGATGAGGATTTGGAACCTATATTGTGGCACCATTCTTTTGGGTGTCACAATTTTTGTTTTATGATAATATGTTTTATTCTATTGAGTAGTTTTGCAATTGTTAGTTTTTTGTAGAATTTTTTTTGATTTTGTGTTATTCCTAAGTTTGAAAACTTGAAGGAACCGTGTGACTAATGCCAAGATTGATTAATCAACGGGAAATGGAGTGGTAATGCTATGATTGAGTAAGGTTACAGTTGCAAGGTACATATTTATCGCTTTCTAAACTAAGTATGGATATGAAACTTGTGATTGGTGAAAAACATGTTGTAATTACTTCTTTTGATATACATTTTCAATTATGAATCATTTAGAACATAGTCTTTGTAAGGAAGCTTTCATTGTATAATATATGCGGGATACCGACATCCTTGTTTAACTCATTCTTATTAGGTTGAAATCATGCATGTATGTTGATTTTTGTGAAAGGAATAAAATGATCAAGGCAATTTTTGTATATTTTGAGAAAAACCACTTGAACAAATAGAATGGTCAATCTACCTTGTGAGTGAGTGAGCATTTGCTAGCCCCGTAGAGACTTTTTTTATCAAGATCCTTGTGAATAATTGAGTCGTGTAAATTTTTACATGAAAAATAAGCGAATTTTGGATAGGATCTTGATTTTTTGTTGTGAAACCTTTGAACCTTAACCTTTAAGTATGGTTGCGTTGGTTGTTCCTTGCCTTAGATGTGTGAGAGCATTCTTAACACCATATTTTGGTTGTATTCAAAGTTGGGAAGAAAAGAGGTAGATTGAGGCATCGAGAAAAATAAAGTTGTTTTGAATGATGAAAGATCTTGAAAAATAAACAAATGAAAAAGAAAGGAAATTGGGCATGAATTGCCAACAAAAAGCTAAAAATTGTAATGATGCGTCAAAGAAAAGAAAACAAGAAGGTTAAGGTCTTGAAGTGTGTATGGTTGTGAGAATTGAATGCTCTTATAAAAATAGGCATTTTTGTTTCAATGACTTTGATAAATGACCCTTCCTTGTAGCCCAAGCTAAATTACAAACCTTGAAGTCCTTGTGATTCCTTCTTTTGCACTCATTAATGCATGTTGCTTGTTGAATGCATAATTCGTTACGGATGTTTGCAGGATTGTTTGGTGAGTGATAAAACCTCATAATGTTTTCATCCATTGATGAATGTGTGCTTAGGTGTGATTCATGTTGAAATTGTATTGCTTTAGAAGTTTTGATTCGTGTTTTGCACTTAGAAATAGTTTCATCTCCATGATTTGTTTTGAGTATGGTAAGTTTATTTTGTTTGTACTTCTTCTTTTTGAACCATGAAATTGTCGTTGTTCTATTTTGTTAATTCATATTTCTTGTGCGTGTTTTGGTTTCGTTTTGTTTGGGAAACTTTTGTTCGAGGAAAAAAAATAATAAGTTGGGAAGAGTTGTTAAGGGCCAAATTTTGCATACTTTTGATGATATTTTATGGCCCTTTCCATTTGTTTTCTTGGTATTTTAATAGTAAATGCATACGTTTTAGTGTAAATATGCAAGTTTCTGATTATGATTGTAAATAATGTGAATTGTGATCATTTCTATGCTTTTTGATAGGTTTTCTTGCTTAAGTTGATGCTTGGAACCTATGGTTGATGGAAGAGGGCTTTGAAGATCAAATTCGCAACTTTTTGATGTTAAATCGCGCTTAGTGTGATTTCAGCGCGACTTCAGTGCGGTTTTGATGAAGAGGCAGTAGCTAAGGGCCTTTGACCATGCTTAGCGCGCTCCAACCGCGCTTAGCGCGCTTTCTGGGAATTAGCTGCCTTTGTGCTGATGGCGCTAAGCGTGCCCCTGATGACGCTTAGCGCGATGCCACTTATAGGCCCTTTTTGCACTTTCTATAAGTAGTCACTAGAGAAGATATTTTTGGATCACTTTTCATTTTTCAGCAACTTTCAGATTGTAAGGGGATTTTTAGGGCAAAAAGCTTAGAAATCTCAAGAGAAGTGAGAATCAAAACTTTGGAGCATCAATCTTCGATTCTTCGACTTTGATACGATCAAAGCTTTCCTTTTTACTTGTTGATCAAGCTACCATGGATGGCTAGCTAAATCCTTTTGTGTCAAGATTAGAGGTAGTTAACCTTACTAGAATGTATTTCTTTTGATCTTTTGTATGTAAACAAAGTTGATGATCAATATATGATGAAGATCTTTGATTTTAATGTGTATATATGTTTTGAATCACTCTAGACATAGATTTTCCAAGTCTTGATCTAATTTCTTTATCTATTAACAAACAAACTCTAGACATAGATTTGGAAGTTAATATTTTCTTTATATCGATCTTTATGTTTATTGTTTCGATTGTTATTTCCAGAAATCGTCTAGCGATTAAAACAATAATACCCACAAATCCGCTTTAGAAATAAACGGATTTGCGAGGATACGCGATTGTGTTGATCGAAACTATGTTCAGATGCTTGATTAATTGGATATGTATGAAAGGGGTTCACAAAATATAATCTTGACTTGCTTTTCTTAAAACAAAACATCTTTCTCTAGTTTACTCTTTGCTACAAAAACATATGTTACAAAACAAAACTCTTTGAAAACCCTTTTCTTAGAACGTTAAACTATTGAACGACAAGCATCTAGATATCATAACAATCCCTGCAGATACGATAAAATAACCCACCTAAAATACTTTTTAATAGCGGGGAAACTTGCTATGTCTGTAGAAGGTACGTTCTCCAAATTCTAAATATAGAAAACCTTTCCAATATTTAAGGCGAAGGCGAGACAAAGACTCTAGTTGCCACGATCACTTTCTTTGAGAAAGATGCAACCGATATCCACCCTTATAATGATCACCCCATGGCCATTACAGTTAGATGTGATGAATGGGAGATTAAGAGAGTCCTTATGGACCAATTTTTTTTTACATATAACTATATTAGGAGGCGTTTAAAAGACTTCGCCTCAACCCAGAGGACCTGAAACCCTTCAAGGGCTCGATAGTTAGATTCTCTGGGGAGCAGGAGCAAGTAAAATGATACATGATGCTGAATACCACCTTCAGAGAACCATGCCAAATACATTAAGGTTAGGTATTTGGTTATTGATCCCCCTCTTCTTACAGTATGATTATAGGGCAACCAACATTTAACTAGCTGGACATCGCCTTGTCCATTTTGTATTTATGCATGAAGTACCCTCTCTCTAATGGGAGAGTGAGAGTTATCCAATGAGATCAAGAGATTGCCATAAAATATTATGTAGAGAGCTTCAAGCTGAAAAAGGGTCCGCACTTTAGGCATAAAAGCTGAGAAAGTGGACCAAGAATAAATCCGTTTGGAGAAGCTTGCAAAGGAGAGGAGGCTTCCCCTCCAACCTACAAAGATACCAAAGATTGAAGACTCATAAGGAATGATATTTGGAGCCACTTGCATTATTTCCTTTTAGTTTCTCTCTTTACTATTTTTTGATTATTTTGTTGTTAATTGTTATAGGCGAGTATTGCATCGGTCGTTTGTAAGGACATGTTATTTTATGGGGCACACTCTTTTGCCTCTATTCTTTACATAGGGTTAGGGTTTTTAATGAGGCCGCTCATTTTATTATTTCATAGAATTTGCATTTTCTAGCTATTCGCTTTTTGCAAAAAATATATAAGCTCGACAGAAGATCGCCCTATGAGACGATAAAATTGATGGATCCCTAAGTGAGATCCTTTCCGCCCTCAGAGGAGATGAAAATGTTGGATCGCTACGTAGGATCCTTGCTACCATATGAGGCGATCAAAGCGCTGGATCCCTAAGTGGGATCCTTACCGCTCTTCGAGGCGATATAAACGCTGGATCCCTAAGTGGGATCCTTGCCGCCCTATAAGGTCATCAAATTGCTAGACTCCTAAGTGGGATCCTTGTCGCCCTATGAGGCAATCAAAACGCTGGATCCCTAAGTGAGATCCATGGTGCACAGGTTTGAATTCGATTGCACTGTATTTGTGCTGGATTTTTGTATTTGAGAGTTGTAATATTGATGTAACGGTGTAAATAATTTGTGTGTGTTCTGCTATTTTTATTTCGTTGCCTTTAAATTGGATTGAACCCGTAGATTCAACATGATTCGTATGTTGTTTGTCTGCTGGATTTTTGTTTGACGTTAAGATGTAATTTGTTAATGTGTATGCGTGTTGTTTGGTCGCGTTTGGTGTTCTATTTCGCATGATTCATTGTGTTACGTTACAACTGGCACATTAACTTTCGTGTCACCGTGTTACTTTTCTTTGTGTTACGTTAAATTTTGTTTTGTTACGTTAACTTAATCTATGCGTTACATTTCGTATGCTTATTCTTGATTTGACTTTGATATGTGCGTGCTGGCCGTAATTTGTGTATTACGTATTTCTCGTTGTTATCTTGCATGCAGTGTGATGCCTCATACTATTCATTACATTGCGTTAAGCCATTGCATATGAGAGATCATTTGATTTCATTGCGTTAACTTTCATTATGCTACTTTTCAATTCGCGCGCTAACTTTCGCGATGTTAGAATTTGCGTCCTCGCGTTATAATTTGCGTCTTTGCATGAGAACTCGAGACCTCGCGTTATGTTAAAGCGGTTCAAATCAAAGATAAACAGGTAAACAAAGATGACACCCAAATCAGATAAATGACTACTTCATATAAAATGCCAATGATCAGAATACATACATACGTTTAACCCTTTTTACATGTATTCAACTAATTTGTCAAATGAATGTGAATATCGTTCTTCATCACTATTATCACACATCCTCGCAATACCGTATCGATCCAACTCATGCTAGCCATGCTACTTAATCAACACAATACAACAAAAGATACAATGAATATCAACTCACAAAATTATGTCAAAAGTTTGTTCATTGATAGATGAAAATCTAAGATCAAGGATTTGTAAAGGTTTTGTCAAGACCACAAAGAATCAATCAAAGACAAAAACAATAGAGAACCAAAACATATTCACAAACATACATTAGATGAAATACATAAGGTATCAAAAGATTACATCCAAACACAACAAGAGATTGAAGATCCTACCTTTTCCCTCTTGAAATGAAGAGATATAAAGTTTTATGCTGAAAAATATCTAACTATTACAAGTTATATTGATTATTTCTAAAAATTCTGAAAAGTTACTTAAATACTACATTCAGGATTTTACAAGTTCGCAAAGCGAACGTTTTGCTCGCAAAGCGAATGTCAAAATTAGGCACCTGAGGTGCCTCTAATAGTTAAACCGCCACATAATTTCTTCATGAGTTCGCAATGCGAAGGATAGTTCGCAAAGTGAACACTCACCTTCAAGTTTGCAAAGCGAACTTTAGTGCCTTTTTCCTCAGCCATAATTTTGGGACCATTCGCTAGGACCTCGCCAGAGTTCGCAAAGCGAACATTGCTGATGTTTTCCTCTGTTCTTTGGCAACTTGCATCAATTCTTGTGTCTAACAACTTTGATCAATTAATGCCTTTTCCTGCATAATAACAAACATATTATAAGCACCAAAGGTATATTCTCAAGGTTAGAAGAACAACAACAATAATGAGTAAAACTAATGAAAACATGAGAATTGAGTAGAAAAAGTGCAAAGAAAGATAGTTCATTTTAAGGTAAAATCTGCACCTAACAACTCTCCCCAACTGGATTTTTGCTTGTCCTCAAGCAAAGTACGCCCCTCATGAAAACAAGAGGATTTGCTCAAGCATAAGATTCAACCAAGAAAAGATGAAAATGTGCACAAGCAACGTTCACCACTCAATAGAATCGAACAATGACAAAGAATTAAGTTCTTAAACAAATATCACAGAATGGTTCAAAGAACAACTAAATTTTCATACTTGAATCACTCTAACACTCCTCTTCAAAATAAGAATGAAGAAATTAACGCATTTACAACCGCAGGGAAATTTCACTCACCTGACAAACAATGCTAATAACAACTTAATTCATACAACATCTAACAATCAAAAATGAAAACATGGAAGCAAAAAGATCACTAAGGGCTTTAAAGGTTGTAGCTTGGTCGGGTTCACAACAAAGGAACATTTCTAAAGGCCATTTTATCGAAATTGTCGATGCAAAAAGAAACATTCACTATACATGATATTTACACATCACAACTTCATTCACCATTTTCATTCCTTTATCACAAACCTTCTCAACCTCCTTATGCACACTTATTTTATTATCTATTTTTCTCATTCAAACAAGCATCCTTTTTCTTTTGTTTTTCACATTCATATGCATACTTTTTCTTTTCATGTTTGTTTGAACTTTTTCAAAAGTTTTAGCAACCTACCAATCTTCTTTTTCATTCTCCCCAACTTGAAATCAACCAAACCTTAAGTGCATGCTCCTTGTTTTTTATGGCAAGGAAACCAAATTAAAGCAATGTTCCAAGGTTCAAGAAGAAATTTTTAGAACCTCACAAAATTCAATGATGAACCAAACTTTCAAATTATGTACACAAACAAGTTCATCACTAAAATGAGATCTAAAGTGTTTAGGCACAAAAGGGTTAACAAATTCTCTCTACTCACGGGTAAGGTAGTTTTGGATACAGTTGTGCTCAATATATACAAATGCCTTGATCATTTCTAATGCTTCCACAAAATCAGAATAATCAAAAGATAAAGCATGAATCAAACGAATTAAACAAAGTTATCAGTCATCCTAGCATATAGTAAACAATTGAGGTTTCTCACAATTTTTGGCTTTTGGACCTAAGTGAAACAAGCATTCAAACAAGTTGTAAAATGAAACAAAAATGCACATTTGCACAAAGCACAAAATTCTTAAATCATTCTAACATTCTATGAAGCAGTACAATTTACCTTACATACATTCAAATCTCACCATCCAGACTCGGTTGAAGCTTCATTAAATACTTTTAGACAAATATCAACCAATCTAGAAGGAGTTCTCATCATTCCTGAACACACTAGAGAAAACATAAAAGAAAACAAGTACATACAATATTAACAAAAGTACAAAGCTCAAAAATATAGAAACTATCGCAATGCGATTCAATATCTAAACACCGATCCCCGACAACGGCGCCATTTTGTTGAAGCGGTTCAAATCAAAGATAAACAGGTAAACAAAGATGACATCCAAATAAGATAAATGATTGCTTCATATAAAATGCTAATGATCAGAATACGTACATACGTTTAACCCTTATTACATGTATTAAACTAATTTGTCAAATGAATGTGAATATCGTTCTCATCACTATTATCACACATCCTCGCAATACCGTATCAATCCTACTCATGCTAGCCATGCTACTTAATCAACACAATACAACAAAAGATACAATGAATATCAACTCACAAAATCATGTCAAAAGTTTGTTCATTGATAGATGAAAATCTAAGATCAAGGATTTGTAAAGGTTTTGTCAAGACCACAAATAATCATTCAAAGACAACAAACAATAGAGAATCAAAACATTTTCACAAACATACATTAGATGAAATACATAAGGTATCAAAAGATTACATCCAAACCCAACAAGAGATTGAAGATCCTACCTTTTCCCTCTTGAAATGAAGAGATATAAAGTTCTATGCTCAAAAATATCTAACTATTACAAGTTATATTGATTATTTCTAAAAATTCTAAAAAGTTACTTAAATACTACATTCAGGATTTGACAAGTTCGCAAAGCAAAAGTTTTGCTCGCAAAGCGAATGTCAAAATTAGGCACCTGAGGTGCCTTAATAGTTAAACCGCCACATAATTTCTTCATGAGTTCGCAATGCGAAGGATAGTTCGCAAAGCGAACACTCGCCTTCAAGTTCGCAAAGCAAAATTTAGTGCCTTTTTCCTCAGCCATAATTCTGGGACCATTCGCTGGGACCTTGCCAGAGTTTGCAAAGCGAACATTCGCTGGCAAGTTCGCAAAGCGAACTTGCTGATGTTTTCCTCTGTTCTTTGGCAACTTGCATCAATTCTTGTGTCTAACAACTTTGATCAATTAGTGCCTTTTCCTGCACAATAACACACATATTACAAGAACTAAAGGTATATTCTCAAGGTTAGAAGAACAACAACAATCATGAGTAAAACTAATGAAAACATGAGAATTGAGTAGAAAAAGTGCAAAGAAAGATAGTTCATTTTAAGGTAAAATCTGCACCTAACAACTCTCCCCAACTAGATTTTTGCTTGTCCTCAAGCAAAGTATGCCCCTCATGAAAACAAGAGGATTTGATCAAGCATAAGATTCAACCAAGAAAAGATGAAAATGTGCACAAGCAACGTTCACCACTCAATAGAATCGAACAATGACAAAGAATTAAGTTCTTAACCAAATATCACAGAATGGTTCAAAGAACAATAAAATTTTCATACTTGAATCACTCTAACACTCCTCTTCAAAATAAGAATGAAGAAATTAACGCATTTGCAACCGCGGGGATATTTCACTCACCTGACAAACAATGCTAATAACAACTCAATTCATACAACATCTAACAATCAAAAATGAAAACATGGAAGCAAAAAGATCACTAAGGGCTTTAAAGGTTGTAGCTTGGTCGGGTTCACAACAAAGGGATATTTCTAAAGGCCATTGAATCGAAATTTTCGATGCAAAAAGAAACATTCACTATACATGATATTTACATATCACAACTTCATTCACCATTTTCGTTCCTTTATCACAAACCTTCTCAACTTCCTTATGCACAATTATTTTATTCTATATTTTTCTCATTCAAACAAGCATCCTTTTTCTTTTGTTTTTCACATTCATATGCACACTTTTTCTTTTCATGCTTGTTTGAACTTTTTCAAAAGTTTTAGCAACCTACCAATCTTCTTTTTCATTCTCCCCAACTTGAAATCAACCAAACCTTAAGTGCATGCTCCTTACTTTTTATGGCAAGGAAACCAAATTAAAGCAATGTTCCAAGGTTCGAGAAGAAATTTTTAGAACCTCACAAAATTCAATAATGAACCAAACTTTCAAATTATGTACACAAATAAGTTCATCACTAAAATGAGATCTAAAGTGTTTAGGCACAAAGGGGTTAACGAATTCTCTCTACTCACGGGTAAGGTACTTTTGGATACAGTTGTGCTCCATATATACAAATGCCTTGATCATTTCTAACGCTTCCACAAAATCACAATAATCAAAAGATAAAGCATGAATCAAACGAATTAAACAAAGTTATCAGTCATCCTAGCATATAGTAAACAATTGAGGTTTCTCACAATTTGTGGCTTTTGGACCTAAGTGAAACAAGCATTCAAACAAGTTGCAAAATGAAACAAAAATGCAAATTTGCACAAAGCACAAAATTCTTAAATCATTCTAACATTCTATGAAGCAGTACAATTTACCTCGCATACATTCAAATCTCACCATTCAGACTCGGTTGAAGCTTCGTTGAATACTTTTAGACAAATAGCAACCAATCTAGAAGGAGTTCTCATCATTCCTGAACACACTAGAGAAAACATAAAAGAAAACAAGTACATACAATATAAACAAATGTACAAAGCTCAAAAATATAGAAACTATCACAATGTGATTCAATATCTAAACACCGATCCCCGGAAACGGCGCCATTTTGTTGAAGCGGTTCAAATCAAAGATAAACAGGTAAACAAAAATGACACCCAAATAAGATAAATGATTGCTTCATATAAAATGCTAATGATCAGAATACGTACATACATTTAACCCTTTTTACATGTATTCAACTAATTTGTCAAATGAATGTGAATATCGTTCTTCATCACTATTATCACACATCCTCGCAATACCGTATCGATCCTACTCATGCTAACCATGCTAATTAATCAACACAATACAACAAAAGATACAATGAATATCAACTTACAAAATCATGTCAAAAGTTTGTTCATTGATAGATGAAAATCTAAGATCAAGGATTTGTAAAGGTTTTGTCAAGACCACAAATAATCAATCAAAGACAACAAACAATAGAGAATCAAAACATATTCACAAACATACATTAGATAAAATACATAAGGTATCAAAAGATTACATCCAAACCAAACAAGAGATTGAAGATCCTACCTTTTCCCTCTTGAAATGAAGAGATATAAAGTTCTATGCTGAAAAATATCTAACTATTACAAGTTATATTGATTATTTCTAAAAATTCTGAAAAGTTACTTAAATACTACATTCAGGATTTTACAAGTTCGCAAAGCGAACGTTTTGCTCGCAAAGCGAATGTCAAAATTAGGCACCTGAGGTGCTTCTAATAGTTAAACCGCCACAAAATTTCTTCATGAGTTCGCAATGTGAAGGATAGTTCGCAAAGCGAACACTCGCCTTCAAGTACGCAAAGCGAACTTTAGTGCCTTTTTCCTCTGCCATAATTCTGGGACCATTCGCTGGGACC
Source organism: Lathyrus tuberosus (assembly GCA_022829125.1). NCBI lineage: Eukaryota > Viridiplantae > Streptophyta > Magnoliopsida > Fabales > Fabaceae > Lathyrus > Lathyrus tuberosus. Next base: position 479,772 of record JALAZF010001003.1, on the reverse strand, counting down.
TCTCCAGAGTTCTCAAAGCGAACATTCACTGGCAAGTTCGCAAAGCGAACTTGCTGATGTTTTCCTCTGTTCTTTAGCAACTTGGATCAATTCTTGTGTCTTACAACTTTGATCAATTAGTGTCTTTTTCTGTACAATAACACACATATTACAAGCACCAAAGGTATATTCTCAAGGTTAGAAGAACGACAACAATCATGAGTAAAACTAATGAAAACATGAGAATTGACTAGAAAAAGTGCAAAGAAAGATAGATCATTTTAAGGTCAAATTTGCACCTAACAACTCTCCCCAACTAGATTTTTGCTTGTCCTCAAGCAAAGTATGCCCCTCATGTAAATAAGAGGATTTGATCAAGCATAAGATTCAACCAAGAAAAGATGAAAATGCGCACAAGCAACGTTCACTACTCAATAGAATCGAACAATGACAAAGAATTAAGTTCTTAAACAAATATCACAGAATGGTTAAAAAACAACTAAATTTTCATACTTGAATCACTCTAATACTCATCTTCAAAATAAGAATGAAGAAATTAACGCGTTTGCAACCGCGGGGAACTTTCACTCACCTGACAAATAATGCTAATAACAACTCAATTCATACAACATCTAACAATAAAAAATGAAAACATGGAAGCAAAAAGATCACTAAGGGCGTTAAAGGTTGTAGCTTGGTCGGGTTCACAACAAAGGGACATTTCGAAAGGCCATTGAATAGAAATTGCCTATGCAAAAAGAAACATTCACTATACATGGTATTTACACATCACAACTTCATTCACCATTTTCATTCCTTTATCACAAACTTTCTCAACTTCCTTATGCACAATTATTTCATTCTCTATTTTTCTCATTCAAACAAGCATCCTTTTTCTTTTGTTTTTCACATTCATATGCACACTTTTTCTTTTCATGCTTGTTTGAACTTTTTCAAAAGTTTTAGCAACCTACCAATCTTCTTTTTCATTCTCCGCAACTTGAATTCAACCAAACCTCAAGTGAATTCTCCTTGCTTTTTATGGCAAGGAAATCAAATTAAAGCAATGTTCCAAGGTTCAAGAAGAAATTTTTAGAACCTCACAAAATTCAATGATGAACAAAACTTTCAAATTATGTACACAAACAAGTTCATCACTAAAATGAGATCTAAACTGTTTAGGCACAAAGGGGTTAACGAATTCTCTCTACTCACGAGTAAGGTACTTTTGGATACAATTGTGCTCAATATAAACAAATGCCTTGATCATTTCTAATGCTTCCACAAAATCAAAATAATCAAAAGATAAAGCATGAATCAAACAAATTAAACAAAGTTATCAGTCATCCTAGCATATAGTAAACAATGAAGGTTTCTCACAATTTGTGGCTTTTGGACCTAAGTGAATAAAACATTCAAACAAGTTGCAAAATGAAACAAAAATGCACATTTGCACAAAGCACAAAATTCTAAAATCATTCTAACATTATATGAAGCAGTACAATTTACCTCGCATACATTCAAATCTCACCATCCAGACTCGGTTGAAGCTTCATTGAATACTTTTAGACAAATAGCAACCAATCTAGAAGGAGTTCTCACCATTCCTGAACACACTAGAGAAAACATAAAAGCAAACAAGTACATACAATATAAACAAATATACAAAGCTCAAAAATATAGAAACTATCGCAATGCAATTCAATATCAAAACACCGATCCCCGACAACGACATCATTTTGTTGAAGCGGTTCAAATCAAAGATAAACGGGTAAACAAAGATGACACCCAAATCAGATAAATGACTGCTTCATATAAAATTCCAATGATCAGAATACGTACATACGTTTAACCCTTTTTACATGTATTCAACTAATTTTTCAAATGAATGTGAATATCGTTCTTCATCACTATTATCACGCATCCTCACAATACCATATCGATCCTACTCATGCTAGCCATTCTACTTAATCAACACAATACAACAAAAGATACAATGAATATCAACTCACAAAATCATGTCAAAAGTTTGTTCATTGATAGATGAAAATCTAAGATCAAGGATTTGTAAAGGTTTTATCAAGACCACAAATAATCAATCAAAGACAACAAACAATAGAGAATCAAAACATATTCATAAACATACTGTTGTACCCCAAATTTTACCCTCAGATTCTGATCATTTCATATCATTCTGAGTCGGTCTCTGTTTTTTGCATTTTTAGTAAACATCTCATTAATCATGCATTTTCTTCTTCATGTCATTTTTTATTTAAATTATTTATTATTTTTGTATTTTTGGTTAGATTCTCATTTTAAATTTGTTTAGGATTTATTCAGTTTAATTTCAATTTCTTTTTATTTTAATATAGTTTATTTTAATGTAGCTCATTTTCAAACTTTAGCCTAATTGTTAACTTTAGTCTAGCTTTTTAGTTTAGTTCAAATTAGTTTAATTTCGTTTTTGGTTTAGTCTAAGTTTAGTTTAATTAGTTTAAGTTTATTAATTTAGTTCAATTTCATTTTCATCGCAATTTTTAATAGTTTTATTTTTTATTTCTTGAGTTTAATTCAAATTAGATTAACTTAATTAGTCTTCAAGTTTTGCAAGAGATACAAAGAGGTTACAATTATAAAGCCCAAAATTCACAAAATAATTAGAGTCCATTAGAAAAAATAAAGAAAAAAGCCTTCATCAATATACTCCAAAACCATGCTGCATAATCTGATTTCTGCTATGCCTTGCTTCATGACAACCTGTCCCTGCTACCTACCAAAGCTTACGGCACACTGCTGAATGTTTTATACCAAATTGTATTCTGCAACAAAACTCCAAAGACACTGCCTTCATAAAACTCCTGCAGCACAAACCGATACAAGCCTAAACCATGACAAAGCCTGTACCAAACCTGTCAATGAAAGCTACAATTCATCAACAGCCAAATTCAGAAATCAAAATTAAAGGTTTGAATTTTGTTTTTAAAGGAGAGGGAGGGACCTATTCAAAGGGGTGGATTCGCAGAAGAAAAAGAGAGAAAAAAAACTTAACTCTGTGAAATCACTTGATTACCTTTCCCATTTTTTTTCTTTGACACAGCTCAGCTTCCCTTCAACCTCACCTTGTCTTACATCCACCATATCCTAACCTCCATACTTTCAATATTTCATCACCCCCTTCACCTCGTAACAACCGCGCCATCATCTTCAACCACTTCTTCAAAATTCCTCTTCAATCTTCAGCCACTTCTCCATAACTAAACTCATCACTTCAGACCTCATATTCTCACACCATAACCATCATCCGCCATAAACCATTTCTACACTTAATCACCACACATTTTCCCTCGATTGCGCTTACAGGAAACAACACAAAGCCGCAAATCAACCCATGTTTCTGTTACCATTCACCAACAAACCTTCCTCCCTCATTTTACCTCCACCAACATTTCGCCAACCTACAACATTTATCTCCTTCATCTAAACCGTGAAACCAGTTCAACCTCATCCATCGTCAAACCACACCGATAACCAAATCCGTTTCCATCCTTCAAGAAACTTTTCGAAACCGTCGTTAAAGTCAACAACATCACAACAACTTTCTCTCTATTCTACCCCGCCGTAAAATAGGGAGAAATGGAGGAAGAACTGGAAGCAAGCGCAAGATTGAGAGAGAGATCAGCAGAAACTGAGAGCGAGATCGAGCGGAAACCGAAGTCGTGTGCTTTCATGGGAGAGTTGCGCGGAATCGTGAAACAAGAAAACCGAGCGGAGAGGCGAAAGGCGTTTGAGAGCAGGAGGTCTTCTTTCTTTTTCGTTTCAAGTTTTCATCACTGTTTACTCGCTTTTCTTTTTCTGATATTGATGGTGAAGCGGCTGCATTAGGTCTCAATTTGACCTTGTTTTTTTTAATCACAGCCTAACCGAGTTTGGGCTAAGGCAGGCCGACCCGGATTGTCCTTTTTCTGGGCTTTCCAGGTTTTAGCCCATTTTTGCTTTTCACTTACTATTTTACTTGTTGCTTGCAAGAACATAATAGTTTTGGTTAGTATAATAATCCTATTTTTTTAGTGTAATAAATCTGAGTTTTAAGATTATCAATTTTAGTTTTAGTTTAGTAATTTTGAGTGTCAAGATTATTAACTTTAGTTTTAGGATTATTAATTTTAATTTTTTTAGAATTAAGGATTCTAATTTTAAGTTTAGTTTTAGCAATTTCAAATTTTGGAATTAGTAACATGAGTTTTAGGAACTTTTTTTTTAGTTTTGAGGTTATTAATTTATTCTTGATATTAGATGGTTGTGGTTAGTAATTTTTAATGAAAGATGGATAAATATCAGAACTCAAAAATATTTTTTTGGATTAATCTTTGAATTTTCTTTAAAATCATGTTTCGGATGTAAAAATTTTTTATGTTGATCTTTATTTTTCTTTGGTTACTAACTTAGCTTTTTTTGACCTTTGAATTGAATATGTCATTGCAACTTTAAAACTTTTTCTAAAAAAAAAAACACGAAAGAAGAGGACTGTTAGAATCTAGCATTCTAGCAGAAACCTCGAATGATTGGTCTCAAGTCTCGCACTTTGGGGTAGCCATTCATTCATTCATTCGCTCCTCAAAATATTTTTATTAACTCGGACGGATAAGAGCCGTCAAGATCTAGCATCTTGACACAACCCTTTGAACAATTGACTTTCATCAAATTGTTGTTGTCCGATAGATAACTTTAAGTCATAACTTAGACGAATCAGAGCCGTCAAGATCTAGCATCTTGGCACAACTCTTCGAACAATTGATTATCTTCAAGGTTTCACTGTCCATCAAATATTTTTTTCATTTCAACTTGGATGAATAAGAGCCGTCGAGATCTAGCATCTTGGCGCAACTCTTGAATCATTGATTACTATCAATGTTCATTGTCCAACAAACAATTTTTCATACCAATCTTGAATAAAAAGGACTGTTAGAGTCTAGCACTCTGGCATAACCCTTTTGCATTCTTAAAATATATTCAAGCCACTTTTAAACCACTAGCTTTTCCAAGAGATAGCCATTAATCTCTTGTGATTTTTAACCCTTCCTTTAACCTTCACTAGAGATAGCCATTAATCTCTTCTCGTTCACCTACCTTTAAACCTTCATTCAAATTCTTTCATAAGAGATAGCCATTACTCTCTTCTCCTAAACAACCAATCCTCACAAAGCTTTGCTTTCAAGCTTTTTACCCGTAGTAGCCAGAACTACGGACGCTCTGATTTCTCAAGTTCAGCTTGAGGATACGTAGGCATAGGATTGCGAAATCCTAGCGAGCCACCTTTTCTTTTTTCTACCTCCTACCTTTTCCTTTACATCCAATGCCTTCTTGGATTCCACCTTTCCATTTTTCATCATAGCCCCGAACTACGAAGGCTCTGAGTTCCTCATTGCACTATGAGGATACGTAGGCACGAGATTGTGAAGTCTTGTCGAGCCCCCCTAGTAATAAAAACCTTTAGGTCTCCCCTTTAATAAATCCTAAAAACATTTCTCTCTCTTTCCTCAAGTAGAAGATTAGAAACAAACCTTAAGCTAACATACATTCGACCCTAACTAAATGGTTCCCGTTGAGTACAACGGACGTGAGGGGTGCTAATACCTTCCCCTTGCGTAACCGACTCCTGAACTCAGACATTGGTTGCGATGACCACATTCTTATCCTTTCTTTTTAGGGGTTTTATTCGATATTTTCCCTTTCCCTCTATGGAATAAATAAAGATCGGTGGCGACTCTGTTAAGTCCATCCCGCGGGCGTGCGATTGCGCTTCGCGAGGTCGTTCTCATTTTTCGAGGTACGACAGATGCGACTCTGCTGGGGAATCAAAGACATCCCTAAGTGAGTCAAGCCTAGTTTAGTTAGGTTTTCATATGTGTGTTTAGCTTTTGTTTGTTTCTCTTCCTTCTTTGATTATGTGTTTTATTGCTCTTGCTTTATTTCTTTTTCATATATATCTCTGTATATCCATGTGTGGGCTTTGGGTATCTTATATCTTGAATAAAGCTCTACACCCGAGTTTTGGAAAAAGCAGAGAGAAAACCTAGGTTTAAATTTGGTAGCTATTAGTGTTAGACTACAAGGGCAAGCTCCTTGTAGCAACTAACATGAAAGCTCCTCTAGAGTAGACCTGTTTGTAGATCTCGTTATAAAACAGCTTGCCTGTTGCATGACGCTGATTCATGAAGGGTCCGTGACTCTAGGTTCCCCATTTAGAACCAGTGCTATTTTGGTGGTTGCATAATATTGGACTTCAAGGATATCTCCTTGCTCCAACCAATATGAAAACCCTGATCAGAATAGACCTTTTCGTCACTCTCGTTGTAAAATGGCTAACCCGTTGCATAACGTTGATACGACTAAGGTCCGTGACTCTGAAACCTTATAAAAAACCTAGAAAATATCCCGTGAGTGGGTTTATAGGTAGATAATCTAGAACTATCCATTATAGGGAGACCTACCTAATAGGACGTTCTGATTTACTCAAGTTATCCCAGATCCTAACCACCTTACATTACATTTTCTTTCTGCATCCTGTTTACATCGCATTGCATATCATTTGCATCTTTGCATGATTCATTGCATGCGTTCGTCTATTTGTCCAGTTGCTCACTGCCAATTGTCTCTATCTTCCAGTCGTCAAGTTGATTCCTCGACACCGATACCGGACTAGAGCTAATTACAGACGAAGGATGTCGGAGCAAGAGATACACAATGTTGAGGTCTGAATGGAGATCGATGACCTCAAATCAAGTATGACTAAACTCACTGAGATGCTTCAAGTTTTTCTTGCTAGAGAAGAGCCCCCCCAAAGGACAGTCATCCAGGAAGTTTCAAGTGCTGATCCTACACCAGTTCAAGTGCCACCTTCAACTTGGCCAGAGTTTGGTTTGCCACATAACTATTCTCCACCTCTTGCATCTACTGCTATGGTTGGTCAGAATGCTATGCCTGTCTTTCAAGCTCCTGTTTTCTCCGAGCCCCGACCTGTGGTTCATGATGTTCCACAGACTGTTCGAGCTTCTTTCGAGAATCCCCTCTATGAGTACAATGCTGCCAGTGCTCAAGGTGAAGACCGGGAGGACTTTGCTAAACCTGAAGTTGTCCGAGAGCAGTTTCAGAGTATAGAGAAGAGGCTCAAAGCCGTTGAGGGCACTGATTTCTTCAATGTGGATACAGATAACCTGTGCTTAGTATCAGACCTTGTTATACCTCCCAAGTTCACAACTCTAGATTTTGTGAAGTACAAGGGTCACTCTTGCCCAAGAGCTCATTTGGTCATGTATCTTCGCAGGATGACTGCTTATGCCAAGAATCAGAAGTTGCTTATCCACTGTTTTCAAGACAGCTTGAATGGAGCATCACTCAAATGGTACATGGGTCTTGAGCAAAACTCTATCCACAGCTTCCAAGACCTCACAAATGCCTTCATGAAGCAGTACAAGTATAACCTCGACATGGCTCCTGATCACCGTCAACTGCAAAACATGTCTCAGAATGATAAAGAGTCTTTCAAGGAGTATGCTCAGCGCTGGAGAGAGTTGGCTTCCCAGGTTGAACCTCCTTTGGCTGAGAAAGAGTTAACCGGAATGTTCATGGATACTCTGTCCCCATTCTATTGGGAGAAGATGGTTGGAAGTGTTTCCTCCAATTTCACTGATTTGGTTACTATTGGCCAAAGATTAGAGGAAGGTCTTAAGAAGGGAAAAGTATCCAAGGCTGTTGAATCTTCCAATGCTGTGAAGAAATCCTATGGTAACTTTCAGAAGAAAAAGAAAGATCATACTAACACTGTCATGGTTGAAACAAGAAGACCTCGTCCTCAACCTCAGTATGTTGTTCACCCTACTGTTGCTGCTGTTACTCCCGTGGTTGCTGCTCCACGACCAGCTCAAGCTTTCCAGCGCCCGGCTGCAGGACAAAGCCAGTATCGTAATAGGGATCAATTTGATCCTATTCCCATGACTTACACTAAACTGTATCCTTGCCTGGTCGAGCAAGGTTTGATTACCACAAGGTCTCTGCCTCCTCCTCCAAATTCTCTTCCAGCCGGCTATAGGGCTGATCTTCATTGTGAATACCATCAAGGTGGTGCAGGCCATAATTTGGAAAGTTGCTTTGCATTGAAGGCTAGAGTACAAGAGCTAATGAGGAACAAAATCCTCTCCTTTAAGGACAATCCCAATGTTCAGAACAACCCTCTGCCAGGGCACGCCAAGTGAAGCTTCAGTTGACTTCAGCAGATTATCCTCCTAAAAGCCAGTGTTTCAAATAGGACAACTCATCCTTGTGTTGATTAGTCACTAGGCCTTTGTTTCTTGTTGTTTGCATTTTCCTTATTTGCTTTCAAATTATGTTTGTACTTTCACAATTAATGAAATGAGCATTGCAACTTTTGATTCAATTCATTTGTGTTTGCTATTTACTTCTTATTGCTTCCTCTTTCATGAAAAATAAAATAAAAAAATTTTGTCCACTTTCTGTTGATTATGCAAAGATTGGATGGAGGATGATGAAACATTATACTCATAATTGTCGTGGTATGCTTTCAAATCAAAACTTTGCTGACGATGTAAGGCATTGTTTCAACCCCTAAACACTGGAGAAATAAGGAAGTTAACCCTTCTTTAACCCCTTCGAGCCTAGAAGTAGGAGTTTCTTTCTTTACAAATAAAAACTCACAATCTTAACCTGGGGAAGGGTAGTTCTCAGTTAACTTGATTGTGCATTCAAATACAAGAGTTGCATTCAAGACGCCTTTCAATAAAAGGTTGTATTCATAAATTTTCCTTCGCGCACAACAAACAAGTGTCGAAGATGTCTTTCAAGTTCAAACGCCAATGATGGTTCGCCGTAATCATTAAGCCAAGCGTTCACAACCTTTCAACTCCTCCAAATTAAATGAATAAATGTAGTACAAGTTGTTCCCAAAGTGATAAATGAAGAAGGGTCATCAAGAAATACCTACTCAAAGAAAGAGCCGAGTTCCTTTCGAGGCAAAAGCTAAGAAAGGTGTGAAGCTCATGACCTTACCTTATACAAAGAGAAGAAAGAACAAGCTTGTACGACAACCAAAAGTTGTAAGGAAGCAGTGATCGCCCTCTCAAGTCCATTGAATTTTGAACCATCATCGCTATCATCAACGCAATTCCTAACTCATGGGAATTTGAGTGCATGGTTTGAGATAACTGAGCATGGGACTGAAGTTCATCACGTAGATTGGGTGGGTCACAAATAAACTTTGAGCCTTCATCCTTTGTTTCTTAAACCGTGAACCAGGCCACATTATAACCCTCAAAAGACCTAATTGAAGCGAGGTTATTTTGAAAGCATACTACAACAAGGTTACGTAAACTGACTCCAAAAGATCTTTGCGGATCATCTATTCTGACACCATACCTTTTTGCTTTACTTCTCACTTTGAATGTCTTGAACCGCCGTGTTCAGACCAGTGACTCATATACTTCGCTTTTTTCAAAATGATTTTGATTTTAAAAGTTGCATGAAATTTTCATTTACCATGTTTGTACAAATACTTTTGTTTGCAAACTAGCTTTCTTCTTAAGGAATTTTCAAACATTTGAGAAACTTGGTCGGTGATCCAATCAGGGGGCAAGTTCCTTCCATATCCTGTTGAGAATCAGTTCAAGATTTGTGGTTTAATGGCGACTTCTTAGAATTGGTTTATATAGAAGATTTTCCAAGACTCATACTGGGGCAGTCTTTCCCAGTGTACAGCAAAACGGTCATTTCCAGAATCAGTCAAGCTGAAGCAATGATCAGCTCATCTACAATAATCAGCTAGTCTGGGGCAGTTTACTTGAAGAATCCCCAAACAACTCTTCTTCCTTCCTACAAGGACCATCAATTGATACAGTTTACCAGTGTGGCAAATGGTGTGTTCAGCGGTAGCATCTCTAGCCCCAAGCAGAATGACAGTAATCCCCGTTTTGAGGAATCAGTCTTCTAACCTTGTCTTCTTCCCACAAAAGAGTCGTGTTGCGTCGTCAGCATCGACATCTACATTTGCATTTGATCATATATCATCTGCATAATTCATATACATATCCATAGCATGAGTGTTTCATCCTCATTTGCATTTCTTCCGAGGTCGTGTCGTTATCCACGTCTTACCTTACCAAAACGTTACCTATCCTTTTCATTTAGTGCCATTCCTGAATGTTGTCATTCTCTTGCGCATCTAATCCTGTTGATAGACGTTGGTATTCTTTCACTCCAGTGCCATTCCTGGATGTCTGTCTCTTTTGATCTCCAGTGCCATTCCTGGATATCTTATTCCTCTTGTTTCTTCCAGTGCTACTCCTGGAAGTTTTTCCTCTCTTTTATAATCCCCATCAAATTTGCTTGGATATCTTTTAGTGCTATTCCTGAAAGTCTTATCTGTTTATTCAGTGCCATTCCTGAATGTCTTTCTCACTATCATTCGATACCATCCCTGAATATAGTGATTTACCTTTACTTTCAGTGCCATTCCTGAAAGTTCACAGTCATTTAACGTTGTCTTGGATATTGGGATTCCTCTTATCCAATGCTTTCTTGGATCTCTACCTTTCTCATGTTTATCTGATGCTTTCTCAGATGCCGTGATTCATACCTCTCATTCAAAGCCATTATTGGATGTCCGGTTTTTCTCTACCATCTGATGCCTTTCCGGATGTGTCTCTCTTTCTGATATTTTACCAGATTGAGTCTTTGTTCACTTTTATCTAAAGCCGTTATTGGATATTGTGATCTATACCTTTCATTCAAAGTCATTATTGGATGTCTGGTTTCTCTACCATCCGATGCCTTTCCGGATGTGTCTCTCTTTTTGATATTTTACCAGATCGAGTCTTTGTTCACTTTTATCTAAAGCCGTTATTAGATATTGCGATCTATACCTTTCATTCAAAGCCATTATTGGGTGACTGGTTTCTTTGCATTCAATGCCATTCTTGAATGCAGTCTCTGTTCACATTCATCTGATGCCATTCTCAGCTATTATTGAATGCCTGGTGTCCTTTTATTCAATGCCATATAGTCTTGTTTGCTCACCTTCATCTAAAGCCATTATTAGATATTGTGATTTATACCTTTCATTCAAAGCCATTATTGGATGTCTGGTTTCTTTTACCATCTGACGTTTTTCTGGATGTGTCTTTCTCTTTTGGCTTTTCTCGAAGATCCCGTTTGAACTCTTCAGTACGAGAAAATCCCAGAAAATCTTTTGCTGATGTCTATCCCTTCATTTCAAATTGATCCCCAGTGGATATCGTGTCTTCTTTCTGGCTCTATGCCCAGTAAGAGTATCTTCTATTTCCCCAGTGTCATTCGGTCACGCATGAACCAGTTGCTTCATCACCTTATATTTTCTCCGGTTTTATTTCTGTTCCCCAGTGTTGTTGTCTTCCCCAGTGAGTGTTTTCGCATGGTGTGGACTTTGTCCCTGTCTGCTTTTGTCTCCCTCTGCATTTTAGCATTTACCTTTCCAGCATTATCATCATACTAGAAGTTCATGGCACATCTGCATTCCATCTAAGGGCAAAATTTTCGGTTTGCTATATTTAAATACCTTTCACCTTGATCCCTCGAGGATTTCCATCCCTCATGTCATCCGGTGAAGATATTTAAATAGGGGCAACTGTTGTACCCCAAATTTTACCCTCAGATTCTGATCATTTCATATCATTCTGAGTCGGTCTCTGTTTTTTGCATTTTTAGTAAACATCTCATTAATCATGCATTTTCTTCTTCATGTCATTTTTGATTTAAATTATTTATTATTTTTGTATTTTTGGTTAGATTCTCATTTTAAATTTGTTTAGGATTTATTCAGTTTAATTTCAATTTCTTTTTATTTTAATATAGTTTATTTTAATGTAGCTCATTTTCAAACTTTAGCCTAATTGTTAATTTTAGTCTAGCTTTTTAGTTTAGTTCAAATTAGTTTAATTTCGTTTTTGGTTTAGTCTAAGTTTAGTTTAATTAGTTTAAGTTTATTAATTTAGTTCAATTTCATTTTTATCGCAATTTTTAATAGTTTTATTTTTTATTTCTTGAGTTTAATTCAAATTAGATTAACTTAATTAGTCTTTAAGTTTTGCAAGAGATACAAAGAGGTTACAATTATAAAGCCCAAAATTCACAAAATAATTAGAGTCCATTAGAAAAAATAAAGAAAAAAGCCTTCATCAATATACTCCAAAACCATGCTGCATAATCTGATTTCTGCTATGCCTTGCTTCATGACAACCTGTCCCTGCTACCTACCAAAGCTTGCGGCACACTGCTGAATGTTTTATACCAAATTGTATTCTGCAACAAAACTCCAAAGACACTGCCCTCATAAAACTCCTTCAGCAGAAACCGATACAAGCCTAAACCATGACAAAGCCTGTACCAAACCTGTCAATGAAAGCTACAATTCATCAACAGCCAAATTCAGAAATCAAAATTAAAGGTTTGAATTTTGTTTTTAAAGGAGAGGGAGGGACCTATTCAAAGGGGTGGATTCGCAGAAGAAAAAGAGAGAAAAAAAACTTAACTCTGTGAAATCACTTGATTACCTTTCCCATTTTTTTTTCTTCGACACAGCTCAGCTTCCCTTCAACCTCACCTTGTCTTACATCCACCATATCCCAACCTCCACACTTTCAATATTTCATCATCCCCTTCACCTCGTAACAACCGCGCCATCATCTTCAACCACTTCTTCAAAATTCCTCTTCAATCTTCAGCCACTTCTCCATAACTAAACTCATCACTTCAGACCTCATCTTCTCACACCATAACCATCATCCGCCACAAACCCGTTTCTACACTTAATCACCACACATTTTCCCTCGATTGCGCTTACAGGAAACAACACAAAGCCGCAAATCAACCCATGTTTCTGTTACCATTCACCAACAAACCTTCCTCCCTCATTTTGCCTCCACCAACATTTCGCCAACCTACAACATTTATCTCCTTCATCTAAACCGTGAAACCTGTTCAACCTCCTCCATCGTCAAACCACACCGACAACCAAATCCGTTTCCATCCTTCAAGAAACTTTTTGAAACCGTCGTTAAAGTATCAACAACATCACAACAACTTTCTCTCTGTTCTACCCCGCTGTAAAATAGGGAGAAAAGGAGGAAGAACTGGAAGCAAGCGCAAGATTGAGAGAGAGATCCGCAGAAACTGAGAGCGAGATCGAGCGGAAACCGAAGCCGTGTGCTTTCAAGGGAGAGTTGCGCGGAATCATGAAACAAGAAAACCGAGCGGAGAGGCGAAAGACGTTTGAGAGCAGGAGGTCTTCTTTCTTTTTCGTTTCAAGTTTTCATCACTGTTTACTCACTTTTCTTTTTCTGATATTGATGGTGAAGCGGCTGCATCAGGTCTCAATTTGACCTTGTTTTTTTTAATCACAGCCTAACCGAGTTTGGGCTATGGCAGGCCGGCCCAGATTGTCCTTTTTCTGGGCTTTCCAGGTTTTAGCCCATTTTTGCTTTTCACTTACTATTTTACTTGTTGCTTGCAAGAACATAATAGTTTTGGTTAGTGTAATAATCCTATTTTTTTAGTGTAATAAATCTGAGTTTTAAGATTATCAATTTTAGTTTTAGTTTAGTAATTTTGAGTGTTAAGATTATTAACTTTAGTTTTAGGATTATTAATTTTAATTTTTTTAGAATTAAGGATTCTAATTTTAAGTTTAGTTTTAGCAATTTCAAATTTTGGAATTAGTAACATGAGTTTTAGGAACTTTTTTTTTTAGTTTCGAGGTTATTAATTTATTCTTGATATTAGATGGTTGTGGTTAGTAATTTTTAATGAAAGATGGATAAATATCAGAACTCAAAAATATTTTTTTGGATTAATCTTTGAATTTTCTTTAAAATCATGTTTCGGATGTAAAGATTTTTTATGTTGATCTTTATTTTTCTTTGGTTACTAACTTAGCTTTTTTTTTACCTTTGAATTGACTATGTCATTGCAACTTTAAAACTTTTTCTTAAAAAAAAAACACGAAAGAAGAGGACTGTTAGAATCTAGCATTCTAGCAGAAACCTCAAATGATTGGTCTCAAGTCTCGCACTTTGGGGTAGCCATTCGTTCATTCTTTCGCTCCTCAAAATATTTTTCTTAACTCGGACGGATAAGAGCCGTCAAGATCTAGCATCTTGACACAACCCTTTGAACAATTGACTTTCATCAAATGTTCGTTGTCCGATAGATAACTTTAAGTCATAACTTAGACGAATAAGAGCCGTCAAGATCTAGCATCTTGGCACAACTCTTCGAACAATTGATTATCTTCAAGGTTTCACTGTCCATCAAATATTTTTCATTTCAACTTGGATGAATAAGAGACGTCGAGATCTAGCATCTTGGCGCAACTCTTGAATCATTGATTACTATCAATGTTCATTGTCCAACAAACAATTTTTCATACCAATCTTGAATGAAAAGGACTGTTAGAGTCTAGCACTCTGGCATAACCCTTTTGCATTCTTAAAATATACTCAAGCCACTTTTAAACTACTAGCTTTTCCAAGAGATAGCCATTAATCTCTTGTGATTTTTAACCCTTCCTTTAACCTTCACCAGAGATAGCCATTAATCTCTTCTCCTTCACCAACCTTTAAACCTTCATTCAAATTCTTTCATAAGAGATAACCATTACTCTCTTCTCCTAAACAACCAATCCTCACAAAGCTTTGCTTTCAAGCTTTTCACCCGTAGTAGCCAGAACTACGGATGCTCTGATTTCTCAAGTTCAGCTTGAGGATACGTAGGCATAGGATTGCGAAATCCTAGCGAGCCACCTTTTCTTTTTTCTACCTCCTACCTTTTCCTTTACATCCAATGCCTTCTTGGATTCCATCTTTCCATTTTTCATCGTAGCCCCGAACTACGAAGGCTCTGAGTTCCTCATTGCACTATGAGGATACGTAGGCACGAGATTGTGAAGCCTTGTCGAGCCCCCTAGTAATAAAAACCTTTAGGTCTCCCCTTTAAAAAATCCTAAAAACATTTCTCTCTCTTTCCTCAAGTAGAAGATTAGAAACAAACCTTAAGCTAACATACATTCGACCCTAACTAAATGGTTCCCGTTGAGTACAACGGACGTGAGGGGTGCTAATACCCTCCCCTTGCGTAACCGACTCCTGAACTCAGACATTGGTTGCGATGACCATATTCTTATCCTTTCTTTTTAGGGGTTTTATTCGATATTTTCCCTTTCCCTCTATGGAATAAATAAAGATCGGTGGCGACTCTGTTAAGTCCATCCCGCGGGCGTGCGATTGCGCTTCGCGAGGTCATTCTCATTTTTCGAACAGAATATATTTTGTCTTGTCAGTACCAGGTCGCTTTGAATTTCTCATCGCACCTGAGAATACGTAGGAGCAAAACCCACAATCTATTCAAGTACCCTAATAAAAACTTTTTTGCGACCCCTTTTCTCTTCCTTTTGAACTTTTTATCACTCGAAGAAAACAAATGTCGAAAGCTAACATTCTATTCACAAATCTAACTAAATATTTTTCGTTGAATACAACGGAGATGAAAGGTGTTAACACCTTCTCCTCACATAATCGACTCTCGAACTCGAATTTGGTTGCAAAGACTATTTTATTTTTCTTTTAAAAATTTTATTGACATTTTCCTTTTTTTTGAAATAAATAAAATTCAGTGACGTCTTTATTATTATCTCAAACGTGCGAATGCTCTAGATCATTTTTCACGTCACGGACACCCATAATTAAGATTTTATCAAACTATATTCACGTTACTAAACAATTAGCTTCTAGTCATGTACTATTTGGAAAACCAAAGTTTTGCATTTTCATTTCAATTAGGCAGATAATGATATGATATACTAAGCCATTTTCATTTTTCGTGCCATCTTTTTTTAATTTTTATCTTTTTTTACAACGCAATTAGGTAGATAATGATGATATACTAAGCCATTTCAATTAGGCAAAATTGAACCATCATTTGAATACCGATTCTGCTGCTACAGTGTTAACATTCCGTACATGTTTTCCTCATACAGTTTTATCATTCCATTCATATTATATAGTATGTGTTAATGGAAGTGATATTTACATTAATAGCATACCTTCTGTGGCATAGCATACTTACCACTGAAAAATAGGTTAAATTATAGTGCATTAATGTCTAGAACACCAATAATGAAGGCATACAAGATAAGATAATGTTGTACAGAATTCATGCCTATAACATATTTTTCGTAAAAAAACCAAATCCAAGACATTAATAATTCGAAACACTTATCGTTTATATTCACGCACTAAGTTCAATAGTATTGGGCGTGAGAGAGTGTATTGGAAGAAAAAAAACTTAAGTCTCACGTTAACTACATATAAGACTTATAAAAGATTTATATAGAGTGACACCCCTCATCTTACCGACCGATTTTGTAGAGTTGAATTAAGCCAAACTCTAATTCCATCACGGATTAATCTAATTGGCTCACATGTTTTTCTTCTTTCTTATTTCATATTTTTGTTCTACAAATACTCCAAAATACATGTACCTAATACATTTAATGAATGAAATTTATCTTCAATTATCTTTTTGTTGCATATGCTGTGCTTGAAAAATAAGAATAATTACAGATAATCATTTCACTATGAACAGTATATATAAATTTGTAATTTCACTATTTGGATAGAAACACATGGATGGTCATATTTGGATAGAAACATCTTCAATAATGGATGATCATATGGATTTAAAATTTTATCTATTAATATAATTGATATAGGAAAACAATTATTTGCCTTTTGAAAATGGGGAACTCCATCCAAAAGAGATTGTGAAAACACAAACGTAAATTTAAAATGACTGAAATCACCAAAAACAATAAGTTGAAAAATAAAACCAAAGTCACACAAAATAACATTTCTTATTTTCCTTGCTCATCCACCTTGATCAACCACTTCCTCCACCCCAACCCCAACCTTCACCACTTCCTCCACCACCACCCCCTCCACCCCCTCCACCTCCTCCTCCACCACCACCACCACCTCCACCTCCACCTCCTCCTCCACTTCCTTCACCTCTTCCATGACCATGACCATTTCCCCCTCCTCCACCACCACCACCACCTCCTCCTCCTCCACCTCCTCCACCTCCTCCACCACTTCCCCCTCCCCATCCATGACCTTGTCCATTTCCTCCACCACCTCCTCCTCCGCCACCACCTCCACCCATCCCCTTTCTACTCCCCTTATTTCCACCTCTCCCATTCCCCCCTCCACCACCACCACCACCGCCTCCTCCTCCACCGCCAGCACCCCCTCCTTTTCCGCCATTGTTCACATTAAGTTTCCTTTCAACAACTACATTTTCAGATGAATACTCTTTCTTACTCCCGCCAAAATCTTCCACAATACTTTGCTCTCCACGAAAAACATCGTCGGTAGAGTTGATGCCATTGCCATCCCTTGTCTTCTCATGAAAGCCACTTCTCCCATTAGCCAAACAAGGACTTAAAATCACCACCACAACAACCAGAACCACTCCAAATACTACTCTCCTCATCATAATCTCTTGCCTAATTACTAAGCACTTCCCAACAATGAATATATCACAATTGCTGCATTGCATACCACCCTTTTATATATATACTCTTCGCATTGCACTAGTTAGTTACAACCTAGTTTGCATTAATCTCCACTACTCCACTTGCTACAAAGTGATGATGAATAGTACTTTTACCTTCCTTCAACTCCAAGCTGTCCCCACCATGTTCACCCATCTCAAATGCCATTAAACATAATGGTGCACTTAAGTCTTCCATTTTTCTGACCTAAGTGTTTGTTTCATGTGGTTGAAAAGTTTTTGCTATTTTCGGAAATGCAATTATAAGTTAAGAAATATTTGACCATACCATATATGTATATAGCGTAAAGCACATGGTGGAGATGTTGGGAGTGGGGGTGTTGTTGCCTTTAGCATGACGATTTGATGTTTAGAACAAGCTAGATATGTTAGTGGTGGGGTGATGAAGATTGCAAAATGGAAGGTGGATTAATAGCTGTTCATCACATCAATTTCTTCTTATTCTTCTTATTCTCTTGCTTTTTTACTATAGCTTTCTTCTCAAGTTAGGTGTTCCTTTTGTTTCGATTTGTTTTTATGATACAGTTTTTGGCCAAGTCGGCCGTTGTTATTTTAATACTTTTGTAGTACATTTCCTTTTTGTTTAATTTTCTTCCATTCAAACTATATTTTTCTTTCTCTTTTAGGCATCTTGTTGTAATGCCCAAGTACAATTGACACTTATCTTATCTCTATATAACTTTGGAATTACTACCGAACAACCCTTATATATGTTTTGGTATTCTAATGCACGTGTATTATTTCAAACCACTTACACAACATTAATATTATTTAATTTTTTGTTGTGTTTCTTTTTTTTTTAAACATTCTTAAATATTTGTTTTATTCTAAAATATTATAAAATTTCTTTTGTCAACTACGTCTATATTATATGTCATTATATTATTTCTGCATCATTTTTATAAAATAAATCAATGCACATTTAATTTATATATCAAACAAAAATTTAATTAATATTAATTAAATAAATTTAAAATATCTTTTATACATTAAAATAAGAATTAGAAGTTATAACATAATAAATTTAATTAATATACAGATAATTCGTGAATTAAATATTTCTGATTAAAAAAATTGTTAAAATTAAGGAGAAAAATTATATACAATTTTTTTGGTGTGATTTTTACTATTTTACAATAAAAATATGACAAATATATAATTTTCTCCATATTTTCACTTTCTAAATGATATTTAAGTAAACTTGTCATATTTTTATTGAAAAATAATAAAAATCGCACCTAAAATATTGTATCTAAGTGTTCTCCTAAAATTAAAGAAATTAATATCACTAAAATAAAATTAGTAAAAAAGGATTGTAAGGACATTGTACATTGAACTCGAGCCACCATTTTTTAACTTCGCAATGGGTTGACAAATAGAGAAATAAAACAATCTGAATGAATCTTACACTAATAAATTAGATAATAAAATTTAGTAATTTTATTATGATTTCTAAATAAAAATATAAATAGTCATATGTAACAATTTGAAGTCAGAAGAAAAAAAAAGATATTATTTAATTCATAGTCGAATACTTTTTTATTATTTTTAAATTATGGTATCTATTTTTTTATTTTTGATATATACTACTTTTTTTTAACTAACAATGAATTAATAAAATAATAATTTATTTTCCGATTTCATCCAAAACATTAATTAATTAATTTTACTTAATGCCAACTTACACAAATAAACGTGGCTTATAGTTGTGTTTGGTTATTAAAATAAATACATTACAAATGTTTTTTTATTTGATTAATGTCATATTCTAATTTTTACTTTTAAGATTTCACTTATTATATCATCTGCATTTCACCAAGATCACAAATATGGTACCCTCCTAGCTTTCACCTCTTTGGAGTTTGTCTTTATGGGAGGTCACCAGACACCCTTTGTATTCTCTTGTCATCCTTTTGCTTGTTTACATTCTAACATCACTAGCATTATTCAAAAAACAAAATATGTGTTGTCACTACTACAAAACACCCAAACAACAACGCCAGGTTTACAACGACATCCTATACACCGTTGTAATAGTGCGTACTGGATGCGCACACATTGTTTTAAGTTTTATTAAAAGGCCTTTGATGACGGGTAAAATTTCAACCTTGGTAATAGTGCGTACTGGATGCGCGCATTATTTTAATTAGAAATTTTAAGCGTATAATAATGGTTGTTGTGAACACCGTGGTGATATAATCAAGCTTTCATGGGTTCGAACCTCATCGCCCTCAAATAGTTTATTCCTTTGACGTAAATGCGCACTTTTTAAGTTTTATTTATATTTAACTAAAAACAAATAAGGATATCTCTACGGTTATTTCTTAAAACCGTTGTTACAAACTGAAGCTTCTTTTTATGTATTTTAAACACCAAGTATATATCCATTTATCCACTAAAAAAGAAACAAGACGAAACAACCCTAACACCAACGCCGTCACCATCGTCGGGAAGAACACAACAACAATAAGAAAGTGTTCTACTTTAAGTTGATGCAATGTCGCATTTGAAGACAAACTCATCCAAAGGTGTTTCTGTATCTTCTTCCGCTGTAAAATCTCGATCTGGAAATTTCTGTGGTTGTGCTGGTCGTATGGTTTCGTACCAATGCAAGAAGGGACAAAATAAAGGAATACTTTTTTGGGTATGTCCATTTTAGAGGAGCAATGAAACATGTAATTTGTTCATATGGGATGAAGACGTGGGAGAAAGAGGTGGAAATGAAGATGAGAGCATTATGAAGTCAAAGTTGGAAGTTGTGAGCTATTTGAAGGTTATGTATGAGGATTTAAAGAAGAAGAACAAGAATTTGAAGAGCAAATTGAAATCAGAGAGATTTTCTGGAAATCTCAAGATGTTATGTTTTCTTGTCTCCTTTATGTTTAATGTTTACTTTGTTATGAAATGTAATAGTTGAATTAGGGTTTGAATTACATTGTTGATGTTTAAACTGCAGATGCATTATGAATTACATTGTTGATATTTGAATTACATTATGAAGACAGAAATGCAACTAATAAAAGACGGTTTCTTACGAGTAAATTCAACGCAAACTTTTAATTTTCAATTAGTTATCTGTTTGTTAGTATATTAGTTGATAGATATTGTAGTTCTAGTTTAATCTGTTAAGCAAAAAGATTAAAATTTCATTAGATAAATTAAGTTTCATTACATAAACTTTTCATTACATAAACTTAATCATCAAATCTAAATGCTCAGGATGAGAGGAAGTTTGACCAACCATAGTCAGCCTCATCATCATCGTCAGAATCGACAACAACCATCTGCCTTCTCAATATTCTTCTTCTTCTTCTATTTCGTCTCCTCGCCCTCAGAGCTCTCTTTCTTTCCGCAGTAGCTCCATCTACAGCAGCAACTTGTTGATTCTGAGGAAGGTTTTGAACGACAACCCCTTCTACAACAACATTTTGATTCTAAGGAAGATTTTGAACTACATCCCCCTCTACAACAACAACTTCATTCTCAACATTTTTGGTAGCTTGAGCAGTAGAACTCATTTTGATTCTTTTGGATTAAGTTATTTTTATGTTTTGGCCTTTACGCTTTTATATTGTTTCTTCTGATTCTTCATCTTCTCTTGGAAGTTGAAGAAGTTTCTGCCAACCTCGAGCTGTCACTATGCCAAACAAGACATTAGACAGCGCTTTTTTAGGCCTTAGACAGCGCTTAAAAGCGCTGCGTAAGGTAGCGCTGTCGTAGGTAAAGACAGCGCTTTTGATTTATGAAAAAGTGCTCTCTAAAGTATACATTAGACAGCGCTTTTTCCTTAAAAAACGCTCTCTAAAGTGGGCCTTTAGACAGCACTTAATGAATTTTTTTATATACCTTTAGAAAGCGCTTTTTCAGGAAAAAGCGCTGTCTAAAGGCCCCCTTTAGACAGCGCTTTCTAAAGCGCTGTCTAATGTATGCCTATAATTTTAGTTATCAATTTTTCTATACCTTTAGAGGGCACTTTTTAGGAAAAGCGCTTTCTTTTGTGAACTATAGACAGCGCTTTTTCTAGAAAGCGCTGTCTTTTCTCTACGTATAATTTTAATGATTTTTTTTTTAAAATCTCATTTTAACCATTTTTTTATGCAGAAACCTGTATAATTCAAGCCATTTCAAGAAACCTGTATATTTCACATTTCCATTAACAATTTCTAGTATGGTTCATTAACCATTTCCACTAATCCCATAAATCACATAAACCACATAAACCATTTCCATTATAATTCAAGTTATTTACATTAACTATTCACAAAACTATACAATTACAATCCAAAAACACATAAAGGGCATAAACCATTCACAAAACTATACAATCCCATAAAATAAACCATTCACAAAACTATACATTCACATAATCCCATAATCCTATACCTTATATAGGATTCTTTTTTCAATAAGGTATTCGCACAATTCCTCTTTAATTTCTTGCAATTTATCCTTCGTGTAATGAGAACACGCGTATTTATCAAAGTACTGCATAACAAAACAAAATATGCATGATTTAGTTAAAAATAATAAATTATATGACATATCCGATAAATATTAAAATAAATCCTAAGTTATAAATCCATGCATACCGTAATAGAAATCTCTAATCGATCCATTTGACGGATTTCTCTTATAAACCTCAAAACGAAATACCCGCAGTCTATGCCATTACGCTGACGAGGGCACTACACATAGACAAACAAATAAGAATTAATATATAGTTGTTTTGTGTTATCAAGTAGCATCACTAATAAGCAACATTGTGAAAATTAATTTACCTCCACTTTGACCCATGTAACGTTGGTTGCTTTAGCCCGTGCTACTCGAGATTCTCTTTGTGCTCGGTATACTTCTCTTGTAGGATTAACGACAACCAACAAGCAGTGTCCACTGTAAAATATAACAAAAGTTTAGATGGATAATTCCTACGCAAAAGATACAAATTAAAGATTATAATGAAATTAGAATGAAAATCTTAGTACCTTTTTCACTAACGTCTCTTTCTTTTCTTGGTTGGAATATGTTCTACCCGTCTCTTAACAACACGGACGGTTGGATTGATCCAAATACCCTCATTATGATCATTTCTTGTATATGATTCATTCGCTATAATATTTTCATCTTGATCATTTCTAGTAAATGATTCAATATCAACATCAATATCACCTTGATCTCCAATGTTTTCATCAATTACTTTGTTAGATAAAAGCACTATAGACCATTTTGTACTTGTCGGATCAGTGACATAGAACACTTGTTTAGCTTGAGAGGCTAGAATAAAAGGCTCATCTTTGTACCCCACCCTATTAAGATCCACTTGCAAAAATCCTGACTTATCCATTCGTACACCATTATTATTTTCAACCCACTTGCAACGAAATATAGGAATCTGAAACTTCTCATAATCAAACACCCAAATGCGCTCGATAACCCCAAAATATGACAGATTTGCAAATTTGGGGTTTAAATCTTTCACACTTGAAATGTGCATTGCTTCAGCTACCACGGTGACACCACTATTTTGCATAGTACTTTTATCATCTTGTTCTTTGGTATAAAATGTGTATCCATTAATTGCGTATGCGCTATAAGAAAACACAACCAAACTTGGACCATATGCTAAACATCTCAACCTTTCTGTTATTGAAGCGGGATCTGAATAAATCTTTGAATAAATATGATCTTCAAACCAAGGTATGAAACTTCGATTGTGCTCTCGTACTATCCAATTCTCATTTCTATTCGGATTTAAACCTCGGAGAACATCCTTGTGCATTTCAACATACGGCTCAACCTCATTCTCATTGTGCAGAACATACAAATGCACTTGATCCTGTTCGACCCTTGATACTGTCACAACTTCATTTCCAATTAACTTTTTTCCTTCTTTTTTTTTGACAATATGAGATTTGGGGAGTCCAATTGATTGTACATTGGACAGCTATTCAGTACAAAACTCAATCGCTTCTTCAACAATGTATCGTTCAGCAATACAACCCTCTGGTCGACTTCGGATTTTCACATACCCTTTTAATATTTTCATATAACGTTCAGCAGGGTACATCCATCTCATATAAGCCGGTCCACACAATTGTGTCTCTTTCACCAGATGAACAACTAGATGAACCATTATGTCAAAAAACGAGGGAGGAAAAATCATTTCAAGATCACACAAAGTAATAACTATTTCTTTTTGCAATGTTGGTAAGATCGCATGATCGATCACCTTACTGCAAATTGACTTAAAGAAAAAATATAATTTAGTTATTGCGCTTCTTACTTTTTCTGGCAGAATAGAATGTATACCTATTGGTAGAAAATGTTCCATTATAACATGGCAGTCATGCGTCTTTAAACTCTTTAACTTGAGGTCTTTCATAGACACAAGTCTTCTAATATCGGAAGAGTATCCTTCTGGAACTTTAACTTCACTTAGAAACTTACACAATACCTTTTTCTCTTTTCTAGATAGAGTATAAGCAGCAGGTGGTAGATATGTTCGTGTTCCTTTCTTCATGGGTCCTAATTCATTTCTTATTCCCATCGCTACCAGGTCCTTTCTTGCTTTAAGGCCATCCTTAGACTTTCCTTGTATATTGAGTAACGTATCAATAACACTGTCAAATACATTTTTTTTCAATATGCATAACATCGAGAAAATGTCTTACATACAACGACTTCCAATATGGCAGTTCAAAAAAAATTGACCTCTTCTTCCACCTACTCTTGACAAGTGTATGTGCAAAAGGCTTTCCAAACTGAGTACTCACATCTTTCACCTTTTCAAAAATTTGATCACCTGTCAATATAGTTGGAGCTCTACCATGTTCTGCCTCTCCATTGAATGCTTTTCTCCACCCACGATAGTGATGATTAGAATTTAAGAATCTACGATGACCGAGAAATACATTCTTCTGACCAAACTCCAATCGCGTCCAATCTGTTTTATCTTCACAAATAGGACACACACATTGACCTTTTATGCTATACCCTGATAGATTTTCGTATGTTGGAAAATCATTAATTGTTCCAAACAACATCGCCCTCAAGTTGAAACTTTCTTTCCTATACCCATCATAAACCTCCACACCGTTCTCCCACAAAAACTTTAAATCTTCGATTAAGGGTGCCAAGTATACGTCTATGTCATTCCCTGGTTGTCTAGGCCCATAAATTAACGTAGATAACATCATGTACTTACGCTTCATACATAGCCATGGAGGTAGGTTATAAATCATTATGATCACAGGCCAAGTGCTATGTGAGATACTCTGAAGTCCGTGTGGGTTCATTCCATCAGTAGATAATGCCAAGCGAAGGTTTCTTGCTTCTTTTCCAAATTCAGGATAATCATCATCAATTTTCATCCACTGTGGTGAATCTGCCGGATGTCGAAACTTTCCATCAATAATTCTTTCATCTGCATGCCAAGTCAAGTGTCTTGAATCGGTCTCACTACGAAACATGCGTCTAAATCTCGGAATTATAGGAAAATACCATAAGACTTTTGTTGGAGACAACTTTTCCTTATATCGAGAGACACCGCATTTAGGACACTCATTTAATGATGCATACTCATTTCGAAACAAAACGCAATCGTTTGGACAAGCATGTATCTTATCATAGCTCATGCCAATAGAGCACAACATCTTTTTGGTCTCATATGTTCGATTGGGAAGAACATTATCCTCTGGAAGCATATCTTTCATAATGGCCAATAACTCTGTGAAACTTTTATCCGACCATCCATTGCCCGCCTTTAAGTTGTACAACTTTAATACTGCAGACAATCTTGTGAATTTGGTGCAACCATTATATAGCGGTTTCTCTGCATCGCTTACCAACCTCTCAAATATTTTGGGACAATCCTTAAGATCTTCTTCAAGTGCTTCTGCAATCTCTTCGACTCGATCAGAATCGTATGTATCTGTGCCATTGTCGTTTGAAGCATAGGTCGTATTATCCCCCGGTTCAACATTCCCGTTAATTTTCTCACCATGCAAATTCCAACATGTATAACTTCTATCAATTCCACTCCTCATTAAATGCGATGCCAACTGAACCGCGTCAACCCGACTCCCAAAACAACAACCCAAGCAAGGACATCTCATTCGACTGGGGTCTTTGGCGTGCGCAACAACAAACTTAACGAATTCCGATACCCCATTCTCGTACTCTTTCGACAATCGACTTGAAGCCATCCATTTCTTATCCATAGTTATACTAATTAAACTAAACAAAAACAAAAATAAAAAATATTTACCTGTAGAGATGTAAACAACTTCTAGACCCACATAGTGTCCAGATAGGTTAGAATTACCAATACCCCCTGTACACGTATCATAAAATGAAATATCATTAATTGACCAATTATGAGTCATAACTTGATAAGTGGCAACATGTAATCACAAACAAGCAACATACTTAAGAGCAAGCATACTTAAACAAGTAACCAAGCATACTTAAACAAGTAACCAAGCATACTTAAACAAGTAACCAAGCATTAGAGCAATTCATCCTAAACCTAACAAGATTCAAATCTAAGCAATACCTAAACAAGTAAACATGCATTAACTTAAACAAGTAACATTCATACGATAACCTAAATCTATCAAGAATCAAGTTTAAATCATACTTAAACAAGTAATCATCATATCACAAAGATAACCATCAAAGCAATTATTGAGCAAGATAAACATCTCATGCAAAGACAAATATCATACTTTCTTTGACCATGCAATACAATAACTATCATAACTCCACTTTCATGGCTCTATATATCATAACTCCATCAATACAATAACTATCAATATTACAATAACTATCATACTTTCTTTAATCTAGAATATAGAAACAACAACTAATGAAAATAGAAACAAAATGTTCAATATTAGTCATTCTAAACATGTTAAAAAATGTTCAAAACTTTATAACTATGGTCATTACCCATATCAACACTACACACAAATTTTTAAGGGCATATATTGGCAGTACAAAAATAATGGCAGTGACGGAATAATACGACGCTTTTAAAAAGCGTTTTCTTAAGTTCTACCTATAAGAGCGCTTTCCTCAGAAAGCGCTTTCTAAGGTGGGGAGAATTTAAAACCTATAGCACCGCTTTCTGAAAGCGCTTTCTAAGGTTAACCTTTAGACAACACTTTTTTAAAGCGCTTTCTAAAGTAATACCTATAGCAGCGCTTTTCAAAAAGCGCTTTCTAAGGTGGCTTCCATTTTGGGCATTTAACATGGCTTTTAGAAAGCGCTTTCTAAAGGCTGTCTTTTACAGCGCTTTTTTTAAGCGAAATTTTTTAAAGACTTATAGCAGCGCTTTGCCCAAAAAGCGCTGTCTTTGTTGCGCTGTCTTTGTCCAATTTTGGCGTAGTGTGTTGAATTAATGATTATATCTCTTTGTCTTTTGAAATTTCATTTTTCATCCTTTGATATTCCTTCGTAATTAATGGTTTTGATATCTGTTTACACACTAGTACAGAAAGAGTAATTTACACCCTTTTTTGTACATTTTACACCCGCTTTTAGAGGGTGTGAATTCAACGGGTGAGAAATGTCTGACGAATTTACACCCGTTTTAAAATGGGTGTAAATAAATGTTATATTACACCTTTTTTTTGGTTGAAATCGGGTGTAAATGTTTATATATATACATTTATAGATGGTATATTACACCCTGTTTTATAAAAATCGAGTGTAAATGTTATCATGTATACATTTAAAGATGGTATGTTACACCCTTTTTTGTTTAAAATGGGTGTATAAATATGTAATATTACACCCTGTTTTAGAAAACGGGTATAAATTTTAAATAATTGCATTTAAATTAAACATATTTACTCCCAAATTGATAAAAATCGAGTGTAAAATGAGCAATGTTTACTCTGGATGTTGACAAATTTACACCCTATTTTCTTTAAATAGAGTGTAAAAATATAATATATTACACCCAATTTTACCATGAATGTTGACAAATTTACACCCGATTTTATCATGGATGTTGACAAAGTTACACCCGATTTTCATGTTATACTACACCAAATTTTACCATAGATATTGACAAGTTTACACCCTATTTTCTTTAAATAGAATATGTTTGTTTTATTTTAATAATTATATTATATTTAATTTGAATTAAACCTTTTGCATTTAATCAAATATTTTTGTATACATCTAACCATTCGATAAACAAAAAGCACAACCAAAACAAACATATAATTCATGTAATTCACAATAAATCAAATGAATTCCATTTTCTATTAAATTAGACCTATTTCCACAATGACAAAACCAGCATAATTTTCAACTATAAATAGTGTGTTGTTGTTGTTGCCGTTGATACATGAAAGATTGTTGTTGGTTGGACATAACTTCCATTTGAACTTAAGGTGGAATAGCCATTCTATTATAAGCAAAAAAATGGATCGTGCATTGCAGGTTGCATCATGCCTCTCGCCAGTGCTTTCTCCCATGGATTATAGCTAACGTTTTGGTTGTTTCTTCTGAGAGCGTCGTTGTATAGGTTGTCTAGTGTAACCAGGTCCAAACCTCTAGCCTGAATACCGAATAGATAATCTCGCTTATTAACAGAAATAGAAAGCATATGTGCAAGCAAGGGACCGAGGGAAGATTGAAGAAAAAAGCATACCAATTTGCTAGCTGTTGTAGCACTCTCATTCGAACTGGGAGACGTAACAAGTGCCAATTCCCAACCAGTGGTTCCATTTGCATGATTTAACGTGCCAATTCCCAACTAGTGGTTCCATTTGCATGATTTAAAACAGCAGAAGGTTGTTGATCAGCTGAAACCACCATTAACAAAAAAATTTATGAATTGTGGTCAAAACATCATATTTAATTTCAATATCCAACACAATACAAAAATAGGAATGCAATGATGGAGCATAGTTCATTTCACATTATTATTATCCTCTGATATCTTAAGAAAAAGTTGTCGAAATGTAACAAATTACCGACGGAACGATGGCTAAAGCCAAGGCATTCTTCTCATCCAACTCTGCAGCAACTGAAATAGGATCCTCCATATTCTGATAATCAAATCAAAACGAGAAAAAAAAAACTTCAGCTGGATTAATCCTCTTCACATAAGCGGCAATACCAGTAATGAGACCACCACCTCCCACAGGCACTAGAATTAGTGTTGTAGTGTTGAATGGACCTGCACAAGATAAGGAAATTGGACCTGCACAAGATAAGGAAATTGGGGAAAGAAAAGCCATTGTTTAAAAGTATTAAGTATGGTGATTATTTCCTAGCTCAACAGAAGTCGCGATTTTCAGAGGGAAGGACCTTGGACCAGATTTGAAATATTGTTTTACAATGACATGTATGATACTAAGTATACTGTAATAATATCGAATACAAAAACATAAGTACAACTATATTTTAATAATATGGAATATATATTGAACTATGGGATATGTGCAAATACATTATGGATATTATATGTCCTTTTATTATATCTTTCCACACAATTCAGAAAATCAAACTCATGCCTATTGCTTTTCCCAATGTGCACAGAATAATAGCATAGCACATTATGCTAGCATTATCCAGTTCACCAAGAATCTATATATTCAAAATGTTCTTTACATCCCTCAATTTCAATTCAATTTACTTTCCATTTCAAAGTTAACCAATAACCTGAACTGCAATGTCGTTTTTTTTCTTCTCAAAATTCATGCATGATTCAGAATTTGGCTTTCAAAAAGATAATTAGGAATGCCGACCACATCAATAGCCTTTACATCATCATGATCTTGATCTTGTAGCTTTCAATTGTTTTAGATTTCAGTACTGATAAAACATGTCTTAACAACAATCATATTGTTTATCATGATAATTTTAATGTTTGACACTTTAAGTTAGATCACCCATCATTCCATGTTTCTCTTACTATGCGTAAATTGTTTCCATACATACACATTAATAAAAATTTGATTTGTGAATCTTGTCATTTTCCTAACCAACCCAAATTACATTTTTCTCATAGTTATACTACCACCATACATGCTTTTGATCTTGTTCATATAGACATATAAGGACTTATCAAAACTAAATCTATAAATGGTTTTTACTTTTTTTTTTTTACTATTTTTGATGAACATACTAAATTTATTTGAACCTTCCCAATGACACACAAATCTGATACTAAATCTCCCATTAAAAGCTTTTATAATTTTGTCCTTACTCAACGTTCGACTAAAATCAAATGTACGACCCTCTTCTATAGCACGCTTCTTTGCATAAGCTTGTGCTTCGTCATAGGAATCCCCAATAAGAACAACAGTAGCACCCATACCCTCCACAGATTTCTACTGCAAAGGTAAAAAATAATAAAAACACATAACTTAATCAACCACATTAGTTCTTTTTTTTCATCAAGATATTACAAGAAACAAACAATGTAGCCTTTTTGGTTTTATCCCTCGAAATATGAAAGGAAATGGACCTCAGTAATTCGGATTTCAGTCGTGAGGACAGTAAAGTACAGACAATGATTGTTTCACCTAAGAATCAAGCTCAAATACTACGGATCTATTTGATCTTAACCAAACTCATTAAACATGTGGTTAGAAATAAACAAGGCATCAACCTCATTAAACATGTGGTTAGAAATAAACAAGGCATCATTATAAATTATTGCCTGGTTAAGCCAACTCAGTCGGTAGGGGCACGCGGGTTCGAACCTAAAACATCCCACTTATTCATATTTAAGAGGTGAAATTCCAACTTCTAGCTTATTAGATAAAAAAAGAAATAAACAAGGCATGAAAAGTAAATAAATGAAAACCTTGATGTCAGTTGTGGTAACGGGCATAGCAATAACTGCGTTGCAATTCAATCTCTTGGCAGACAAGCCAACTCCTTGAGCATGATTACCAGCAGAAGAACATATAACCCCTTTCTCCAAAACATCCTCTGGAAGTTTATTCATCATATTATAAGCTCCACGAATCTTAAATGAGAATACCTATCACACAATCCACAATTTCATAAACATATCCTAAAGCTAAATGATCAACACAAATACCAATTTTTGGAATATTTTATAAGAAATAACCCCTCTCCGTAGACACAAGAATACAACCAGTTTAACTCTAAGGAATTGATTGAGCAATATGATTCCATCACATTTGATTTCGCCATGTATATTTTGTAGTTAATTATAGGTCTGAAAGAATTGGTGCTAACATTTGGCTCAAGCGGTGCTCTAATTGGGTAGATATATTCATGTATGCCGAGGTAGTGTAGTCCTTTAGAATGCAGCACCAACATGTGTTTAGTTAAGTGGTAATAACTAATGAATGCCAATAATAACAAACAAGCATTGTACCACAAAGACAGATTCCTGTCAAAAAATTGTTAAGCTATACAACACCCAAACAAAAGCACCGGCAAGTTGAAGCCTAAAAACACCTTATAGGAACACTCCTAAAATGCATCCACCCACATCATCCTATTCGCCCGCCAAACTGAAACAAACAAACAGCAGAAACACAATAATCTATGCCTATCTGATACTTCTCCAATATCTGCAACATCCACATTAGTTCCAATAGATATCCGGATCAGCAAACCATTCCAATACTAAATAGAATCAGAACAATTGTGATAGACCAAATAAATAGAATCAGAAAAAATATTCAACTCTCAAACAATGGAACCGTATACAAAACGCAATGTGCTAGCTATATTCATTGAAACAGAACAAGATTGATTGAGAAAACAGAAAAGAAAGAACTAGTGAGTAAATTTTACCTTAAGTGCACGTTTGTTGAAGTTGAGTTTTCTGAGATGGTTAATGGTGTGAAAGACGTCGGCGCCGCGAATGGGGAAGCCATCACCCATCCAACTACGGAAAGCGGAAGCTATTGATTCTCATTTGTGTTGTTTGAATGTATCCAGTGTCATCATTGTAGTCCCTGAATTAACTGAAAATACAAAGCATCCTCAAATGTATCCCTAGTTAGTCAATTTTGTCCTTGAATGTGCTCATTGTTAGTTAGTTTGATCCTTGGATGTGTTCATTGTTAGTTAGTTTGATCCTTGAATGTGTCATCCATTAGTCAATTTAGTTCATCATATTACTTATAGAAGATACACTTGAGGGTGTTTTTGTAATTTTTATACATTTAGGAGCTATAGTGATACCACTACACCTCACATATTTACGGACCCAAAATGAATCTTGACTCATGTGTTATACTCAAGGAAAAAGCTTTATCTAAATAATTGATGTTAGTGCCAGTGCTTTATAATTAAAATTTAAAAGTGTGAACACAGCCACTACCTGGGTCGGTAAGAGACATCAGTCTCAAGGCTAATGTTTCTTGCAACCTCGGGATGAAGGTCGGCAGTCGATGGTAGACCAGTGGTCGGTGAACTACTACTAGCCAGTGAAGTTGTAAGAGTCGGTTGCACCCCAGATACCTTTGATGGACCTGCTCCGGACGATCCTTGTCTTCTCTGTCTGTGAACAAAACGAGCTCTATTTGCAGCAACATTTAGGTGCTGCATAATTTGTTCATCAAAATCAATGTCATCTAAGCGAGAAGCATCCTGAAAGTGTATAATTTTCCACTAATGATTGAATGATAGTATGATACATGTATCAAGGAAACTGATACCAATAAATATTAACACAAAAGAAGAGTTTTCCTGACACTATCAATTCACTCACATTGTCACCATTAAAACGTTCAAAGGGGACATGAGAATTAATAAGTGAAGATGAATAATGGTTTCTTGATCTTAAGCATTTTTCAGCCTCCACAGCAACAAGAAGCTCTTGGCTACAAAAAAGGTAAGTCATTGATAAACACTACTAATCATACCATAAAAAGCTTGTATTGAGAATCGAAATAGAGACTGGCAAGGAGGGGGTTACTTGTAAGTAAAAATATACCTGGCAGGGTCTTTCAAAGAAAGTGATTGCCAACATATTGGGCATTCTTTGCTTCGTTGTGACCTAAAGAAAAAGTAGTTGTGTTATAAGCAACCAATCCATTACCTACTTATCAAGCTATAAGGCTCTGGCTTCCCATTCAAATAGGCAATGCAGGTGATATTCATGTTTGCAACAGGTAACCTGAAATTGAAAAAGAAACATTATCATCAATACACTCTTCAACAGTTAGGCTTAGACATTAATATAAGGAAACTTGCAAATTTTCCCTTTGATAATCTACAAGTTGCAAGATGTAACTAATCCACACAAAAGCCATAATTAAACACATAAAAATAGATAAACATTTAGATCCTGAAATACACCAAGTGAGATATAGATATCCCAAATTGCTAATCTTCATGTAAGCAAATTTTCCCCAATATTTTGATCACTGCAGACACTGTTACTACAGAACAGAATCACATGAACAGATTCATCTCAAAATAAAATAAAACAAAAAACAAGTTCAATCACATTAATAAGAAACACATCACAAAATCCAAAGTGAAAAATTGAAAATAGAGAAAATCATCAAAATCACATCAATCAGTCAATTGAGTTCTTAAAAAAAGATTGAAAAAACCATTACAATCACACATCAAATTTCAATACAACACACAACAAAAACCAAAATAGTGATGAATCAATACATACTCTGGAAGGGTCATGAACGCTGAAAGACTCTAAGCAAATACTACACGAATCCTCAGAAGAGTCGTCATCGAAGAGTGAAGAAGAAGACGGAGCTGAAATGTACGAGAAAGAAGGAGGGGGACGAGTGGAAGATAAAGAAGAGAAAGAACTGAAATTTTCCATGGCTAGGTTAGGTGTGAAGTGGTGTGAAGAAGAAATGAACCCTAGAATGAAGTAAGAGTAGAAAAAAGGGAATGAAAGAAAAAGAGGAAAAAGAGGAAGAAAGAAAAGCGAAAATCTGATTCAGACGTTTTATGAGATCAAAACTATGACGTTTTTTATTTTCTTGTATGATGAAAAAATGACGATTTTTTGTCTTTATTATTGTTAATTAATTAATTTTCGATTAGTCTGCTTTTGGATTTCCTTTTCCCTTTTTGTGTTTTGACCTTTTATGTTTAACGTTAATTCTTATGATATTTCTGTTCTACCACTAGTATATAGTACTTGTATTTAGAGTGACGATGATTTTTCAACCAATATGATTATGAAATTCATAAAAGAAAATCGTTTCATGATTCATGATAATACAATTTTTTGTCAAAATAATAATACCACCACATCCTTGTCAAAAATATAAGCAAAATAATGAATATCATCGTCTTATATATATTCGTAATTAAATTTGATATGGATATGTGTTTTTGTTATTATTTTATTTACAAAATATTAATTAATTAATTTACACCCATTAATTTATTTACTTACTCAAATACACCTACTAAAATATAATGTAGTTTATTAATATGTTTAAGGTTAATATTTAGAGATATTAAATTAAATAATTATTTTTCCACCAATCTTAATTTACACCCGTTTTTTCTTTAACGGGAGTAATAAAGATATTATTATAGTAATGATTTTAATTTATTATAATAATGTTTTTAATTTACACCCTTTTTTTTAAAATTGGGTGTCTATTGTCACGTACTGCAACTATAAATGACATTTTATTTACAAATTTGCTACCATGTTTATTATTTACACCCGTTTTCAGTATAATGGGTGTAAATTTTAAAATTATATTCGTCACTTTGCACTAGTGACAAATTGTGTATTGCTGATTCTGGTATGATACGTTTG
Organism: Lathyrus tuberosus; assembly: GCA_022829125.1. NCBI lineage: Eukaryota > Viridiplantae > Streptophyta > Magnoliopsida > Fabales > Fabaceae > Lathyrus > Lathyrus tuberosus. Next base: position 445,364 of record JALAZF010001003.1, on the reverse strand, counting down.
TTTTTTATTCATACACAATATCACAACGGTTATTACTCTTAACCTTTGTTATATGGCGCGTGCTTTCCAATTTATTACAACGGTCCCAGGACTGTCATTGTAAGTATTATATATATATATAACAACACTCGACATAACAACGCATGTGTCTGCGTCATTATATATCTTTCCCAACCGTTGTTAAAAGGGTATTTCGTAGTAGTGTGTTTTCTCCTTTTTATTGTACAAGGTATGGATTTGTAATCAATGGATCAATTTTGGTTTAAATTAGAGTTTTGATTCGCAAAGGCAAGGTTTTGGTTATCAAGTGGTTCACAAGAGCTCTTACCTCAAGGCATGGCCTATAATTTTAGGTCATATTGATGTCAAGCTTCATTCAACATCATGGGATCAAGAGAAGTTCAAGTTTGATGCATTGTTTCAAAGTTGATTCAAGTATGGTTCATATGTTTATTTCCATGTCATCTTCATCCAATTTTCAAGCAATCATCTAAGATCATTCAAAGAGGCAATCAAGTTTCTCTCATTTGGTGTCCAAGTGTTCATCAATGGGACATTGGATGCAAGAAATGGCAAGAAGTCTCAAGTTGGCACATGTTTGGTTGGCATAAAATCAAGTATGGCATGTCACTTGGTCCAAACACCATAACTTTCTCACTTCTCAACATTTTTGGAATCTACTTTGAGCAAAATATCACATTTGAACTCCTCTACAACTTTGTTTTAAGGGTCAAACATTAATTCAATCTTTATGTCCATCAATTTTGGAATTTTCTCAGTTGTCCATGTGTGCACAAAAGTAGGCCCAGGACCTGGTCGACCTAATGTTTGGCCTAGAATATCAGGTCATGACCTCAACTTTGATTCAATGCCATTTTCAATCCAAGTATATTTTGATGTAATTTTTTTTACATTTGATACTTTTCCATGAGAAGATCATTTGGCACAAAAAATATCTCAAAATGCACGAGTGGTGATACCACTAATGTAACACCCCAATTCCCATCGCGGATAAATAATACATAAATAAATCAGAGTGAATAAAAATTTATTCTTAGACAGAAACAAGGATGCCACATTTAAAGAAAGAAAACACAATCCCTGCTCATAAATTTGATACATAACACAAAATGGAATAAACATAAAAGGGAAACTTTTTCCAATCGAGCTCATATTGCTGCTATTACTCCTGTGTTTGTTGCTTAACCTGCTCAAGCTCCTCAATGCCCAACTGTTGGACAATACCATAATCACAATAGGACTCAATTTGATCCTATTCATGCGAAATACACTGAATTGTATCCTAATATAGTTCAAAGAGGATGGATTACTACTATGGTTCTACCTCCTCCTCCAAATCCACTTCCACCTGGATTCAGATCTAACCTTCATTGCACATTCCATGAAGGAGCTGCAGGCCATGATTTGGAAAATTGCTATGTACTAAAGGCTAGAGTGCGGGATTTAATCAAAGATAAGCTCATCAGCTTTCATGATACCAGTCCTAATGTCCAGCGCAATCCTCTGCCAGAACATAGGAAATGAAGCGTCAATCAACTTCAACTCAGTTACTTCCCAAAGAAAGGATAACTCATCCTTATGTTTGATTAGTCACTAGGCCTTATTTCTTTCTATTTTGCATTTTCTTTGTTTGTATCATATTTATTTGGTTTCAAACTCATTTATCTTTAAATGTCAATTTTAATGAAATGAGCATGTACAGTATTTTGATTCAAATCATCCGTTTATTTACATCTTTATGCTTTCTCTTTCAAAAGCCAAAACAAAAAAATATACACCTCTTATTAAAATTTTTGACTATGCAAATATTTGTGGGAGGTTGATGAAAATGTAATACCCATAATTATTGTTGGTATGCTTTCGAATAGACTTTGCTGATGATGTAAGGCATTTTTTCTATTTCCAAACACTGGAGATATAAGGAAGATAATCCCACGTTAACCCCTTTGAGCCTTGAAGTAGGAGTTTCTTTCTTTACAAAAAACCCATAATTTTAACCAGGGGCAGGGTAGTTCCCTGTTTAACTTAGCTTGTGCATTCAATTACAAAATGTTTCATACAAGACACCTTTCAACAAAAAGTTTACATACAACAAGCAGGTGTCGAAGATGCTTTTCAAAGGATGGTTGCAAATCAAGTGAACGAATGTTGTGCAAATGATCGTTAAGAAGTCCTTACTCAAAGAATGAGTTGGGTCCCTTTCAAGGCAAAATCTAAATGGGAAGCTCATACATACAACAAGCATATGTCGAAGACGTCTTCCAAATCAACATCCAGTAATGGTCCGCCGTAATTATTAAATCAGGCAGTCACTTTCTCTCCAAGAAGAATGATCAAAAGAAAAATCCCACTAAGTCAAAACCTATGACGGAGACTTAGGCAAAAACTGGGCCATCCCACTGACTCTAAATTTCAAAAGAAATAGGTCAGGAAAAAGTTAGGGATAACACAGAGAAGTTGTCCTTAAATCCTGGATCTTCAAAAAGTCCACAAAGACGAAAACAACTAAATGTTGTAAAGAAACAGTATCTGCCGTCTCAAGACTTCTGGACCATCGTCATCACTATCATCGGTACAATTCTAAACCTTTTGGAACCTGAATGCATAATCTGAGTTTAACTGAACATAGGACTGAAGAACATCACGAAGTTGGGGTGGGCACAAACAAAGTTTGAGCCTTTATCTTTCTTTCATAAACCGTGAACCAGACCATGTTATAACCCTCAAAAGACCTAATTGAAGCAAGGTTATTTTGAAAGAATACTACAACAAGGTTGCGTAAACTGACTCAAAAATAATTTTTTGCAAGTTATTTGTTTTGGTATCATACCTCTGTTTTACTTTTCATTCTGAATGTTTTTAAAACCACCGTTTTTTTAACTAGTGATTCATATTACTTTGAATTTTCTAAACAATGATTTTGTTTTCGAAATTTTTTGCATGAACTTTACACTTAAATTACCATGTTTAAATAAACACTTTTTGATTGCAAACTAGCTTTCCTCTCAAGGAATTTTGAAAACGATTTAGAAACTTGGCCAGTGATGCTATCAGGGGCAAATTCTTTCCAGATCCTGTTAAAGAATCAGTTCAAGATTTGTTCAAGTGCAAGTCCTTCTCAGAATTGGTTTATCTAGAAGAATTTTCAAGACTCATTCCTGGGGGCAAGCATTCCAAGTATACAACATACAATCATTTTCATTTAAGCTGAATCAGTGATCAGTTCATCTACAACAGTCAGCAAGTCTAGGGAAATTTACCTAAAGAAATCCCCAAGTAGCTCTCCAGCCTTCCTTAAAGGATTATCAACTTGATACAGTTTACCAGCATGGCAAAGAGGTGTTCAACAAACAACATCTTCAAGTCCCTAAGCAAAGTGGCAATGATATTCGTGTTGAGGAATCATTCTTCCAGTCTTGATTTTCACTCCCCAAAAGAGTATAAACTTGTTGATTTTCACTCCTAAAAGAGTCTAAACTTGTTGTTAGCATTTTCATACATTATGCATTACAAGAGTGTTTTAATCCTCATTTACATTACATACATTCAATCATACATCATAAACAAATTCATATGCTATGCATTCAAGAGTGTTTTAATCCTCATTTGCATTCACCAAAGGTCGTGTTGCTATCAACATCTTACCTTACTACCAAAGTCCAACTTACTTGGCACCTACCAAACATATACTTTTATGTCTTATCTGACGTTCCACCAGATTTGACTGTCTCTATCCGATTGTTCTTTCGGATATATCTGATGTTCTGATGCTTTTCCAGAACTTTATTTTTGTTTTATCCTATCATTCTTCCAAATACGTCTGTTGTTTCGAAGCTTTTTCAGAACTTTCTTTGTGTCTATCCGACGTTCTTGCAGATATGTCTCTTGGTTTTGAAGTTTTTCCAAAACCCGTTATGATGCTTTTCCAGAACTCTCTTTTGTGTCTTTACGATGTTCTTCCGGATATGTCTGTTTGTTCTGATGCTTTTCCAGAACTCTCTTTTGTGTCTTTTCGATGTTCTTCCGGATATGTCTGTTTGTTCTGATGCTTTTCCAGAACTCTCTTTTGTGTCTTTCTGATGTTCTTCCGAATATGTCTGTTTGTTCTGATGCTTTTCTAGAACTCTCTTTTGTGTCTATCTGACGTTCTTCCGGATATGTCTCTTTGTTTTGAAGTTCTTCCAAAACTATTTTTGATGTTCTTCTGGATATGTCTCATTGTTTTGATGTTCTTCCAAAACCAATCTAATGTTCTTCCAGATATGTCTATGTTTCTGATGTTTTTTTAGAACCTTTTTAAAACTCCTTCCGATGTTCTTTCGGATATGTCTCATTGTTTTGATGTTCTTCCAAAACCAATATGATGTTCTTCCAGATATGTCTATGTTTCTGATGTTTTTTCAGAACCTTTTTAAAACTCCTTCTAATGTTCTTCCAGATATGTCTCTTTATTTTGAAGTTCTTCCAAAACTCTATCCTACGTTCTTCCGGATATATCTCTTTGTTTTAAAGTTTTTCCAAAACTACTCTGATTATTTTTCCCATCTATGTTTCTTTTCTGATGTTTTTCCAAAAATCCTCTGTTCTTCCAGATATGTCTCATTTATTCTTATTGATTTTCCAGAACTCTGTTCATGTCTATCTGATGCTATCCCAGATATGACTTTTATCATCTGATGCTTTTCCAGATGTACCTTTTGTTCTGATATGCTTATCTGATGCTTTTCCGGATATGTCAATCATTCTGACAGTCTTCTAAAAAATTTTCTCGTACATTCAATGCTTTTCTGGATATCATTAATATATCTTCGAGTTTGGTCAACAACTCAGTCCAATGCTTTTCTGGATATCTTCTAAAAAAAATCTCTGAATTGGTTTCCGTCCCATCCAATGTTTTTCTGGATGTTTATAATGCATTTCCAGAGTTCTACATTCAATGTTCTCCTGAATGTCTATGATGTCTTCCTCTTTCATCCAATGTTTTTCTGGATGTACCCTATATGTTTTCCAGATTTCATTCAATGCTCTTCTGAATGTCTCAGATGATCATGTCTGCTTATGTTCCAAAGTTTCGTTCAACGTTCTCCTAAATGTCTTTTACGGTTGTTACTATTCTTTTCCAGGGTTGTTCAATGCATTTCTGAAAACCTCTGATGACTATAACCTTTTCCACAGTAAAGTTAAATGCTTTCTTGGAAGTCACTGACATATCCTCAGGTCTGGTCTCATTCCACATTTATTGTTTTTCTAGATGTTTCCTATGTGTGTTCCAGAGTGTGATACTTCTGTTACATCTGATGCTCTCTCAGATGTCTGTATCTCTGTTCCAGGGTTTAACCCTCTCTTTCCAAGTATTGCTGAATACTTTTTGTCACCTTGACAGATTTCCATAATATCTTGTATCCCCACTAAAAAAATTTGTCTTGTTGCTCTGGGGTATCATTCCCCACAGTGTTTAAAATATGTCATTCATTACATATCATTCATCTGCACTCGCGGCCAAAATTCTAGGTACTCTGATATTTAATCCTCTTCTACCTTGAATCTCAGAAAGTCTTTGCTATTCATACCTTCAGATCTAAGAAGATTAAATAGGGGCATCTGTGATACCCTAAATTTTGACCCCCTCATTTTAATTATTTTCGGTCATCTGACTGCATTTTCACTTTCCATCATCTGCATATTATATCATATATTTTATCATGAATATTGTTTGAATTATCAGTCAGAATGAACGTGTTAAATTTGTAAGCGTTTCGGTTAAACTAAAAGTCAATTGTGCAAAAATCCGGTGTACGGGCAGTTAATTAAATCGAATTTGCAGATGTCAATTCTTAATCTATTTTTCGCGTACTTTAACCTGGTGTGCTTATTTTATTTTTTCAGCTATTTATCGGTCGCTATTCTGACCCGTCTGAGCCTTTTTACCGAGTAAAATCAATTTCAAGATTTGACAAAACGCTGTATTTTTTTAATACGTATATTTTTTGCTGATTGTTTTGATGTGTTCATTTTATTTTTCCGGACACCTCGATACAGACAGTTTTTATCGTTTTTTTTACCGGTTTCGGTTCCAATTTTAATTAATTTTATTTTTATTAATCAGGATATTTTTTAATAAACTTTATTTTTGTTAGTTTTTTTAATTATTATTATGTGATTTTTTTATTTTTATTATGTAAGTATTATTATGATAATGTAGTAATTTTTCAATTTAACACTACTAGTCTCTCTCTCAAATACAAACGCCATGTGCCCTTTTTTTTTTTTATATATTTTCTCTTTTCCTGCTACTTGATACTACTAAACACATTTAGTATTTTTTTTCTCTTCATATTTTTCTTCATATCATCATCACAATTTTCTTCATTTTCAATATTAAAACATACTATATCATTTCTTTTTCACAAAATCAAACTTCATCATTCATCTTTAACCATTTTTCTTTATTTCATCATCATTTCTCAAACAAATTTATTTCTAAATCCTCCTTCAAGGACTACACCATTTCTTTATCATTTTTATCCAAGGTTTTCAATATTCAAACATTAAGATTCAATCTTGAAAATATATTATTCAATTTTCAAAATTAATCATCACTTTCAATATTCAAACATTAATATTCAATATTCATTCAATTTTTCAATATTCTAACTTCATCATTGTTTCTTTGGATAGAAATTACAAGTTTTTCAAATATCATAATCAATTCTTACATAAAAATCATCATCATCTTTGAATTTTTTTGCCTCAAAGCTTCACTTCTAAGCTTAGTTTTTCCTATAAATAGATACATGTTTCTCACAATTACACACACCAAAACAAACTCTTAAGTTGTTTTCGTCACATATCTCTCTCCCTCATAACTCTTAAATTTTTTTTCTTTTGCAAAATTCACGTTCATATTCTTTTTCACTACAACACATATAGCATACTTCATACCACAAACTCACATACATACTACACATTCACGAAAGGGAGGGAGTTCGCAAAATACGAGTGTGAGAATTAGGAAATACTCAGGTTCTCTCTCTTCTTAATTTACCTTTTATTTAATTTTTTATTTTCATTTAATTATATATATATATATATATATATATATAATTGTTATTATGAGAAATTAGGTTTTGTTTGGTGGGCTTAGTTTAGTATACCCATATATCTTTGCTAATCTCACTCTTTATTTTCATAATACTAGCATGGCCCCTTTAATTTATGTTTTTTATTTCAATTTTAATTTCTTATGATTTGTTTAATTTAATTTAGTTAAATTTGTTTAATTACTAAAATGACTAAAATATTTTAATTATGTTTAAGATGTTAATTTCTTTTAAAATAAGTTTGTTGATTATTAAATCCATAATTGATTAACTTCATATACATGTTACTTTTTTTATTGAATTTATCTTAAACATTTTTTATTTCATTGATTTCAACTTGTTATTTTGTTAAATTTTTATCTTTGTGATGAAATGCTTATTGATTAATCTTGATGCTTTTCCTCGATTAAATGCTTTTAACACGATGTTCTTCCGTGTATGTTTTCATTACATGATGTTTTTTTCATGTATGATTCTTTGCTCACACAATGTTCTTTTGTGTATGTTTTCAATTACCACGATGTTTTTACGTGGATGTTTATTTATGACACGATGTTCTTCCGTGTGTATTTTCACTTACATGATGTTTTTCCATTTATGTATATCTCTGATTTCACGATGCTTTGCCGTGTATATTTTATTTATTCCGTGATGCTTTGCCACGTATGCATGTTCCCTTAGGATCTCTTAGTTCAACTTAATTTTTGATTAAGTTTGAAGTAAGGTAGACATTAGGATGTTCATCCAAGCATGATAACATTAGGGTAGAATTTCCCTTCAAAACTCAACCTTAGGTGCATCTTTACTTGACAACATTCGGTTAAATTTCCCCTCTTATCAAATCTTTTCACTCGCCACCGTGCGATCAAAATTTTCTTTTCTATAGTTCGCGCCCCTTAGGGGTGAACTACGACCGCTCTGATTTCTCAAGATCCCGTTGAGAATACGTAGGCATAAGATCGTGAGATCTTAGCGAGCAACCTTTTCTTTTTTCCACCGTCTCTTTACATCCGACGTTTTCCCAGATATTCATATCTTCACTCTTTTCTTTTTTCCTATCTCTCTTTACCTACGACGTTTTCCCAGATATTCATATTCTTTATTTCCATATCTCTCATCAAATCTTTTCTCTCGTCTCCGTGCGATCAAGTTCTTCTCCTTACATCCGATTTTTTCCCGGATATTCCTCTTTTACCTTCTCTTTTCATCCGACATTTTTCCAGATATTCATCTCTTCAACTTCTCTTTTCATCCGACGCTTTCTCGGATATTCATCTCTTCACCGTCTCTTTTCATCCGACGTTTTTCCGGATATTCATATCTTCAGCCTCCTTTTGGGCTTCATACAAGGACCCTCAGGCTTCTTAAAAGCACCCTAGCCTCCTCTTAGGCTTCATACAAAGACCCTCAGGCTTCTTAAAAGCATAAAAAATAATAGGATCCTCCCTTTACAACCTTTAATCTCTTCACTTTTTCAATCAATCCTCACAAGCTTTGCTTTCAAGCTTTTCCCTTTCATTGTCTTGGTTCTTAAAAACCCGACAACTCGTAGTTCCCGAACTACAAATTTCCTTCAAGCTTTTCTCGTATTTCCGAACTACGAACGCTCTGATTTCTCTTTTGAGAATACGTAGGCACAAGGCTTCAACCCTTGGCGAGTACTCTTTTTTCTTTTTCATCCTCTTTTCCATTTTTTTTTACAAATTCCCTTTTTCATATATATTACAAAAACAACAAAAACATTTCTCACTCTCTTCATCTCTCAAAAGCAATAACACTTCCCCAAATAATAGCAAATGGTAATAGTAATAACATAGATATACAAGAAGTTCCTATAGAGTACTATAGATACTTAGGGTGTTAATAGCTTCCCTTAGTATAACCAACCCCCGATTCCAGTTCTCTTTATTTGCTTTTTGTTTTTTAACATTTACATTCTTGCAGGATTTATTTAGATTTTTCCCTTCCTTTAAAGCTTCATAGGATAAATATAAAAGTTCACATATGGCAACCAATGGCGGTTCATGGAAATCACGCTACAACGAGTAGTCATAATAGTGTTATTATTTTTGACTTGGGAGTTTGGGATTCTGAGAGAACTTTAGAACACTTTTAACCCCTCTGGCCTTTAGGAAGTAGTGTGGTGACCTTCCTGGCATAGGCCTGGAAAGGTTGATACATGATACTATACTCAGAAGAGATTCTCTTGAGAATATTATAGGTCTACGAGCAATTTGTTAATCCGGTAATATTCAAAAGACTTATTTACGACTCTAACAACTTTTTAGAACCCGATTACTATTCAAGACATCCAAAACCATATAACATACCATGTGGAATGGTTGTTACCCTGTCCACCTGGCTCCATGCTCGTGACGTCAAACCTTTAAACCGACCATATTTGTGAATGTTGAATAATCATGCATCTATGCATTCAAAAACATTTATTTTTCACTTGGTTTTTAAGGAACTTAGTATCGCTCCCGGGATTTTCATCCAAGTACAAACGCGAAAGTGGCGCAGAAACAGAGTCGCCAGCAATATGTATTTATCCCACGAGAGGGAAAGGAAACACTGCGTAAACCTGGGGGGAAGGAAAGAACGAGGTCTTGCGACCAAGAGGACTGGGTAAGGGAGTCGGTTACGCGAAGGGAAGGTGTTAGCACCCAACACGTCCATCGTATTCGATGGGATCCACGCTTGCTCTCTCGATCAAAGGGTGTCGTCGTCTGGAGCTCCACTGCTACTGGAAAGGAAAACAAACGGGAACAGAAAAGAATGGAGAAACGAAGAAGAAAAGAAAAAGAAGTGACTCAATAGGACGTCCTCGGAGTCCTAGGCCTACGTATTCCCTCGGGAACGGGAAAATCAGAGTCAACGTAGTTCGGACACGAACTAGGGGGGAGGTTGCTCGCCAAGACATCGCCGTCTTGTGCCTACGTATCCTCAATCGGACGAGAGAGAGGAAATCAGAGCAGTCGTAGTTCGACCTATGGGTCGAAGAGGTCTCGATCGCAAGGGTGCGAGAGAAGAGGGGAAGTTAGTTGTTAGTGTGCTCGCCAAGGATAGGGATCCTCGTGCCTACGTATCTCATCGGAAATGAGAATCAGAGCATCCGTAGTTCGCGGCTACGGAAGAAAGGAAGGGTGGAGGGGTCTTAATCGCACTGGGGCGATAGAAGAGTGCTCGCCAAGACATCGCCGTCTTGTGCCTACGTATCCTCAATCTATCAAGAGAGAGGAAGTTAGAGCATCCGTAGTTCATGGTAACGACCACAGATTGGAACTGTCTCCATCGCAAGGGTGCGAGAGAAAAGGAGAAAGGAGTCTAGCTAGTCTCAATCGCACGGGTGCGAGAGAAAAAGGGAAGCTTTGTCCTACAAGTTATCATGCAAAATGGCCTTAAAGTCAGGATTAAGAGGGAGCTAACCTAATGTTATCATGCTTGGATTGAGAGCCTAATGTCTATCCTACTCCGAGCTTAATCAGAAATTAAGTCGGACTAGGAGCCTTAAGGGAGCATGCGAATACAGAGTAATCAACAAGTAAACACCAGACAGCTCAATCACAAAGAGAAAATCAAATACGAAAACATGTCAGGAGAAATGAACAATTAACCAGGAATTAATCAACAATTAGTCAAGAATATCCAAATTGGAATTAAAATGCTAAGTAAAAATCAAGATTAAATTCTAACAAGAAAAGTTAATCTAAAATTAGAACTAATATTAAGACTATTCCTAAAATTAATTCCTAATTAATTTCTAATTAAAACCAAGTTCTAGTTCTAAACTATAAACTAATTCTAAAGAAAATTAGTTCTAAAGAAAATTAGTTCTAAAGAAAAACTAATATTAAAATCTAAATGAAAATCTCTAATTAAGGTTTAATTCTAAAATTATAACTAAACTATTAAACCTAAATGAATTAACTAAAGCAAGTAATAAAACCAAAATTAACAAAAATCTAATATTAACTAAAAGCAAGGGTGCAGTAGCAGATCAGAGGGGGTGTGAAAATGAAAAACAGGCGCTGGGCTTGCTGGCTTTAGGCCCAAGAAATTAATTCAGAAGGCTAGGGGGTGCGTTAGTGTTTTAGAAGTGTGGTAAGCAATTATTGGCAAATGGGCTTAAGGTTCTATGAAGCCATAGGGGGTTCCAAAAGTAATTCGGTGGTGGTAAAAGAGATTTCAGCAAAGCCCATGCCTAGGGGTGCCATGAGTGATTGAAGGTGTGGAAAGAGTGGTTCCATGGAGCAAGGCTTTAGGTCCGATCCAATTCACAAAGCCATAGAAAAAGCTTATAACATCAGAAAAACCTAGTTCACTAAACAACCATCTCAGCCACTACTCCTTCTCCCTCTACCTTCGAATCTCGCCACTGACCTCGATCTTCTCCGATGCCGCGACATCATCATCTCACGATCACTCTTCACCGCACTGATGCCGCCTTGCTTCTTCTTATTTCCAAATCGCACCGTGACTTTTTCCGATTTCATTCTTCGACGACAAACCACAGCCTCCCTCCGCCTTACTCATTCATACTCGCCATCATCCGAACCTCGCCGCGACGGAAAACTCAACAGAAGCTCGCGCTTACTCCTCTCGATGTCTCCACATCACCTTCGGCAACCGTTCTGCTTCGACTCAAAATTCACCAGAAACATACAAATCGAAGCAAGCTACGCAAACGACAATTACGGATTGAAGCAAGCTAAATCGTGTAGTAAGAATTCACATCAAGAATTAAGCGACGACACCGGCGAACGAATATATATCAGATAGATTAGAGCTTACCTACCGGAGAAACGTCTGGTGCTTCTTCAAATCGGCGAATATGGATAGAAAACCAGAGGTATTGTTAATCCCACTTCACTTCCTTCTTCTTCTTTGATTGAACTGCTTCTTTTGTTGTTGCTGCGTTCGAACTTGTCGTTGTTGCGTGATGAATTTGGATCTTCAAAATCCTTCTTTGCGTTACGTTCTCTTTTCTGCTCAATCTTCTTCTTCTACTTCACAACGCTTCTTCTTCTGATTGCTGCTAATTACCGATTGATGAATTTTTCTGCAACTATTTGAATCGCGAACCATGAATTCTGCAGGTTGCTTTTGTTCTTCTAATTTAGCAAGTTCTTGCGTGAATCTCCATTGCAGATATCAAGAAGAGTAGTTTGAATCATTGGTGAAAACGGCGCTCTGCTTTGAAGATCGATCGAGAGAGAATGACATGGAAGTGTGGAGGAAGAATTTGAGAGAAAGAGAGTTTTGAAGATGAATATGGAAAATGAAGCTCTCCCCTCAATTCCTTGTGGCTGGTGTTTTATATGCAGGTTTGAGAGGGTAGAAAAGGTATTGTAGGTGAAATTCGGTTAGAGTGAGCTGTAAAATTTGTGTTGTGAAAGTTGTGAAATTGGTCACGAATCGTGCATTGCTGTTACGTATTCTTTCACTACCTTGTATTTCTTTTTCTTGATTTGCTCACGTGGGCTTGTATGAAAAATGTGAAAGTCTGTTAGAGTTATTTGTTAGAGGTGAATTTGGGATTTTTCTATTGTAACAAACCAGTTAGAAAAAAAGTTGTGAATTTGGAAATGTGCCAATTGTGAGTGAGAGTTTGCACGTTTGATGTGGGGCCAGTAGAAAATTGGTGGAAAGGTACGGTTTGCTCTTGTTGTAACTGGCAATGGCGGGATGAGGAGTATTTGTGTATGGCGTGACTTAGCTGGGACCTAATGCTTCATAGGTTTTGAAATCAGTTTGTCATTTGTAAATTGGCACAAGAAAAATATCTTTTGATGAGTGGTTTTTGTTATGTACAATGGACTTGTGACCCTTATTTTTTTTGGTTCAATTATTAGTGTATGACTTTGTGTAAATGGGCCTTGTAGAAATAATAGATTTTTTAGAAAACTTATGGAAGAAAAGTGATAATAGGATGGCTTTGGATATTTGAAGTGGATAATGGATTAATAAGTGGATAATTGAATAGAAATGGATTAAAAGTGGATAAAATGAATTTGGAATATTTGGATAATTGAAAAATGTGGATTTAAAAAGAAAATAGGTTTAAAAATTAGTTTAAGAAAGAAAAAACAAAAGAAATGGTTCATGATGTGGATATTAGGAAATGAACGATGGATTTGAAAATCAAAAGGTGGATAAGAACATGGTTTTAGCAAATGGGTGGCCAAATGAATCCAAAACCAAACCCAAACTTTTTCACAAGCCTCTGATAAAGTGCACACAACTACCACTGAATAATGTTGCCACTGAAACAGAACATCTGAATCAAACATCCTCTGAATCTTTGAGCAAGTGAATCCTCACATGAACCCTTGCTTGACAATCTGATAAAGTCTAGAATTCAACCTTGAAAACAAAATCTAATTCACCCTGATGTATACTGATAAATCTTGAAGAAGATGACTTGAACTGAGAAGAAATTAAACCCTGATTCACACCAATGAACCTCTGATCCAAAGCCTTTGATGAATCCTCTGAACAAGAATATTACAAGTACCAGACTTCAAACTCTTGCAAATAGAAAACCCTTATTTAAAGAAATGATGTAATCCCCTGCCTTAGAAGACCAATGCATTATATGATTATGGATTATGACCTAATGAAGATGCAAATGAGTGCGAAACAAAAGCCAGGAAAAGGTAGGGCAAATTTTGGGGTGCTACACTTAGGAACTTTATTTGCAAACGTCGTAGGTAATTTGATCATGGACTCTGGAAGGAGAAACACTCATCAGTTCCGTTTCAAGCGTCCTGAATTGAAAGAGTTGAGGAAGTTAGGGTCTTTAGTGACTTGTCCTTCTGATTTCAAAGACCGGTACGAAAGACTTATGACTGTGTTGAATACTGATCCCGATACGGAGTTCTGAACACCTTGGTCCAATTCTATGACTCAGCATATAGGTGTTTTACTTTCCCTGATTATTAGCTTGCATCTACTTTGGAGGAGTATTCTTATCACATAGGATTGCCTGTATCAGATTAGATACTATTCAGTGGTTTAGAGGAGTTTCCTAAGTTTCATGTTATTGGAGGGGCTATGAACTTGAGGAAAAGGGAGATTGATGCTAATCTTGTGACTAAAGGACCTAGGTATTCTTGTTCTACCTGCTAAGTTCTTGATGGAAAAGGATGTTACTCTTGCTAGTGTGGGGAGTATGGTTTCTTTCGAAGTTGTTCTAGCTTAGCTTATCTATGACATAGTTCTGTTCCCTAATATTGACAATTTTTTGGATATTAATGCTATATTTATCTTTCTGATTCAGAATCCAGTTCCTACTTTGCTCACAGATACCTAATATTATATCCATCACAGGACGAAAAAGAATGGAGGAGTTGTCATGTGTTGTGCACCTTTACTGTACAAGTGGTTTATTTCGCACTTGTCGCAGTCCAGCTTATTCATGGATAACAAGAAGGGTTTGAGGTGGTCTCGGAGGATTATGTCTCTCACCAACGCATATTTGACTTGGTATTCTAGATTTTATAACGACTTAAAGATTATTGATAGTTGTGGTGAATTCCCTAATGTACCTCTTCTTGGTACAAAAGGAGGTATTGACTACAATCTGATTTTAGCTCGACGTCAGCTTGGGTATACTATGAAGGATAAACCAAGCAACATTCTTCTGGAAGCTTTCTTCATTCAAGAAGGTGTTGATAGCAAGGGGTTAAGGGAGAAGATAGTCCACGTCTGGAAAAATATTCATAGAAAAGGAAAGGATGAATTAGGAACGAAGATTATGTTACTTTGTAGCCTTACACTCAGTGGGTGCAAGCAAGAGCTGCTAAGGTCAATATGCCTTAACCTCCGGAAGAACCTATGTTCCCTAAAGTCATAGGATCCACTCTTTTTCTAGTTGAATATATGAAAGGACTCCAAGTTGCTTTACCTCAGATGAAGCTGGAAAGAGATTCTTTGGAGAACAAATTTCATGTTTCAAATGCGGAGAAGTTAGAGTTGCAAAGGCAACTGCAAGAGAAAGATGATCTGCTTGAGTAGCATGGAAAGAAAAGAAAGATAGGGCAAGATGTTAGGTTTGGCGCTTGGAAAGGCGTTGTTGACAAGATCTTGAAAGAAATGGCTGAAATGAAGATTGCTTTTAAAGTTCAGATTAGGAAGCTAAAGAGGAAGCTGCAGCATAGAGATGGATCTTCTTCAGTTGTAATCCCCTCAGATCCTATGTCTTAGTTTATATCTTTTGTTTAGGATTAGTTTGAAATTATGTACTAATGTTGTAATCCTTCCAGATATTTCAATGAAAGTTAAATTTTCTTCTTAATATGTTGTTATTTATGATGTTTGTAATATGTTTATAGTTCCTTAGTTCCTTGAAAATAATCATTTGCATATGAATTTCACGCATCATTTGCATCAGCTGGTCTTGATTTCTGATAGTCTTTCGGAGTCTCATTCATTTTCCTTCGTCTTCGTAGAAGATAAGCTAACACACCGGTACAATACTCGTGCCAGTTCAAGACAAAAGATGGATACAATTCAGCAAGAGCAAAGGGAACTTTGTGATGAAGTGAATTCATTGAAGATAGGAATGGACATAATGACTGCTTTGTTGGAATCCTTGGTGGAAGCTTAGAATCAACCACCACTTCTGTCTCAACCTCAAGTGATTGTTATCTCTGAAATTGCAAAAACTCATGTTGTATCTATTGTACCTACTGGTCCTCCGCGTCAGAATCAGATGTCTGTTGGTTATCCATGGGGTATGCCTCTCAACTATGTGCCAGAAAATTTCCATCTTGCTATTGAAGCTCCGTTGGTGAGTCAAGTTCCTCCAGTTTAACCCGTGATGGTCACCACTTCTCCAGTTGTGCATGTTGTGCCACAAGAGGATCCTGTTTTCCTCACTGCTCCTAGTGAGAATCTGGATGTTTATGAGAGAATGGATAAATTCCATGATCAATTCTTAGAATTGCAGAAAGAGTTAAAATCTATGAAGTGGAAAGATCTGTTTGGTAAGATTGCTCATGATTTGTGCTTGGTACCCAATGTCAAGATCCCTATCAAATTCAAGGTCCCTAACTTTGAAAAGTACAAGGGTAAATCCTGTCCTCAGAGTCACTTAAATATGTATTATCGTAAGATGGCTATTCACACTGACGATGACAAGTTCTTGATCCACTATTTTCAAGACAATTTGACTGGTGTAGCTTTGAAGTGGCACATAGGGCTGGACAGTGCTCATGTAAGTTCTTTCAATGACCTTGTAGAGGAGTTTGTACGTCAGTACAAGTATAATTTGGACATGGATCCTGATCGTGACCAACTTCGTGTAATGTAATAGAAGGATAATGAATCATTCAAAGAATACGCTCAGAGGTGGCCTGAAGTTGCTACTCAGATTAGCCCTCTGATGGAGTAGAAGGAAATGGCGAAGATGTTTCTATAGAATTTGAGTTCTTTCTACTATGAGAGGATGGTTGCTAGCACTCCAAATGATTTCACCGAAATGGTGGGTATGGGAGTCAGATTGGAAAAAGGCGTCAGAGAGGGTCGTCTGACAAAAGAATCAAGTTCATCAAGTGGAACGAAGAAGTCTGGTAACAGTTTCCATAAGAAGAAAGAAGGGGATGCCAATGCTATTTCTCAAGGAGTAAGGTAGTGAATTCCTAGAAACAAATTGGTCAGCAGGACCAATCTCAATAGTATTATCAACAACCCCACATTGCCACAGTAACTTCGGTGGTTAGTCTAGCTCCTGATGTTCATACTTATCAACACCAAAATCAACAATCTAATTAGAATCAACAAGCCCATGTTCCCAGGAAGGGTTAGTTTGATCATATCCCTATAACTTATACAGAATTGTATCCAACTTTGATACAAAATGCACTAATTAAAATTAGATTTCCACCAGCTGTTCTAAATTCAATTCCATGGTGGTATAAACCTGAAGGTCATTGTGCTTTTCATCAGGGAGCAGCGGGGCATGATCTTGACTCTTGTTTCTCATTAAAGGAAGAAGTTGAGAAGCTCGTCAGGAATGGTCTGTTGAAGTTCCGAGACGCCGGACCTAATGTGCAAGCTAGTCCTCTACCAGAACATGGTGGACCTTCTGTCAGCATGATAGAAGTTTGTTCGAAAGAGTATTTAATTTCTGAAGTTAACTTGGTGAAGACTTATTTGTTTGATTTGCATGCCAATTTGTGCAAGGTCGATTTTTTCAAAAGTGATCATACAAATTGCCAATTGTGTGAGCAGAATCCTAAAGGGTGTGTGTTAGTAAAGAAAGATATCTAGGGTTTGATGGACTAAGGTGTTCTACAAGTCAGTATTATGCGTAAGGATGATGAGGTAGCTATTATTGTTCCTTAGTTTGATGTTCCAAATCCTTTGGAAATCACTTATCAGATCAAGGAGAGTGTTGTGACTCCCGTGGTAGTTTGTTTTCTTGGACCGATTTCATACGAGTCCGACAAAGCCGTTCCTTGGAGGTATAATGCTACTGTGTTGAAAATGGTAAAGAGGTAATGACTAAATCAGTGCGATCACTTGAGAATATATAAGATGTCAGCGGTATGACTAGAAGTGGTCGTATTACTCTAGCAGCTCTCCGAAAGGTTGATTCTGCGTCAACAAGTAAGGAAATGCATGGTAAAGATCATGTTGTGGTTAATCAAGAACCTGTGGTTGTTGGCCTATCTGATGAACCTAAGAAGAATGATGAAGTTAAAGAATTGCTAAGATTAATCCAAAGAAGTGATTACAAAGTGGTATATCAACTCCTCCAGACTGCGTCCAAAATATCAGTGTTATCTTTGTTGTTGAATTCCAAGGCTTATCGGAAATTTTTGATGAAAGTGTTAGAACAAGCCTATGTGGATCATTATGTGATGGTAGATCTGTTTCATGGCGCAGTGGTAGAAATTACGGCCTGTAATGTTTTGAGCTTCGGTGATGAAGAATTTCCGCCGAAGGGTAAGAAACACAATTATGCTTTGCATATATCCATCAGGTGCCAAGAGGACTCCCTGTCCAATGTCTTGGTTGATACTGGCTCTTCGCTCAATTTTATGCCGAAAGCAACTTTGTCTAAATTGGCTTATCAATTTGCTCCTATGAGACACAATGGGGTTGTAGTCAAAGCTTTTAATGGTTCCAAGAGGATAGTAATTGGTAAAGTAGATCTCCCTATGATGATAGGTCCACAGATTTTCCAAGTCGCTTTTCAAGTGGACATTACCCTGCATTCAGTTTTTTATTGGGAAGACCATGGATACATGACGTTGGGGCAGTAACATCAACTCTTTATCAGAGACTTAATTTTGTTAAGGACGATAAGCTGGTAATTGTTTACGACGAGCAAGCCTTGTTGGTTAGTCACCTTTCTTCTTTCCGATATATAGACGCAAATGGGGAAGTCGTCGGAACTCTATTCCAAGCCCTTGATATAGTCAATGTTGTTCAAAAGAATGAGTCATCTATTGCTTCTTTCAAAGACGCACAACATGTTGTGAAGAGTGGTCAATCAGATGGTTGGGGATAGATCGTTGAACTTCCCGAGAATAAGAACAAATTTGGTTTAGGGTTCTCACCCTATGCATCTAGAAGATCCTTGAATCATGAAGTTGTTATCAAACTTGTTCAAGAGGTGTTCCATAGTGTTGGTTTTATTCACCCCAGAAATCAAGTTGTCGCTGCCATTGGTGAAGATGATTAAATGATTCAGATCCATAATGGCCTTGCTTTGTGATGCATGGAGAGACTAGTAAAAATTGGGTTGCCATGGATGTTTCTAGTGTCATCCAATTTTCAAAGTAATTTGTTTTGTGTTTTTTAAATAGTTTTTTTCACTCTGCCAAGGTGAAATTGATTTTGTTTGGGCACCTTTGTTTTAAATTTCAGAATCATTAATAAAAGACGTTTTGTTATCCAATGTGTTTTTCTTTTTTGCATTTTTATGGAAAATGGTAACTAAAAAACCTGGTAAAAACAATTTCATTTATTTCATATCTCTTTCTTATTTCTCTATTTATAAAATAAAACATAAATCATGTGCAGGTTAATAAGCAATAAACCCATTGAAAACAATGACCATGCGCCCTCTCCAAACTTTGAATTCCGTGTATTTGAAGCGAAATAAGAGAGTGAGGAAGACAATGATATTCCATAAGAAATTACTTGGCTTCTTGAGCACGAGGAGAAGACTATTAAGCCATATAAAGTGCCTTTCAAACTGATCAACTTGGGTTCTGAAGAGAACAAGAAATAGGTCAAGATTGGGGTACTGCTTGGTGAAGATGTCAAGAAGAGGTTGGTAGAGCTGTTGAAAGAGTACATTGATGTATTTTCTTGGTCGTATCAAGATATACCAGGATTGGATACTAATATTGTAGAGCACAGACTGCCGCTTAAACCAGAATGTCCACCTATGAAGCAAAAGTTAAGAAGAACTCATCCTGAGATGGCTATCAAGATCAGAGAAGAGGTGCAGAAACAAATTAATGTCGGTTTTCTCATCACATCTATTTATCCTTAATGGGTGGCCAATATTGTGCCAGTTCCAAAGAAAGACGGAAAAGTCAGAATGTCTGTAGACTACAGAGATCTGAAAAAAGCAAGTCCAAAAGATGATTTTTCCCTACCACATATTGATATAATGGTAGACAATACATCTAAATTCAATGTTTTCTCCTTTATGGATGGCTTTTCCGGATATAATCAAATTAAGATGGCACTTGAGGACATGGAAAAAAGAACGTTCATCACCCTATGGGGAACATTCTGCTATAGAGTGACGCATTTCGAATTGAAGAACGTTGGTGCTACGTACGTACCAGAGGGCTATGACTACCCTATTCCATAATATGATGCCCAAGGAAATCGAGGTATATGTTGATAACATGATTGCCAAGTCTAAGACTAAAGAGGATCATGTAGAATATCTACTGAAATTATTCCAGTGATTGAGAAAATACAGACTCCGCTTGAATCCAAATAAATGCATTTTTGGGGTTCGTTTCGGGAAGCTTTTGGGTTTCATCGTCAGCCAAAAAGATATGGAGGTGGATCCGGACAAAGTCAGGGCCATTCGAGATATGCCTGTACCAACAATAGAAAAACAAGTCTGTGGGTTCCTCGAACGTTTAATTATATTTCCAGATACATCTCTCACATGACTGCAACTTGTGAGCCAGTCTTTAAATTGCTTCGTAAAGATCAAAATGTTGTGTGGAATGAAGATTGTCAGAAGGCTTTTGACAGTATTAAAGATTACTTGCTTGAGCCTCCTATTTTGATCCCTCCTGTGGGGGAAAGCATCTGATTATGTATTTGAAAGTCTTGGAAGGATCGATGGGATATGTCCTCGGACAACAGGATAATGACAGGTAGAAAAGAGCATGCAATTTATTACCTGAGTAAGAAATTCACAGATTACGAATCCCGGTATTCGTTGCTCGAGAAAACTTGTTGTGCTTTGGCATGGGCTACCCGGTGTCTCCGGTAGTATATGTTGAACCATACTACTTAATTGATATTCAAAATGAATCCTATCAAGTATATTTTTTAGAAGCCTACGCTGACAGGAAGAATCTCACGTTGGTAGATGTTGTTATCAGAATATGATATTGAATATCATAATCAGAAAGCCATTAAAGGAAGTGTGTTGGCGGATCATTTGGCTCATCAACCAATTAAAGATTATCAGCTTATCCAGTTTGAATTTCTTGTTGAAGATGTTATGGCCATTAGAGCTAAAGATTGTGATTAATCAAGTCCTGAGGAAGGACCAAAGCCTGGATGCCGATGGGGTTTGGTATTTGATGGAGCCTCTAATGCATATGGTCATAGAGTTGGAGCAATTATAATCACTCATTGAAGTTCTCATATTCCTGTTACTATAAGGATATGTTTTGATTGTATGAATAATATGGCAGTATATGAAGCATGTATCCTTGGCCTTGAAGAAGCCATTGATCTCAGAATCAAGAACCACAATATCTTTGAGGATTCAGCTTTAGTTATTAATCAGATCGAAGGAGAATGGGAAACTCTTCATTTGGGTTTGATCTCATACAAATATTATGCCAGGTGGTTGTTGCCTTTATTTGATAAAGTCAATTTCCATCATATACCTCGAGAGGAGAATCAAATGACTGATGCTTTAGCTATCTTGTCCTCCATGTAACGGGTAAATTTCCGTAACGCGGCACCTTAAATTACAATCAGACGTCTGGATATGCCTGCTCATGTGTTTACAACAGAAGACGAAATAGACAATAAACCATGGTATCATGATATTAAGTGTTTCCTCCAAAGTCAAGAGTACACCAGCTAAGGCATCTAGTAAAGATAAAAAGACTTTGAGAAGATTGGCGTACAAATTCTTTCTCAATGGAGATGTGTTATACAAAATAAATTACGACATGGTCTGGCTCAGATGCGTGGCTAGACATGAAGCAGACATGTTAATGTAAGAAGTTCATGAAGGGTCCTTCAGAACTCACGCCAATGGACATCCTATTGCCAAGAGGATGCTTAGAGCTGGTTACTATTGGTTGACAGTGGAATCTGATTGCTGTCAATTTGTTAAAAAGTATTATAAATGTCAAATTTCTACGGGCAAGGTTCACGTGCCTCCGACTCTACTCAATGTTATTTCATCTTCGTGACCATTCTCTATGTGGGGCATTGACATGATTGGCATGATTGAGCTCAAGGCTTTAAACGAACATCGTTTCATTCTGGTAGCTATTGATTACTTCACCAAAAGGGTTGAAGCGGCTTCACATACTAATGTGACCAAGCAAGTGGTGGTCCGGTTTATCAAGAATCAAATCATCTGCCGATACGATATTCCAAGCATTACTAACAATGGTTCAAAATTAAACAATAAGATGATGAAAGAACTTTGTGAGAGCTTCAAGATTGAATATCACAATTCTTCACCTTACATACCCAAAATGAACGGGGCTGTTGAAGCGGCAAATAAGAATATCAAGAAAATCCTACAGAAGATGGTTGTAACCTACAAGGATTGTTATGAAATGCTTCCAGGAAAAAAATAGAGACATAAATAGAAATAATTCATTCCGGTAGATTAAAAACCCGAAAGGGAAACTAGGAAAAAGTTAGGGATTTTATGGAAAGTAACTACATCAGGCAAGGCTTGATCACTTGAAGTAGCAGCATCAATCAAGAAGTCTCAATTCAATCTCTCTCAACAGAAGCTTGATTACATGAATTCAAAGTTGATAGGGAGAATAGTGGTCATTGTATTTCAATATAGAATTTCCATTTACCATTTTCCAAACTTTGTAATGATCCATGGAGTCACGTCTTTTGCGGACTACCATTCTATCAATAAAATCCTGATTTCTAGCCAATTGATTTCAATTCTTATATTTGTTTCTCTTGCAAAATGTCATTTATTTTTTTATAATAACTTTTGAAATAAAGGTTAAATAATACATATGATTTTTGAAAATTACAAAACATTTTCCTTTGAATTTTGAATAAACTAAAAGGAACGTCGACCGTTGTTCAAGATTGGTAAAGTCTCGAAGTGTGGAATTCAGATTCCCCGGTACTGCAATTCATAGCTTGATAATTTTGCTTTCCCAAACAGAGACGTTGTAGTGGGTTTCCTCAACTCATTTTCGATATTACAATGTTGATATTGGGTTTTTCTTATAGAAAAACCAGCAAAAAGTTTCTATGTCCTCAGATATTTATCAATTTCTGAACATTCTTTGTTTCAATTTTCCCCGGCAGATTTTTTTATCCCCAGCGGAGGATCTTGCGTCCGGGAAGGTGGGACAGAAGACAAGCTTTGTAGCAGAGTCTCCATCTAGTTGAGATTTGGTCGAGTATCCATTTCATTGATTGCGGTTTCCCATTTTGTTCAGTGTGTTGTTTTGTCAGTATAAGCATAACATTGCACGCATTCATACATTCATAAAGCATTTATGCATGGTCGAACGTAGATTCGTGTTTGTTCGCATGTCCTTGGTTTTTCCAAATTCACTTTCCTGCTGGTGTTTTCCCCAAAGAGAGTTCATATTTTGTCTCCCCACAGAGGCTATGCCTCGTGGAAGGACTATGTTTCAATTTTTCTTCCCAGCTCATTTGGCTGGATGGAACAAATCTCCAGTCGAGTTCTTTCCTCGGTGAGTAGAGTCCTGTTTGACCATTCCTCTCCAGTTCATTTCTGGATTGAACTTTGGCCCCCTGCAGCAATTTTTGATTTCTCCAGGCTAAGAACATAGATGATGATGAAGCCATATTTTGCATCTTTTGGATCTTTTTTTCCTCAGCAGAGAAGACTCATTCAGTGGAGGAATTATCCAATTTCTCAACAGTTATCACCCTGGTAATCCCAGAGATTTTGTTTAACAACAAGTGGTAGTCTCTTTATTTGAGAAGCTTGTTTGTTCCCAGCAATATCAATCCCTATTTCAATAGCAAGGGGCAATATCTCCATTCAATTCCTGACAGAGAAAATTGTTGTGATTTAACAAATCAAAATCAACATCGGTTTGTTTTCTAGCTTGATGCCTCTCTATTTGAGAAACCTGTTGCGATCCCCAATCAAAGTTAAGATATCAATCTCCAGCGAGTGAAAACCGCTTCAGGTTAAGGACTAGAAGTCGAGGAAAGCTTGTTTGGTACCTTTTCCAAGTGGAAGACTTAGTTAAAAAAGAAACTAAGACTTGTTCCAGGCTGAAGACCGGATGTCATGGGAGGTTTGTTACCCTTTCCAAGTGTAAGACTTGGTTAAAGAAGAAACTGATACCCGTTCCTGGTTGAAGACCGGAAGTCATGGGACGTTTATTACCCTTTCTAAGTGAAAGACTTGGTTAAAGAAGAAACTGAGACCCGTTTCAGGTCTAAGACTGGAAGTCATGGGAGGTTTATTACCATTTCCAAGTGGAAGACTTGGTTAAAGAAGAAAATGAGACCCGTTCCAGGTCGAAGACCAGAATTCATGAGAGGTTTCTTACCCTTTCTAAGTGGAAGACGTGGTTAAATAAGAAGATGAGCCCCGTTCCAGGTGGAAGACCGGAAGTTATGGGAAGCTTATTATCAATTCAAATCATGTCCCTACCTTCGACTATGAGTTGGTAGTATATCGTCATCCATGAGTCCGCATTATCCCATTTATTTATCATTGTCTATGAGTCGGTATTATCCTATTTACTACCTTCAACTATGAGTTAGTAGTAGTTCATTTTCAACTGATTACCCAGAGTTGATTCCTCAATAAGCTCAGTATATTTCCTTGCTACATGTTCCTAAGTGGAGTCTTCCATTGTCGCTTCCTAGCTCTCTCGCTTCTGGCTATACTTTGTGTTGTTCCCTAGTATGGGCCCTTGCGATGTTGTGTCGCTCCCCAGTGAGTTAAATCTCCCTGGTGGAATCCCTTCAAGTTTTTTCTCTAGCAGTATCAGGGTTATAGTTCATTTACGCAGAATGTGTCTCCCATAGAGTCTTCCCCGCAGAGTCTGCATCATTTGCATTCATATCATAAGCATCATACAACATCTTAGGGCTAAAAATCGGGGCTTATGTATTTAAGTATCTTCAATCTCGTCGATATGGAGATTTCCAAATCTTCACATCTCTAGATAGAAGAAACTTAAATAGGGGCATCTGTAATACCCTAATTTTTACCCCTAAGATTCCACTTATCATATCATATGCATCTCACCGAGATCATAAGCATGGTACCCTCCTAGTTTCGACCTCTTTGGGGTTTGCCTTTGTGGGAGGTCACCAGGCACCCTTTGTGTTCTCTTTTCATCCTTTTGCTTGTTTACATTCTAACATCACTAACCTCATTCAAAATATAAAATATGCGTTGTTTTATCTTTTTTTATTGTACAAGGTAGGGATTTGTAATCAATGGATCAAACTTATTTTCTAAATTAGGGTTTTGATTCCCAAAGGCAAGGTTTTGGTCAACAAGTGGTTCACAAGATCTCTTACCTCAAGGAATGGCCTATAATCTTAGGTCATATTCTTGTCAAGCTTCATTCAACATCATGGGATCAAGAGAATTTTGATGCATGGTTTCAAAGTTGATTCAAGTATGGTTCATGTGTTTATTTCCATGCCATTTTCATCTAATTTTCAAGCAATCATCCAAGATCATTCAAAGAGGAAATAAAGTTTCCCTCATTTGGTGTCTAAGTGTTCACTAATGGGCCTTTGGATGTAATAAATGGCAAGAAATCTCAAGTTGGCACATGTTTGGTTGGCCTAAAATCAAGTATAACATATCACTTGGTCCAAACACCATAACTTTCTCATTTCTCAACATTTTTGGAATCTTCTTTGAGCCAAATGTAACACTTGAACTCCTATACAACTTTGTTTCAAGGGTCAAACATTAATTCAATCTCTAAGTCCATCAATTTTGGGATTTGATCAACTTCCCATGTGTGCAAAAAAGTAGGCCTAAGACCTGGTCGACCTAATGCCTGACCTAGAATTTCAGTTCATGACCTCAACTTTGATTCAATGCCATTTTCAATCCAAGCATCCTTTTGATGTGGTTCTTTTTGCATTTGATTATTTTCCATGAGAAGATCATTTGGCACAAAGAATATCTCAAACAACACGAGTGGATTCTATTTGGCCTAGGTTCAAACATGGTGCCATGAACTCTATTCTCCATGCAAGTTTCAGGTCATGATTTTCACTTCAATCTCAATCTGGGACCACAAGCGCACGTGAAAACTATTTGTGAACCCAAATCGTGTGCAAATAAACACAAAACCACCAGGTTTCATGCCTAAGTCATGCTTTTCATCACTTATCTCGCACGGATTGCAAAATCAAAATTCCAACCTTAGCTCACACGAATTTCAAGTCCAAACCACATGTGTGAGCTCACCATTTGATTTCCTATAAATAGAGGAAGCCTTTGCCTTCATTTCCAAGCTTTGAAAGCCAAATAAACTCTGCACCATTTGAGCTCGATACCTCAAAAAACCAAAAATCCATTTTCTCAATTCAAGCTTGTTTTGCTTCGTTTCTTCGCCCAAAATCACTCATCGACATCTTCTGAAGATAACTGAAGCATTGTCGTGCCTTGAAGCTTCCTGAATCAGGCTCTTCATTTCCACTATTGTTGACCTCTGAAGCTTCAACTGAAAAGGTAGCTACAAGTAGCATTTCTGAGCAAACAAGTTACCAATCTCTTTGTTTTGTTCCACTGATCAAAAGCCCACTGCCCCCTTGAATTTATATTATGTATCCATCATTTAATTTTACTTTGAAGAACTAGGGTTCTTCAAGTGTATGTGCAAATTCTCTCTGCTCAGAGCAAATCAATTGCTCTGATGCAGTGAGACATAAACGATGAAGTGTTGCACTCTTGAATCCATGCTTGTTTCTGTCTAAAAACACGAGTTCATGGATTTGAAAAATTGAGCTGAAGGTTGAAGAAGAAGTTGCTTTGCGCGCTTTGGTTCCAAATTTAAATTCCGGCCAATAGGAACCTGACACGCAGCTAGTCGTTGCACTTTTCATTTTTAAATTGTTTTGATTTTCTTTTTCTTTTCTGATTTAATTTTAAATCATTTTAATGATTTTTTACTCCAATTTTTTTTCATAATTTCATAAAAATAGTTTCTACCGCATATATTTTTTGCATAATTTTTTAAAAGTATTTTGCATTTAATTCATATTTTCTTCTATTTTTCATTTAGTTTTCATTTTCAATTTTATTTTTGAACATTTTCAAACATTTTTGCATCCAATTTTTGAGATCCTTTAATTTGCAGTATTTTGGACTTCTCATAATTTTCTCCACCATTTATTTTACCTTTTGATGCTTCTTTTGGATTTTTCTTTTAATTCCCATTTAAATTCTTCTTATTTTGATTTTTTGTTCAATTTAGGAATGTCTTGACTGGGTCTCTTGATGATTGCTTGGTTGAACACATTTTCAACATTTTAAGTCCTTGATTGATGATCTCTTATGTTAGTTCTTTGATTTTTTTCATTGTGTTACATGTTTTAGGAGACTAACTTTGTGTTAGTTCTCTAACATGTTTGACACACAAATTGTTATTGACCGGCCTCAGATAGGCGTGACTTCTACATAAGTCCACTTACGATTGCTTAACATAGTGCTAAATTGTCCTGACTTGATTAAATTCTCATTAACACTAACATTGACATATTAATTGTGCTAACATCTAACATTTATTTATGCTCTTTACATTTATGTCATTTTACACTTTTATGTCATTTAAATTCATGTCATTTCTACATTTTTGCCTGTTTACTTTTGCTTTATTTTATGCTTTATTGCTCTCTTATCTTAAAAGAACAAAAAATATCATAAAATGGCTAAAATCCTTTAAAATATTTAACTTGTTCTCATGGACTTTGTGTTACAATCCCTTGCATGAGGAGTATTGTGGACATGGGACATTAGGCCTTAGTATTTCCCTTTGCTTGGAGTGGCATCTAAGACTTTGTGATCCATCTGAGACATAATGCTTCATTTGAGGCTTTTTTAATCTTGAATTCAAGATTTGTAGGCTCTTTATGACTTGGTGACCTTGGTTGTCCATCTGGTTTTTTCTTTAATATTCATTTGTGCCTGTACTTGCTCATCTTGTGGCTCAATCCAAAGGTAAATGAGTGCTTGTTTTCACCAATGTCAAATGCTTGCCTCTTCTTGTGGTTAGTACACTTGCACACACAAAGGCTTTCTCTTAGGCTACCTTACAATGAGACCATTTACTTTATGCTTTAAGATAGTCTCTTCATCTCCTTCCCATTTCTTAAATTTTCAAAACATCTCTCTATTTCAAAAACTTCTTGTTTTCAAAATTCACATATTTTCTTAATAAACCTTGACTTTGTCAAGTGATCTAGAAAATCTTTTCTCAATATATGCTAAAGCACATAAGCGTATTCAAACTCTTTTTAAAACTCTAAAAATGACAAAACTCATTAAACTCACTTTTGTGCCTTTGTGCATTTTTCTTCAAGAGCTTTTTTTGCAAGATTAGATATTAGTCTATTCTTGTAATGATGCAAACTATTATACTTATACAGGATGCTGAGAAATGATTGACATTTTCTACTTGAATGTTGAGATGTGCTTGTGAGAAAGTCCAAGTAAAAGTTCTCCATATCATGATGATGCAAATGCTCATTTCCTCATACTTGTGGGTAGTAAGTTGAGTTTTCCACTCGAATACGACGAAATGTCTTTTCAATTAAAATCAATCAACAAACAAACCAGCTTTTTATAAACACAAATATGCAAGTGGTTCCCGTTGAGTACAACAGATGTGAGGGGTGCTGATAACTTCCCCTTGCATAACCAACCCCTATCCAGATCTCTCTTTTTAGCTTTGTTTGCTTTTTATGGGTTTTGTTCGACCTTTTCTCTTTACCTTTTGGAAACATAAAGTTTGGTGGAGACTCTTATTTTTCGATAGCTTAATCTCAATGATTTTTCCCGCCGTGATAGCGACTCTTACTTTTCTGAGTTAAGTTAATCAATAGCTTAATCTCAATAATTTTTCCCGCCACAACAATTAGTATATATAAAATAATAGAGAAATATTTATAAGTGATAATTATAAAAAAGAATAACATAGAAATATTTGTCACCAATTCATATAAAATAGAAAACATATAATTGATACTAATAAGTTTACAAAATACAAAATAAATATTTAATAATGATACATATAGAAATGCGAGGTAAATATACATCATAGATTCATTTAAAATACATTTCACAAATATTTGACTTTAAATCTGAAAGTAAAAAATTCATTTTTTTTGAATTAGAGGAGCGACGAATTGCGAAACCTTGGAAAAAAAGAGTTATCATTAAAATGTTTGGTCGAAGTATCGGATTTAAGGCTTTGGAAAACCGGCTGCAAACCTTTTGGGCCAAACAAGGAGTAGTGAATATTATTGATCCTGGACAAGAATTTTATCTTGTCACTTTTACTAGCCCAGAAGACCAAATTGACGCGCTTCTTGAAGGTTCGCGGTTGATCTCTGATCACTACTTAACGGTTCCCAAATAGAGCCCTAACTTTTGGTCGTCTAAAGACACGGTAAATCAGCTTGTTGTGTGGGTCACAATCTTGGGCCTTCCTATTAAGGATTTTCATCAAAGGTTGCTTACTTACATTGGGAACATGATAGAAAAAGCTATTAAAGTTTATAGGACCACCCTAACTAGGGAAAGGGGGAAATATGCTCGTTTACGCATCCAAGTTGATCTCACCAAACCGTTGTTGGCTAAGTTTGCTATCAAGGATCGGCACTCAAAGGTTGAGTATGAAGGATTGCATTTACTTTGCCTTCATTGTGGCAAATATGGGCATTCTGCTGAAGGTTGTGGAACTCAAATGGAAGTGGGAACAAACAAAAAAGGGGGTTACAAAACTGGTGCTAATGGTCAGAATATATCAGATGCCCAAAATAAGGAGTAGGGATGCTCATGGACGGTTAATTTGCATAACTAATCCATAACCATAAATAATCCATATGTTATAACCGGTTATTAAAACTAATTGTCATAACCGATTTTCATTTTTTAAAATGGTTATAAACCGGTTATACCCATAATCAATTTTATAATTAGTTTTGATTTAATTTTATTTTAAAATCAATTTTTTCAAGAATTTTTTTAAGAAAAAATATTTATGTTCAAAAATAAAAAAAAAAAATTTTTTTAATATATATTTTTTATAAATATTTTTTTTTTAAATTATTGTTTTATCAAAAAAAGATATATTTAAAAAAAAATTATTTCAAAAAAAAAAATTATATTTGAAAAAAAATTTCAAAGTTTTTTTTTTTATAATTTTTTTTGACTAATTTGGTTTTTATTTTGGATATGGATGTCCAAATTATGGATTTGGTTAAAATCATACTAAAAATATATCCAAAATATGGATTTGGTTAAAACCATATTAAAAATATATCCAAAATATGGATTTGATTAAAACCATACTAATAATTAATCGGTTTTTAATAACTGAATTTGAATATGAATATGAATTATTTAAATAACCGGTTTATTTGAGCATCCCTAATAAGAAGCAAAAGACCCAACAAGGGTCGTGGATTGTTGTTCAAAATCCAAAATGTGGCAGACTAAACAAACAAGATATATCTAAAGTTGATTTAAGCGAAAAAAGAATTAAAGGGGTTCCTAATTTTAAAGACTCGCTTCCAAGATTTTCTCATGGATACCACCTATGACGAGATTAATAATCCTAATGAGACCACTAATAATGCCCACCAAGTCCAGCCGGAGAATTCAGTGAATAAGGATGTTAATACTATAACTTGTAACACTTCTATGCTTAGTCGGGAATGTTTGGAGGAAAAAAATGACTCCCGAAGGCCACAATAATGTTGCTAAATGGAAACAGAGGGCAAGGAAGAATAAAAAAGCTAATCTCTTTGATAAAAATCTAGAGATAGCTTCTAGAGGCATGCACAGAGGTAAAGATAAGGATCAAAGTCGTGAGAAAAACAAGGAAAACATTGACCATCTTCTGGAAGAGCAATCAGTGGAAGATGTTCTTAAAGCGGTTCAAGTTGGTACTTCTCAGATTGTGGTTCAAAATAACAATAATGGACATTTCTATGGTCAAAAATCCAATTAGGAGCAGCTTGGCCCAAAAGGTCTTAGGGCTCAAGGTGCAACGACCTCTCAACAACACGAAGTCTCCTTTGCATCTACCTCCATGGGACCAAACACTGAAGAACAAGCATCTTTCTCAAATGCTAGGCTTGAGAAAACTGAAGACACAGTTAAGCCTGGAGAGAGTAAGGTGGCAGAAGAGCAGATATGTTCATCAAGGCCTTCTTTCTTTTCTACTGTGATAATGAATATACAAAACCTTTCCTGCTTCTTTTGGATTTGTCGTGCAGTAAGCAATACAACTTTATTTCATGTATGCAAATCTTACACTCAAGCAAAGAAACCTGACTTTATTGTTATCATGGAAATGTAAACTAATCCTAGCAAGCTCAAACATATCTTCATTAGGTTGGGCTACTCTGGCTTTGCTTGCTCTGAAGCTAGAGGTTTTGCAGGTGGCATTACCTTGGGTTGGAAAGCTAAGCAAATTCAAGTTTCCATAGTGAATTGTCACTTTCAATACACACATGCCTAAATCATAATGGAGGAAGGGAAAGTCTGTTATCTTACTCCTGTGACGTCTTCAGGATATTCAAAAAGCGGTTCAGACTGTAAAAGATCATGAAGGCCTTAGAAAACTTGAAAAACAAATCCAAATATCTCTATCCAAAACCATCTTTCAAGAGGAACTTGTTTGGTATCAAAGGGCTAAAGTCACTTGGATGGTGGAAATCTGAAAGTAAAAAATTCTAACTTATAGGGAGGTTCATTCCACCAAGTGAAAGAGAATATGGTTAGATTAATATTTTCAAGTTTGTGTACACAAGTATCACCTTCCCTAAAAATATGAGATACCATAAAATTCATGCCTTTAATTTTAATCATGCATTTTGCCATATATTCCTTGTAAACCAAGGAATTAAAATATTTGAAGAGAAAGTCTTTTCCACCATCTTTTAGTTTCTCTCTAACTAAAATTTATGACATCCTCTATTGCTTAATATTTGATGAACATATTCAAAACAAAATCATACTAAACATAAATATTTTATTAAATTATATTAAAAGTGCATAATCATTTAGTGAAAATATCTATTTTATTATTTATTTTATTTAATTATAAATACACTAGATAACTTCTATATTACATTTATTAAATTAATAAAATATATTATCTACTATAAATTTTACGAATACTTATCAATAAATCGCACATGTGTTAGCCTAGTTCATTATAAAAGAAACTAACTCAACCGAGTAATATTACCGTTGTATTTAAATATTGATATATAAATAGTTTTTGTTTTGGTCTGGGTTAATGTCCAATTAACTACGGTTCGGATGATCTGAGTCCAAAAGAAGACAATCGATTAAGAAGGAACATTTTTTCTAAAGCCATTAGACAAAATGGTATTCACCTTTCAAGACCATTGGATAACAAGACTATCTAATATATTGACAATTGTCTTTGAAGACAGGTGACTCTATAAGAAAGTTATATGGCCTATAAACCATAGGGAATCTAATATAAAAATGTTAGGTGCAGATTTGACCTAAAAATGACATATCTTTCTTTGCACTTTTTCTTCTCTTTTCTCATGTTTTCATTAGTTTTACTAATGATTGTTGTTGTTTTTCTTAACATTGAGAATATACCTTTGGTGCTTGTAATGTGTGTGTTATTGTGTAGGAAAAGGCACTAAATGATCAAAGTGTAAGACACAAGAAAATGATGCAAGCTGCCAAAGAGCAGAGAAATACATCAGTACATTCGCTTTGCAAATTGCTAGCGAAGGTTCGCTTTGCGAACCACTGGCGAGGTCCCAGCGAATGGTCCAAGAATTTGGCAGGGGCAAAAGGCACTAAAGTTCGCTTTGCGAACGAGAAAGCGAGTGTTCGCTTTGCGAGTGATCCTTCGCATTGCGAACTCACGAGAATTTATGGGGCGGTTTAACTATTCAGAGGCACCTGAGGTGCCTAAATTTGACATTCGTTGTGCGAATAAATGGTGCGCTTTACGAACTGTGAAATTTCTGATTGCATTATAAATAGAACTTTCACACTTTTTAGATTAAGTTTTTGGATTTTTGATACAACTTGTAATCAAAGATCAGAACTTGATATTTCTTCATTCCAAGGGAGAAAAGGTAGGATCTTTGATCTCTTGTTGGATGAGGATGTAATCTTTTAATACCTTATGTATTTCATCTAATGTATGTTTGTGGATATGTTTTGATTCTCTATTATTTGTTGTCTTTGATTGATTATTTGTGGTCTTGACAAAACCTTTACAAATCCTTGATCTTAGATTTTCATCTATTAATGAACCAAACTTTTGACATAGTTTTGTGAAGTGATATTCATTGTATCTTTTGTTGTATTGTGTTGATTAAGTAGCATGGATAGCATGAGTAGGATCGATACGGTATGGCGAAGACGCGTGATAATAGTGATGAAGAACGTTATTCACATTCATTTGGCAAATTAGATGAATACATGTAAAAGGGGTTAAACGTATGTACGTATTCTGATCGTTGGCATTTTATATGAAGCAGTCATTTATCTGATTTGGGTGTCATCTTTGTTTACCTATTTATCTTTGATTTGAACCGCTATAGACATATACTCTTCAGATCTGGATCTAAGATGATTATCTGTTTTGTTCTGAACTCTAGAAATAGATTTAGGCTTAACACTTGTGTGAGTATCAGCTCTTAATGCTCTGTGTTGGTTTTTGTTGCGTGAGACATCACCAATGAGGCAATACAGTCGATCTCTCGCCGTTGCATTAGAAGAATGCATGTGTTATCATTTGATGAGATCCAATTCCAACAAGGCTCCGTTTATAATTCAGTCTTTACTTTATATTTTCCGTCTTTACATTTTCCGAATTTGCTTTGGTTCCTTCTTAAAACCAAAACTTTTGAACCATGAGTTTAGAAACATAGAAATCGTCGAATGACATTCTTTCCCTCGCATTGATCCCTGTGGTACGACAAAATTGGGTTACTTATATATTTTTGCTTGCTGCTATTCTAGCTTCAACAAAATGGCGTCGTTGCCGGGGATCGGTGTTTAGATATTGAATCGCATCGAGATAGTTTCTATATTTTTGAGCTTTGTACATTTGTTTATATTGTATGTCTTTGTTTTCTTTTATGTTTTCTCTAGTGTGATCAGAAATGATGAGAACTCCTTCTAGATTGGTTGCTATTAGTATAAAAGTATTCAATGAAGCTTCGACCGAGTCTGGATGGTGAGATTTGAATGTCTGCGAGGTAAATTGTACGGCTTCATAAAATGTTAGAATGATTTAAGAATTTTGTGCTTTGTGCAAATGTGTATTCTTGTTTCAATTTGCAACTTGTTTGAGTGCTTGTTTCACTTAGGTTCAAAAGCCACAAATTGTGAGAAACCTCCATTGTTTACTATATGATAGGATGACTTATAACTTTGTTTAATTCGTTTGATTCGTGCTTTATCTTTTGATTATTGTGATTTTGCGGAAGCATTAGAAATGATCAAGGCATTTGTTTATATTGAGAACAACCGTATACAAAAGTACCTTACCCGTGCGTAGTGAGTATTTGTTAACCCCTTTGAGCCTAAACAGTTTAGATCTCATTTTAGTGATGAACTTGGTTTATGTACATAATTTGAAAGTGTAGTTCATCATTGAATTTTGTGAGGTTCTAAAACTTTCTTCTTGAATCTTTGAGCATTGTTTAATTTGATTTCCTTGCCGTAAAAAGCAAGGAGCATTCACTTGAGGTTTGGTTGAATTCAAGTTGGGGAGAATGAAAAAGAAGATTGGTAGGATGCTAAAACTTTTGAAAAAGTTCAAGCAAGCATGAAAAGAAAAAGTGTGAATATGAATGTGAAAAACAAAAGAAAAAGAATGCTTGTTTGAATAAGAAAAATAAAGTGAAATAATTGTGCATAAGGAGTTTGAGAAGGTTGGTGATAAAGGTGTAAAATTGGTGAATGAAGTTGTGATGTGTAAATACCATGTATAATGAATGTTTCTTTTTGCATCGGCAATTTCGATTCCATGCCTTTAGAAATGTCCCTTTGCTTTAAACCCGACCAAGCTACAACCTTTAAAGCCCTTTGTGATCTTTTTGCATCCATGTTTTCATTTATGATTGTTAGATGTTGTATGAATTGAGTTGCTATTAGCATTGTTTGTCAGGTGAGTGAAATTTCCCCGCGGTTGCAAACGCGTCAATTTCTTCATTCTTATTTTTGAAGAGGAGTGTTAGAGTGATTCAAGTATGAAAATTTAGTTGTTTTTTGAACCATTATGATATTTGTTTAATAACTTAATTCTTTGTCATTGTTCGATTCTATTGAGTAGTGAGTGTTTCTTGTGCACATTTTTATGCTTGACTTAGGTTGAATCTTATGCTTGAGCAAATCCTCTTGTTTTAATGAGGGGCATATTTTGCTTGAGGACAAGCAAAAATCTAGTTGGGGAGAGTTGTTAGGTGCAGATTTGACCTAAAAATGACATATCTTTCTTTGTACTTTTTCTTCTCTTTTCTCATGTTTTCATTAGTTTTACTAATGATTGTTGCTGTTCTTCTAAACATTGAGAATATACCTTTGGTGCTTGTAATGTGTGTGTTATTGTGCAGGAAAATGCACTAAATGATCAAAGTGTAAGAGACAAGAAAATGATGCAAGCTGCCAAAGAGCAGAAAAAATACATCAGTACATTCGCTTTGCGAATTGCTAGCGAAGGTTAGCTTTGCAAACCACTAGCGAGGTCCCAGCGAATGGTCCCAGAATTTGGCAGGGGAAAAAGGCACTAAAGTTCGCTTTGCGAACGGGAAAGCGAGTGTTCACTTTGCGAGTGATCCTTCACATTGCGAACTCACGAGAATTTCTGGGGCGGTTTAACTATTCAGAGGCACCTGAGGTGCCTAAATTTGACATTCGTTGTGCGAATAAATGGTTCGCTTTGCGAACGGTGAAATTTCTGATTGCATTATAAATAGAACTTTCACACTTTTTAGATTAAGTTTTTGGATTTTTGATACAACTTGTAATCAAAGATCAGAACTTGATATTTCTTCATTCTAAGGGAGAAAAGGTAGGATCTTTGATCTCTTGTTGGATGAGGATGTAATCTTTTGATACCTTATGTATTTCATCTAATGTATGTTTGTGAATATGTTTTGATTCTCTATTATTTGTTGTCTTTGATTGATTATTTGTGGTCTTGACAAAACCTTTACAAATCCTTGATCTTAGATTTTCATCTATCAATGAACCAAACTTTTGACATGGTTTTGTGAAGTGATATTCATTGTATCTTTTGTTGCATTGTGTTGATTAAATAGCATGGCTAACATGAGTAGGATCGATACGGTATTGCGAATATGCGTGATAATAGTGATAAAGAACGTTATTCACATTCATTTGGCAAATTATATGAATACATGTAAAAGGGGTTAAACGTATATACGTATTCTGATAGTTGGAATTTTATATGAAGCAGTCATTTATCTGATTTGGGTGTCATATTTGTTTACCTGTTTATCTTTGATTTGAACCGCTATAAAAATATACTCTTCAGATCTGGATCTAAGATGATTATATGTTTTGTTCTGAACTCTAGAAATAGATTTAGGCTTAACACTTGTGTGAGTATCAGCTCTTACTGCTCTGTGTTGGTTTTTGTTGCGTGAGACATAACCAATAAGGCAATAAAGTCGATCTCTCGATGTTGCATTAGACATAACCTCGATCGTGGGTGATACGTGAGGATAGTAGGCGAATGATTGATTTATGTATAATATGATTAGAAGAATGCATGTGTTATCAATTGATGAGATCCAATTCCAACAAGGCTCCGTTTATAATTCAGTCTTTACTTTATATTTTCTGTCTTTACATTTTTCGCATTTGCTTTGGTTCCTTCTTAAAACCAAAACTTTTGAACCATGAGTTTAGAAACATAGAAATCGTCGAATGGCATTCTTTCCCTCGCACTGATCCCTTTGGTACGAAAAAACTGGATTACTTATATATTTTTGCTTGCTGCTATTCTAGCTTCAACAAAATGGCGCCGTTGGCGGGGGTCGGTGTTTAGATATTGATTCGCATCGCGATAGTTTCTATATTTTTGAGCTTTGTACATTTGTTTATATTGTATATCTTTGTTTTCTTTTATGTTTTCTCTAGTGTGATCAGAAATGATGAGAACTCCTTCTAGATTGGTTGCTATTAGTATAAAAGTATTCAATGAAGCTTCGACCGAGTCTGGATGGTGAGATTTGAATGTCTGCGAGGTAAATTGTACCGCTTCATAAAATGTTAGAATGATTTAAGAATCTTGTGCTTTGTGTAAATGTGTATTCTTGTTTCAATTTGCAACTTGTTTGAGTGCTTGTTTCACTTAGGTCCAAAAGCCATAAATTGTGAGAAACCTCCATTGTTTACTATAAGCTTGGATGACTGACAACTTTGTTTAATTCGTTTGATTCATGCTTTATCTTTTGATTATTGTGATTTTGTGGAAGCATTAGAAATGATCAAGGCATTTGTTTATATTGAGCACAACCGTATCCAAAAGTACCTTACCTGTGCGTAGTGAGTATTTGTTAACCCCTTTGAGCCTAAACAGTTTAGATCTCATTTTAGTGATGAACTTGGTTTATGTACATAATTTGAAAGTGTAGTTCACCATTGAATTTTGTGAGGTTCTAAAAGTTTCTTCTTGAACCTTTGAACATTGTTTAATTTGATTTCCTTTCCGTAAAAAGCAAGGAGCATTCACTTGAGGTTTAGTTGAATTCAAGTTGGGGAGAATGAAAAAGAAGATTGGTAGGATGCTAAAACTTTTGAAAAAGTTCCAGCAAGCATGAAAAGAAAAAGTGTGAATATGAATGTGAAAAACAAAAGAAAAAAAATGCTTGCTTGAATAAGAAAAATATAGTGGAATAATTGTGCATAAGGAGTTTGAGAAGGTTGGTGATAAAGGTGTAAAATTGGTGAATGAAGTTGTGATGTGTAAATACCATGTATAGTGAATGTTTCTTTTTGCATCGGTAATTTCGATTCCATGGCCTTTAGAAATGTCCCTTTGTTGTGAACCCGACCAAGCTATAACCTTTAAAGCCCTTAGTGATCTTTTTACTTCCATGTTTTCATTTATGATTGTTAGATGTTGATCGTGAAGGCTGGATTAGATCCTGTTGAAGTGGGCCACCAAGAACGTCTGAGATGCTGGGCGTATGGAGAGGAGGAGGGGGTGTACCTGCAAGGCACTCCGACGCTCAAGTAAGAAAGGGTCAGAGGAAAGGGGCAAGTACAAAGTATTAGTTCGTAGGGTGAATATTGGATACCTTACCCTATCAAGCGAGAGGGTTTATATAGATCCCCCAACGCGTGGCCAACGGTCCTATTTTCGGTGTGAAATAACCGTTTTCCCGAAGAATAGGTAACTTCCCAAACTAGCCGTTATGTCGGGCAGGGTTCCCAAAACTAGCCGTTATATCGGGCATAAGCGTAGTTTCGGGCATATACCCTCATCTGTTCGGGGAGTGGAGAAGCCGTGCGTAACGGGCAGCATTTTCAGGGAGGAGCGATGCAGTCTGTGCCCGGTTGGAGGGGCAGAAAGGTAACTTTTTCCCGTTTGTGGATTGGACTTAGGAAATTGGGCCGTTCTGGAGCAGAAGTGGATTGGGCCATGCCTGGCCATTGGTCCAGTCCAGAACAGGAGCCCCCCAAGTCGTTGCTCCCGAGCATGGGAGTGATGACTTAAGGACAGCTCGTTGCTCCAGGAAGCTAGCGTGAAGTCGTCGTTTGGTGATGGGGAAGGGTCTCGTGGTGCCCGTGATCCCTGGTGTCCGTGGCATTCATGACCGTGACCGTGTTGCCCGTCGCGCGGGGAGACTAACGGTTAGTCAGAATTGGAAACCTTAGGGCGCCACGTGTGCCTAGAGCTCCGTGTAGCAGTTACTTGGCAATGATGGCTAGTTAATAGCCATCATGACCTACGAGCGTGTGTCACCGCATGTGCCCCTCTGTATAAAAGGGGGAAACTCGTTCCATTTTGAAACTTTCGCTCTGATTTCTCTTCGTCTTCTTCAGAATTCCTGCCCGTCACCGTCGTCTGCTATTCCGGCCACCGCATCAACTTTCTAAATCAAGTAAGTTTTCTTATTCTGTGCTATTTTACCCATTTGACGGTTGTTTGTAGTCTTGCATGCGGTTAGGTTTAGGTTTAGAAGATGAAGTAGATTAGTTTCTGGTGATTGTTGGTGGTGGACGGTGGTTGTGCCATTTTCTGCCGCCGATGAGGTCGCTAGGTTTTAGGATATTCTGGTGAATCAGGCGGTTTCCGGTGTCATTGCGATGATGATTCCTGCGCAACCGCCGTGATTGTTCAGATTCAGAAGCAGCGACGAAGTTTTCGACGAGTTTTCCCAGTTTCCGGTGAAGCTTTGCAGTTTCTGGCGGAGCTTCAAACGGAAACCGGGAAGTGGCTCGAGGAAGTTACTCGTATGGAAGCGGCTTGCTCCGGGCTTTTCCTCGTGGGAGACTCGTAGCGTTTCTGAGTTTTTCTTTTGATGTTAGGGCTTAGGTCGGGGACATTGTCCTCAGCCCTTTGCGCGCCCTTTCACTTGACTAGCGGTGGAATGGTGGATTTGATCTATTGTCGAGTTCACTTTTTTCTCTGCTTTTCAGGTGATCGATATGGCGACGGGGCCAGATGGAGAAATTATCCTGGACTCGTCCGAGGAAGAGGCGAGTTCCTCGGACAACAGTAGTTCGACGACTTCAAGTATCCCTAACGAGGTCGGGGAAGAAGAGGAAATGGAGATATAGAAGAGAATGTCGTCGAGGATTCCGCGGAGGAGTGGGAGGTGGCTGAACCAGCCGAGCACGGGTCCACCTTTGCCACGTACTTGGGGGATGTTTTTACGGAAGTCGGACCAGAGGGGGAGTGGAAGGTACACTTTCCCTCTGAGGATGATCGGGTTTGCACGAATTTCGTGGATCGCTTCACTATGTACGAATATGCCTTCAAAGAGCTGGGATTAAGATGGCCATTCACTAATTTTCAGCAATCAGTGTTTATGCACTTGAAGTTGCCCCCCACGCAGCTGCACCCGAACTCATTGGCCTTCATACGAGCGTTTGAGCTGACCTGTGATTTCTTGAAGATTGGGGTTACTCTTCCCTTATTCTTCACAGTCTTCCACCTTCAACGGCAGCTGTCGGGGAGGAAGTACAGATGAGTCTCATTAAAGTAGCCACGTAAGTTGTTCAAGCCTTTCTCTGAATCGATACGGACGTTCAAGGAGAGGTACTACATCATTGAGCCCGTATCGGAAGCTGCCCAGGACAACACTTATCTCTGGGAGATCGAGGTCGACGAGGAGGGAAATGAGATGCGTAACGAGGCTGGGAAGTTTATCGGGGAGAGAGTGTACAAGTTCTCCATCCACTGGGGACCTGGCCATTTTACCAAGAAGCCCAGCGATTACGTTCTTCAGCCGCACAAGTTAGATGGGCAGGATGCCGTTGCGTATGAGACGCTTGTGAAGTACGTTAACTCCTTCCTGCTCGCTCAATGCTGAATACCGATCTTCGAGGAGGATGGTAGTCAGAGAGTTGAATACCGCTTTATTAATACCAAGGCACTCCTGGAGTGCAAGACTCCTGCGGAAGCCTAGAAGCTGCTCGGTAGTCTTAGTTATTTTAGTTTGCCCGAACTATTTTCTTTTCTCGTATCTAACATGCTCGTATTTTGTTTATGCAGGTGAGATGCCTCAGGCTCATGAGAGGGTGGTGAAGAATTCTCTTACGAGGAACAAGGCTGGAACAGCTTCTCCGAAGTCTCGATTTGCCAATGCGCGTGCTCCCACTCCTACTCAGTCTGCTGCGGGGACCTCTTCTCCCACTCCTGCTCCCCGGGGATCTCCCCTGCCTTTGACCTCGCGAACCAAGCGGCCGAGGGCCAACGACGCCGTGGATCTCAGTTGGGCCCCAGAGAAAGGGAGGTTCAATCTTCCTCCTTGCATACTTGATAGAAGATACTTTGAGGGGAACTCCCTGATCGTGCCGCGGGTAGAATCTCTTCGGCTGGAAAGCATGGACCATCCGAGCAAGAGGAGGTTGGTGGCCCAAAATGCTTCTGCACTAGTCAGAGTTCTAGAAATGGCGGCCATATACGCTGAAGGGGACTCTGCAACTGAGTCTGAGCTCAAGGCTTCTTGGCCTACCGTGGCATCTCTCATGGAGGAGGTTAAGAGTGTTGACGATGCCCGGAAGAAGGCCGACGAGGAGGTGGCTAGGCTGAAGAAGGAGAATTATGTGCTGGCGGCGGAGAAGAAGGCGACTGAGGAGCTGGTCCAGCAGATGAGGGCGGTCAATACCCCGGGCGAAGATGAACCCGAGGATGTGAAGGAACTGAAGACAAGGTCCGAGCTAGTTGCTCGTATGTTGGCGGTCGAGGATGATAATATCGTCATTGCAGACGAATCCTTCAAGAATGTCGTATCTCAACTGCAGGTGGTGAACCCCGGACTTGACATTTCTACTGAGGGTACTCATTATATGGCGCATGTTGAAGATGGTCGGATCCCTATGCCTGACGCCCTTCTTGAAGAGAATGCCGAGGATTAGCCCGCGGAGAACCAGGAGCCTCAGCCCAAGCCTGCCGACCAGATGGATGAGTGATGGGTTTTCTTTTTGTTGTTGTAATTTGTCTGGCCTGCGTTCCGTGTATTTGATGTAATCTATTTTGGGGGCATGGCCCCCGGTCTATGTAATCCAGTACAATCATGGTCCTAGTGGCCATTTATCATACTTAAATTATGTGTCCGGTCCTGGCGGCCGGTTATGTTATTTGCATAGTTTTACTTGCTTTTATTTTCTGCTAAGTGTTGTACTCATGCTCGTTGTGAATGTATGTCAGCCCGTGATAGGGAGTATTTGACTTATGTGGAGTTTCAGGGGATTGCTCGTTATAGATGTGTTCGGCGGTGAGGGGTACCGGTCGAACGGCCGGGAAATATCCTGGCAGGGGTGCGTAGCTCAGGTCGCGTTTAAGGCCTGAGTTTGCGGCGTGAACGTCCCATCGCGAGCTGGGGTTCTTCCAGTCATGGTACTTTGACGACGACGATGCTCGATTGAGGACCGTTGTCGAGCAGATACTCGGCCCGTTACTGAGCGAGGTTCTGCTTTATTGGTATGTGACACTTGTACCTAGGCGTGCATAGTAGTCGGTAGCTGATGTTCGTCGTCGTGACGGGTCGAACCAAGAATTAGGGCCTTAGCTATAGTATGGTTTTAGCTTTTCGGCGTTCCTTGATCGAGCAAGTTCTTCCCCGTTGATATGTTCTAGGTAATAGGCCCCATTCTCCATTTTTGCTCAGACACGATAGAGTCCTTCCCAGTTGGCGGCTAGTTTGCCCTCGCGAGAGTCTTTGTGGTTTCTCCTTAGAACAAGGCTTCTCACGTCGAACTCTCGTCGTATCACCTTGGCGTTGTGCCTGATGGTAATTTTTTATTTTAATGAGGCTTCGCGGAGGGCTGCCCCAGTTCGAATTTCCTCGATGAGGTCGAGTTCTTCTCTTAATGATTCGTCGTTCATCTCCTCGTCTAGGGGCGACTCTGTCCGCTTGGAGGGTACGTGAACTTCGACGGGGATTACGGCCTCGATCCCGTATGCTAGAGGAAAAGGTGTTTCCCCGGTTGTAGAGTGTGGAGTTGTGCGGTATACCCATAAGACACTGTGTAGTTTCTCGACCCAGGCCTTCTTTGTTTCATCGAGCCTTCGTTTGAGGCCTCGAAGGATGACCCGGTTAGCCGCTTCAGCCTGCCCGTTTGTTTCAGGGTGCTCGACAGACGCGAAGTGTTTCTTCGTGCCTAGTTGGGCAACGAAGTCTTGGAAGTTCCTGTCTGTGAATTGTGTCCCATTGTCCGTTACTATCGCTTGGGGAATGCCGAAACGTGCGAGGATGTTTCGTTTGTAGAAACGTAGTATATTGAGGGCAGTTATTTTGGCTAGGGCCTTCGCTTCTATCCATTTTATGAAGTAGTCTA
Source organism: Lathyrus tuberosus (assembly GCA_022829125.1). Taxonomy (NCBI): domain Eukaryota; kingdom Viridiplantae; phylum Streptophyta; class Magnoliopsida; order Fabales; family Fabaceae; genus Lathyrus; species Lathyrus tuberosus. Next base: position 402,560 of record JALAZF010001003.1, on the reverse strand, counting down.
CGCCCACTATTAGGTATTTATTCTGATTTGATCCTACTATGAAGGGTCCTAGGATGTCTAGGCCCCACCAGGCAAATGGCCACGGGGAGGACATAGCCTTGAGATCGTTAGGTGGAGCCAGGTGCATGTCCCTGTGTCGTTGGCATTTATCGCTTTTCTTCACGTGCTCTTTAGCGTCGCGCTGCATGGTCGGCCAGTAATATCCTGCTCGGAGGGCCTTTCGGGCAAGGGACCTTCCACCGAGATGTTGGGCGTTGATTCCTTCGTGGATTTCGGGCAAGATGTGTGCGACCATTTCTTCCTCGACACACTTGAGCAGCGGGATGGAGAATCCTCGCCTGTAGAGTTTATCTTCGACCAGGACGTAGGAGCAAGCTCTTCGCCTAACTACGTTGGCCTCTTTTGGGTCGGACGAAAGTTCGTCTTTAGCGAGATAGTTGTAGACAGGGGTCATCCAGCAGTGGTTTTCGCTGATCACCTGTACGTCGAGGGTCGGGGAGACCCTCTCGATACTAGGTCGAGGAAGTACCTCCTGTATGACCGACTTGTTTCCGCCTTTCTTCTTTGTACTGGCTAGTTTGGATAAAACATCTGCTCAGACATTATGTTAGCGGGGAACATGTTTCACTTCTACCGTTGTGAACTTCGCCATTTCCTTTTTGACCAGGGCTAAGTATTCGGTTAAGTTGTCGTTTTTGGCTTGATATTCTCCTCGGACCTGAAGGGCTACGAGTTGTGAATCTGTGCAAATGACGACTTCTTCTGCGCCCAGGTCCTCGGCTAGACGTAACCCAGCGAGGAAGGCTTCGTACTCAGCCTAGTTGTTAGAGGTTGGGAAAGGCAGGGTGAGCGACACTTCAACGATGATTCCTTCATCGCTTTCCAGTATGATGCCCGCACCGCTTCCTGCCGAGCTGGAGGCGCCGTCCACAAAAATGGTCCATTTGCGCGCTTCGCTCACGGGGGAGTTTGCGAACTTCATTTCTGCGACGAAGTCCGCCAGAACCTGGTCCTTGAGGGCTTTCTTGCTTTCATATTGGATGTAAAATTCGGATAGTTCAAGTGACCATTTGAGCATTTGACCGTCCATATCTGGTCGTCCCAGCAGCTGCTTTATGGGTTGATCTGTTCGAACCATGATCGTGTGGGCTAGGAAGTAGTGTCTTAATCTTCTGGCTGCGTTGATGAGGTCCAGAGCCACTTTCTCTATCTGTTGGTACCTTAACTATTGTCCTTGTAGTGCTTTGCTCGTGAAATATATGGGCTTCTGTCCGTGAGGTGTCTCGCGGATGAGAGCGGCGCTCACTGCTTTGGTTGCTACGGCGAGGTATAGGTATAAAGTTTCGCCATTGTCCGGGCGAGAGAGGACTGGTGGCTCTGAGAGTGCCCGTTTCATATGTAGAAGAGGCTTGTCGCATTCCTTAGCCCATTCGAACGCTGCCTCCTTGCGGAGGTGTTTGAAGAACGGTAAGGCGTGCTGGGCAGATTTGGCCACAAAACGAGATAACGACGCGAGCATCCCGTTGAGGGACTGGATGGATTTCTTTGACTTGGGCATTGGAAACTCGGAGAATGCTCGGCATTTATTCGGATTGGCTTCGATTCCTCGCTCCGTTAAATTGAAGCCGAGGAATTTGCCTGCTCGGACACCGAACGTGCACTTCTCTGGGTTAAAACGCATTTTGTATTTTCTGGCATGTTCGAAGACCTTCCTTAAATGGGCAGTGTGATCGGTTTCCTCATGGGATTTTACGATCACGTCGTCCATATAGACTTCGAGCATGTCGCCTATCTCTCCCCGGAAGACCTTGTTCATCATTCTTTGATAGGTCGCTCCGGCGTTCTTCAGGCCGAAGGGCATTACGTTGTAGTAATAGTTGCCCGATTCGGTCATGAAGGCCGTGTATTTTTTGTCAGTCATCGCCATTGGAATTTGATTATAGCCTGAGTAGGTGTCCATGAACGATAAAAGTTTAAAACCGGCAGAATTATCAACAAGTTTACCAATATTGGGGAGGGGATAGGCATCCTTCGGGCATGCCTTATTAAGATCGGTGTAATCAATGCACATTCGCCATTTGCCATTAGATTTCTTTACAGGTACAACGTTGGGCAGCCAAGTGGTGTACTTGGCCTCTGAGATAAATTTGGCTTCGAGGAGGTCCCTTACAGCTTTTTTTGCAACCTCCGTTTTCTCTGGAGACTACTTTCTCCTACGTTGTGCTATGGCCTTGACGACTGGGTCAATTGTCAGTTGGTGGCAGGCGACGGACGAGTCCAAGTCGGGCATCTCGGCGGCGCTTCAGGCGAAGAGGTCAGCGTTCTCACGGAGGCATGCTTTGAGCTGCTTCCTTGCGATGTCGGGCAGGTCTGATCCAATCTTCACTCCCCGCTAAAGGTCGTCGCCGAACAAAACGAGCTCGAAGTTGCCATCCAAGATTGGGCGCATCGGATGGGAGCTGCTGCTAGACGAGTTGGTTGAAGCTGCTCGGTCCTCCTGTTGGCCTTCTTCAGTGAAGCGGATGTCGAGGTCGATGGAGTCGACTTGAGGCAGAGGCTTGGCTTCCTCGGAGCTACCGGGCAAGGCTGGCTTGCTTGATACCTTTGGCTTAGATGCAACGGCATTGAGCCCCTTTGTGGCTACTTTGAAAAACTGTCGTGCAGCTTCGATGTCGCCGTGGAGGGTGGAGACCATCCCTTTTGAAGTGTAATACTTCATCTTGAGGTGGACTGTTGAAGGCACAACTACCAACTCGGTCAGAGTTGGTCTTCCGAATATGTACTGGTAAAGCGACGGGCAGTCGATTACTAAAAATTGTACCTTGACGGATCTCGCCGTCTTAGCTGATCTGAAGGTTACGATCAGTTCGACGTATCCCCATGGCTTGGTCACTGATCCGTTGAATCCCTGTAAATGAAACCCCACATAGGGGGTAAGGTGTGATTCGTCTAGCTGAAGTGTTGAAAACAACTGGGAGTACATAATGTCGACCGAGCTGTCCTGGTCGACGAGGATTCTGCGAACGTCGAAGTTCGCCATTCGGGCTCTGACGAGCAAAGGTATGCTCGAGTTTAGAGATCCCCCGAGGAGCTCTTCCCGGTAGAATGAGATGAGGATAGAGCCCTTCTGGGCCTGATCGAGCGTGGTCACCTTATCTGAGCTTGTGTTGATCAGATGCTCGAACTTTTGTTTCACGGAGCCCACCGTGACTTTGTTGAAGCCTCCGCCAGAGATAACCATGGCGGAGGGAAACGTCTCCCACGGGCTGTGGGCCGTGAAATAAGTAGGGGCGCTGAGCTTGTCCGGGACGTAGAAGTCCTCTAGTCGTGATATGGACATGGCGACCTGGATGTTGGCCTCCTCCTCCGAGGGTATCTCTTCCTCTATTTTCTTGGACTCCTGGGCGTCCTGCCGAGGAGTGTCCTTCTTCTTCGCGAATTGTTTCAGGTGGCCGTGCCTAATCAGTATCTCGATAGCATCCTTCAGAAGGATGCAGTATTCAGTAGTGTGGCCGTGACTCTTGTGGAAACAGCAGTATTTCGATTTGCCGACGTTGGGTTTGGCCGGCAGTTATTTGGGGAAACGGACCCGTGCCTGCTTGAATTCCGAATTCGCACACTCGGACAGTATCTCCCCCTGGAGACGGTCAGGGGGGTATAGTCGTGGAATCGCCCGGAGGGTCCCTTGCTGTCGCGGGAGTCCCGAGGACAGTCCTCGCGCCTCCTTTCGTTTTGACGAGATGTTGAGGCTTCCTCGCCTCTAGAGGCCCGAGCGTTCTCCTGATGGCGTGACGCTCGGACGTTGCAGGCCGTAACCTTTTCTTCGTACTGAATGTGCGATTGGGCTTTGAGGAGGAGGGTATCTAAGTTCCTCGGAGGTTCGAGGCCGACGGCCTTAGAAAACTCGGAGCCCGGGCGGAGTCCTTGCTCGAGCCGAAACTTTTTCATCTCGTCCGTTGTAGGGACCTGTACTGCTTCTTTATTGAACCTCTCGATATATGCACAGAGAGGTTCATCCTTTCCTTGGATTATGGCTCCAAGGGAGGCCTCAGTCTTAGGGTGACGGCGAGAAGCTGTGAAATGCTGTGAGAACATTCTGCCCAGTTGCCTCCATGAGGTAATGGACTTTTCGGGCAGCTGTTTATACCACGTCATCGCCCCTTTTCAGAGTGTTGTCAAAAATAGTTGGCACTTGATGGTGCCCCGTACGCCACGATAGTCTAATAGCGCATCGATGTTCTCGATGTGCTCGTCGGGGTCAGTAGTCCCGTCGTATATGCCTAGTGATGGGGGCTTCTCCAGGCCCTTAAGGAGACGGGTAGCCAAGATTTCCTGGGACAATGGGTCGCGAGGCTCATCGTCGCTGCTGGAACTAGTGAATGACGGGACCGAAGGGTATGCTCGCGGCGACGGTTCCTTTGGGGAGAAGGTGAGCGGTTCCTTCGGGGAGAAGGTGAGCGGGCCTGGCCTTTAGACTTGACTGGAGGTGACTGCTCGTTCCTTCGGGTCCTCTTGTGGTCGGGAGAGTGCTGGTTACATAGGGAAACCTGGTCACGCTTCTAGAAGGCGCGAGGGTCAGGTTCTTGGCGCAGTCTTCGGTCGATATCTCTCCGGGGTTGCAGGCTCATTGATTGTCGTTGGTTCCTCCTCGGAGGAGGGGATCTTGGACGGTTGGACTCTTCTAATGCCCCGATCCTTTCGTTCTACTGCAGGATCAGGGTGTTGGTTTTGTTGATCGCCTCCAGGAGGGCCGCCACGGCCGGGTCGGCGTTGAACGGAACAGGAATGGGCTAGATGTCCAGCGAAGGCTGATCGTTGTTACGGTCAGCAGGAGTAGGGGAAGGAGAAGCTGTGGCCCCTTCCCTCAGAAAATGGGCATCTAGGAGAAGAGATGATGGGCCGTCAACGTCAGTCTTGTTGACGGGGGGGGGGGGGGGACAGCGGTTTGGAGAGCACCTTTGGCCTGATCTTGAGAGGCCATGATGATGATCTTGAAATTTGCTTTGTTCTTTAGTTTCCGGGGAAAGAAAGATGGGGAGAACAATGATTCCCACAGACGGCGCCACTGATCACGAAGGCTGGATCAGATCCTGTTGAAGTGGGCCACCAAGAACATCTGAGATGCTGGGCGTATGGAGAGGAGGAGGGAGTGTACCTACAAGGCACTCCGACGCTCAAGTAAGAAAGGGTCAGAGGAAAGGGGCAAGTACAAAGTATTAGTTCGTAGGGTGAATATTGGATACCTTACCCTCTCAAGCGAGAGGGTTTATATAGAAACCCCAGCGCGTGGCCAACGGTCCTATTTTCGGGGCGAAATAACCGTTTTCCCGAAGAATAGGTAACTGCCCAAACTAGCTGTTATGTCGGGAAGGGTGCCCGAAACTATCCGTTATGTCAGGCATAAGCGTAGTTTCGGGCACATGCCCCATCAATTCGGTGAGTGGAGAGCCGTACGTAACGGACAGCATTTCCAGGGAGGAGCGATGCAGTCCGTGCTCGGTTGGAGGGGCAGAAAGGTAAGTTTTTCCCGTTTGTGGATTGGACTTAGGCAATTGGGCCGTTCTGGAGCAGAAGTGGATTGGGCCATACCTGGCCATTGGTCCAGTCCAGAACAGATGTTGTATGAATTGAGTTGCTATTAACAATGTTTGTCAGGTGAGTGAAATTTCCCCGCGGTTGCAAACGCGTCAATTTCTTCATTCTTATTTTTGAAGAGGAGTGTTAGAGTGATTCAAGTATGAAAATTTAGTTGTTCTTTGAACCATTATGATATTTGTTTAAGAACTTAATTCTTTGTCATTGTTCGATTCTATTGAGTAGTGAACGTTTTTTGTGCGCATTTTCATGCTTGACTTTGGTTGAATCTTATGCTTGAGAAAATCCTCTTGTTTTAATGAGGGGCATACTTTGCTTGAGGACAAGCAAAAGTCTAGTTGGGGAGAGTTGTTAGGTGCAGATTTGACCTAAAAATGACATATCTTTCTTTGCACTTTTTCTTCTCTTTTCTCATGTTTTCATTAGTTTTAATAATGATTGTTGTTGTTCTTCTAAACATTGAGAATATACCTTTGGTGCTTGTAATGTGCGAGTTATTGTGCAGGAAAATGCACAAAATGATCAAAGTGTAAGACACAAGAAAATGATGCAAGCTGCCAAAGAGCAGAGGAATAGATCAGTACATTCTATTTGTGAATTTCTAGCAAAGGATCGCTTTGCGAACCACTGGCGAGGTCCCAGCGAATGGTCCCAGAATTTGGTAGGGGCAAAAGGCACTAAAGTTCGCTTTGCGAACGGGGAAAACGAGTGTTCGCTTTGCGAGTAATCCTTCGCATTGCGAACTCACGAGAATTTCTGGGGCGATTTAACTATTCAGAGGCGCCTGAGGTGCCTAAATTTGACACTCGTTGTGCGAATAAATGGTTCGCTTTGCGAACTGTGAAATTTCTGATTGCATTATAAATAGAACTTTCACACTTTTTAGATTAAGTTTTTGGATTTTTGATACAACTTGTAATTAAATATCAGAACTTGATATTTCTTCATTCTAAGGGAGAAAAGGTAGGATCTTTGATCTCTTGTTGGATGAGGATGTAATCTTTTGATACCTTATGCATTTCATCTAATGTATGTTTATGATTATGTTTTGATTCTCTATTGTTTGTTGTCTTTGATTGATTATTTGTGGTCTTGACAAAACCTTTACAAATCCTTAATCTTAGATTTTCATCTATCAATGAACCAAACTTTTGACATGGTTTTGTGAAGTGATATTCATTGTATCTTTTGTTGTATTGTGTTGATTAAGTAGCATGGCTAGCATGAGTAGGATCGATATGGTATTGCGAAGATGCGTGATAATAGTGATGAAGAACGTTATTCACATTCATTTGGCAAATTAGATGAATACATGTAAAAAGGGTTAAACGTATGTACATATTCTGATCGTTGGCATTTTATATGAAGCAGTCATTTATCTGATTTGGGTGTCATCTTTGTTTACTTGTTTATCTTTGGTATGAACCACTATAGACATATACTCTTCAGATCTGGATCTAAGATGATTATCTGTTTTGTTCTGAACTCTAGAAATAGATTTAGGCTTAACACTTGCGTGAGTATCAGCTCTTAATGCTCTGTGTTGGTTTTTGTTGCGTTAGACATCACCAATGAGGAAATATAATCAATCTCTCGACGTTGCGTTAGACATAACCTCGGTCGTGGGTGATACGTCAGGATATTAGGAGAATGATTGATTTATGTATAATATGATTAGAATAATGCATGTGTTATCAATTGATGAGATCCAATTCCACCAAGGCTCCGTTTATAATTCAGTCTTTACTTTATATTTTCCGTCTTTACATTTCCCGCATTTGCTTTGGTTCCTTCTTAAAACTAAAACTTTTGAACCACGAGCTTAGAAACATAGAAACCGTCGAATGGTATTCTTTCCCTCGCACTGATCCTTGTGGTATGACAAAACTGGGTTACTTATATATTTTTGCTTGCTGCTATTCTACCTTCAACAAAAAACAAGAGAACATATTCTTCTGAGGTACACACATTTATAATATAAACACCTCACACTTACGAAAATCGCTAATATGAGTATCCGAGTAATTAAAATACCGCTCTGATGCTTGACCTAGGTAGAAATCCTCCAAGATTCAAAATTTGATCTTTAGCAAACAAAAACCCTTCAAAAGGAAGGTCGGAATCTATATCACTTATATCTTTGATTGGGAATTGACCTTTAATGTTTCCACTATATTTTATTTCAATGGGGAATTCTAGTTGCATGTTCATAAGAGAACTATTGACTAAGGGAGACATCAATGATTTCTTGAAGAATATCTTGGAGAATTTTTGGGAACAAACAGGAAAGATTATTAACTAGAACGATCACACAAGGTGGCCGAGGAAGAGATGGAAGAAGACAACAATTATCCTTCTGAAACCCACATTTTTTTGGTGGAACGTTTAATCAATTGGGAGATATACAAACCATAGCTTGCGGTGCAGGTGACTTTATATGTCTTAAGAATCATTGCCACTTGTTTTTGTCTGTGGGTTTTTTCCTAACACTATACAAACAACATGTTATTCTATTAAGAGGAAGCAAAATGAAACTACACCGTTAAGAGATGAGTTAATGCTGGAAAAAAAAGAACGGTACTACCTATTTCCTTCTCCGACAAGGAATTTTTCAACGATGTGCTAAAACACCACGTCCATTTGTTGATAAGACCGTCAATAGTCTGGGTTGACATGTCATATGCTAGTCAACTAGAGAACTTCTCGTGATATTATTTATGCCATGTTATTAAAATGCATGATGCCTCAACGAAATTTATAATAATACCCACATGCGAGCCTTTAAGGGTTTGATGACTTATACATTAAACCTTAGGTTATGTGGAGTTTCCAGTTATGTCTGGAACGAACGAGAGCGGAAAGGTCATGAAATCAGGTTTCTAGTGATTGGATGAAAATTCATCTATAACTCCAACATTGGTAGGAAAACGCTATAGGAGTTATGCGTCATATCATCCTCGACTTATGTGAAGTTGAAATTTCACACCAATAGAGACGAAGTTGTTATGCTCGAGACAAACATAGAAGTGTTTCACGCATCCTCTTTGAATTGTTGGAGAGATACCGAGAGCTCAAGATGCTCGTAGCCATCGAACCCGCATGCATAGATATGTGGGAAAAAGAATAGACTTTTCCTTTGGAGGCAATGAGAAAGGTTAAGCACCGAAAGCTCAATGAGTAATTTGTCAAGATTATCGTGAGAATTGAAGCTACTATCATTCATGTATGTATATTTAGGGTACAAACAAATACCAACGACAACGGTAAAATTTTATAAATTCTCTTTTGTCAACTACTTCTCCTTTATATGTTATTATATTATTTATGCATCGTTTTTATAAAATAAACCAATGTATATAAAATTTATATACAAACAAATGTTTAATTAATATTAATTAAATAAATTCAAAATATCTTTTATATTTTAAAATAAAAATCAGAAGTTATAATATAATGAGTTTAATTAATATATAGATAATTTGTGAAATAAATATTTGTGATTAAAAAAATAAGTTAAAATCAAGGAGAAAACTTAGATACAATTGTTTCGGTGTGATTTTTACTATTTTTCAATAAAAATATGACAAATATATAATTTCCTCCTACACATATGCAATTTACTCATATTTCCAATCCCTAAATGATATTGAATTAAAAATCACACCTAAGAAATTGTATTTAACTTTTCTTCTAAAATTAAAGAAATTTAATATTTCCACAATTAGTAAAAAAGAATTTTAAGGACATTTTACATTGAACTCGAGTCAACATTTTTTAGCTTTGCAAATATTTAGTTGAATATGTGTTGATAAATAGAGAAATAAAATAATCTTACACTAATCAATTAGATAATAAAATTTAGTAATTTTTTTATGATTTCTAAATAAAAATATAAATAGTCTAGTATAACAATTTGAAGTTAGAAGAAAAAAAAGATATTAATCAATTCATAGTCGAATACTTTTTTTATTATTTTTAAATTGTGTTATCTATTTTTTTTTTTAAATTTCAAACATTATACTACTTTTTTTAACTAACAATGAATTAATTAAATAATAATTTATTTTCTGATTTCATCCAAAACATTCATTAATTAAATTTACTTAATGCCAACTTACAAAGATAAATGTGGCTTAGTTGTGTTTGGTTATTAAGATAAATACATTACAAATAGAATAGAAATATTTGTCATCAATTCATAAGAAATAAAAAATATATATAATTGATACTAATAAGTTTAAAAAATACAAAATAAATATTTAATAATGATACATATAAAAATGTGAGGTAAATATTCATCATAGATTAATTTAAAATCAATTTGACAAATATTTGACTTTAAATAAATATGTCAAGGATAAATAAAAATATCTGATAAATATATATCATTGATGATATAAAAAATAACCCCGAGATAAAATTTTCATTCATAAAGTAAATATCATCAAAGTTTTTTTTTTACTTTTTTTTCTATAAATAAATTTAAATATTCGTTTTTATGTGTTGCAAAATTGTTTTCATGTTATTCTTTGTAAATGACTCATTAAAACGTATTATTAAAAGATATACTTTTTTTTGGAAATAAAGAGGAATTTTATTAAGCCAAAACAAAAAGAACAAGGTGACAAAAGTCAAACCCCAACCAAACACAAAAGACAAACTAAACCAACCTAAACTATCATAAGTTTAGCCAAGTGTCTCCTAATCTTAGGATAACACCATCCTCTATACGAAATTGTATAGATAACTATAGCCCAAATATCTATGATATGTACATTGTGACCAAAAATAGACTTATTTCTATAGTTCTAAAGTTCATATATTACTTCAGCAGCTACACTACGCAACAAAAGGGCTCTCTATCCTTTGCCTCTACCAACATTAACAATCCAATTCAGTTCCTCCGCCCGTCCTTTGGCGTCATGGTTTACTTTCACCCAAGTCAAAACCTTCTTCCAAGCTTCCTTCATCTTCAGACAGGAGAAGAAAAGGTGATCAATAGTTTCGCTGACTACAAAACAGACAATCATCGTTTCCAAGCAATGCCAAACTGTTTGAGACGATCCTTTGTGGCTAATCTTATGTGGTAGCCAGACGGTGAATAACGCTTTGGGCGAGCAATACTCCTATGGGACAACGCATTCCATCTGTTGACAGGACCAATACCAATGAAATGCTGATACACTTTTTTGTTTCAAACTTCGCATTCATATTATTCTAGTCATCCATGTTGTTCCTACTTTCTCGAAGCTTTAGAATGCTCTTGATAATCAAAGACATACTCAGAGATATTTGGACATTCTGCAACTCAACACCTTTGAAGTAGAAAATGTGAATCCATTTGATCCACAAGGAGTCGTTCTTACAGCCCAGATTCCATAACAACTTTGCTAGGCAAGTCTTGTTCCAATCTTCCAAGGAGATAATATTTAAACCAGCACAAGCCCTAGGTTTACACACTTGTTTCCACGAGATAGGGGTTTTAGAGATGGTATCCTTGCCTGTCCAGAGGAAGGATCTGCATATGGCCTCAATAGCTCGAATCACTATTTTAGGGAAGGGCAGGCAATGCATCCAGTAGGATGTCATGGTTGTTATGATGATATTAATAAGTTGGATCCTCCTTGCATAGCTTAATAATTTGGAGCTTCGATGCATAGTTCTCTGCACTATACGATCCATAAGACCCATGTAGTGAATGGTGGCCGACTTCCTACTAGTGAGGGGGATCCCAAGATACCTGAAAGGGAGGGCACCTTCAGTAAACTTAGAGGGATTCACTTGTAAGCCAGTGGTTTTAGAGAAATCCACCACTTTCCCCATAAGCAACTCAATAGACCTACTATCCCCACGAGAGAATAACAAAATGTCATCAACAAAGCTTATGTCAATGATTTTGATTTTCTCACACTTGGCATGGTAGTTAAAATCAGGAATTTCCCCGTGTCTTTGCACACTTCTAAGGAAATATTCCATCACAATGACAAAGAGAAGGGGGGTGATAGGGTCACCTTGTCTAAGGCCCCTTTTAACATCCAAAGCTTTAGTATGATTTCCACCAATGTTGAATTTATAGGTCACAATGGTCACAACTGCCATAATCCACTTGACAAAATTAGTAGGGAAACCAATCTCCTTTAGGATACTCTCCAAAGCAAACCAATCCACAATATCATATGCTTTTTGGTTATCCAACTGGAGCATACACCTAGGAGTACCACCCTTTCTGCTATACCCTCGAATCAACTCATAAGCCAACAACACATGGTTATGAATGCTTTGGCCAGGCACAAAAGCAGCATGACTTTGGCTAATGATATTGGTCATGATCTTACTCATCCTGTTAGTCAAGATCATAGAAATGATTTTCTAGATAGATGTGCAACATGAAATGGGCCTGAAATCTCTAATGGTTTTGCCTTCATTGCCCTTTGGAATAAGGGACTAGTGTTTATAGGAGAGTACATTCTCTTATGCTGGAAAAAATCCAATACAACGGAAATTACATCATGTTTGATGATGTTCCAAGACACTTTGAAGAATTTAGCACCAAAACCATCCACTCTTGGAGCTTTAAGGTCACCAATACCTTTTAGGGCCAGCACAGTTTCATCCTCTGACACTGGCATTTCCACCATTAGTCTCTGATCCATATTTAACTGGGGTCCATCCCTCATAGCCACAATATCGATACCAACCATATTTCCATTAGCTTTCCCCAACAGATTTCCATAAAAGTCCATAACCTCTTATTTAATATCATCTTGTTGAGTGAGAATGGTACCATCCTCTTTGCTAATATAATCCATCTCACACTGCCCATGCTTAGCCCTCTTTTAAGCATGGAAATAACTATTATTCCCATCATCCAACCTTAGTCAATCAATTTTCGATCTCTGTTTGAGGTTTTGTTCCTCAATCTCACTCCACTTGAACACCTCATCAGTACTCTCTTTAACCTTCTGAATCTACTGAGTGTTCCCCCTATCATGCATAAGAATCTCTTGGTTCTCAATGAGGAGCTCTCTAGCCTTCTTCAAGAACACAGAAGCACCAAGAATATGTTTACTAAGCTGCTTAACAGTAGATTGAACTCTAAGCAGCTTCCTCCAAAGAACATACATTAGCCTGCCTTGGATAGGAATCATCCAGCTCTTGAATATCTCATTAAGAAAATTAGGAGCCTCAGTCACAATATTCAAAAACTTGAACTGATAGTGTCTATACTTTCTAATGATTTCAGGATTTTTGATCATTAATAAAGAGTGGTCTAATATGCTAGGGGCCATTATGTGCAGGGTGGCATTTAGGTACTTTTGATACCACTCTACATTGGCAATGGCATGATCAATCCTTATGTAAATGACATTATCACTATGCTTATTTGACCAGGTGAAATAGTCACCAGTGATGTCCATCTCATTCAACTCAATTTTATTCATCGTAGAAAGAAGATCATGGTACTCTCTTTGCTGTACCAGATTCCCACCCATTTTATCCATAACTTTAAGCATATTATTAATATCTCCAATTAGCAGTCAAGGACCACGTTGAGAGAGATGAATTTGCTCCAGCTCCTTCCACAATTTTTTCCTATGTTCAAGTTGATTGAGGCCATAGATAACAGTGAACCAGAACATGAAGTTGCCTTGAGTATCATAAATGCCACAATGAATGTTCTGCACAGAGCTAGACACTTTCCTGATTTCCACCTGCTTGTGATCCCACTAAATTCGAATCCTGCCATTCAAGTGGTTCTAATAGTTATTTATGAACTTGCCCTTAAGATGAAGTTTCCTCCTAATATTCCCAGCTTTCTCCATTTTTACTCTGGTTTCAATCAAAACAACAATCATAGGGTTAGGACTAAGAAGGTGTGTGCTAACCTCTTTGGTCTTAACCACTTTATTGAACCCCCTTACATTCCAAGATATTATCATGGAGCAGGGTTTAGACATACTAGAGGATCATTCAAAATCCCAAGCAGTCCAAATCCACTTTTACATTGTATAGATATTTCAAAAATAATTAATTAATTGATATAATAGATATTTCATTATTATTTAATTAACTTAGTTTTTTATCTAAAAAATAAAAATAAAAATCATAATATTAGGTCTAATTAATTATCAAAATTATATACGAGAAAAATTTATGTCTTTAAAAATTACTAATAATAGTGTTTTTAAAATATTTTTTGCCAAAAATAAAAAATATTTGCTTTACTAATTGCTCTAAAAAAACACAGGACAAACTCTTATATTTGATAAGTATTAAAAGACCCAACAATATTTGAATTGCTAAATGTATTTTAAATTTGCAAAAGTCAATCTTAATAATTTTCCTTATAAACTAGAGGATATTGAGCTTGAAACTCCCAAAAAAATTAAAAGAAAAAAGAAGATACAAAGAGAGAGTGCATTCAGCCTAAACCCTCAAGGTACTATAAAAATCTGAAAGTAAAAAAAAATCTAATTTATTATAATATAATTCAATCAAAAGTTGAGGGGGAGGTTCATTCCACCAAGTGAAAGAGAAGAGTGTTAGGTTAATATTTGCAAGTTTGTCTGCACAAGTATCGCCTTCCCTAAAAACATGAGATACCATAAAATTCATGCCTCTAATTTTAATCATGTAGTTTTGCCATCTATTCCTTGTCAACCAAGGAATTAAAATATTTGAAGAGAAAGTCATTTCCACCATCTTTTAGTGTGTCTCTAACTAAAAATTATGCCAACCTCTATTGCTTAATATTTGATGAACATATTCAAAACAAAATCATACTAAACATAAACATTTTATTAAATTTTATTAAAAGTGCGTAATCATTTGATGAAAATATCTATTTCATTGTTTATCTTATTTAATTATAAATACATAAGATACGTTCTATACTACTTTTATTAAATTATTAAAATATATTATCCACTATAAATTTTACGAATACTTATCAATAAAATTTATAATAAACTCGTGCGAAAACACATGTGTTAGCCTAGCTCTTTATGAAAGAAACTAACTCAACCGAGTAATATTACTGTTATCTTTAAATAATGATATATAAATAGTTTGTGTTATGTTCTGGGCTAATGTCCAATCAACTGAGGTTTGGATGACCTGAGTCCAAAAGAAGATGGTCGATTAAGAAGGAACGTTTTTCTAAAGACATTAGAGAAAATTGTGTTCACCTTTCTAGACCATTGGATAATGAGACTATATAATATATTAACCATTGTCTTTGAAGACAGGTGACTCTATAAGAAATTTATATGGCCTCTAAACCCCAGGGAATCTAATATAAACACAAGAGAACATATTCGTCTGAGGTACACACAATTATAATATAAAAACCTCACACTTACAACAGTCGCTGATATGAGTATCCAAGTAATTAAAATACCGCTCTGATGTTAGACTGGAATAACAATCCTCCAAGATTCACAATTTGATCTTTAGCAAACAAAATCCCTTTAAAAGAAAGGTCGAAATCTATATCACTTGGCTCATTGTTTGGGAATCGTTCTATAATGTTTCCACTATATTTTATTTCAATAGGGAATTCTAGTTGCATGTTGATCAAAGAACTATTGCCTAAGGGAGACATCAATGATTTCTTGAAGAATATCTTGGAGAAAGTTTGGGAATAAACTGGAAAGATTATGAAATAGAATGATTAGATAAGGTGGTCAAGGAAGAGATGGAAGAAGACAACAATTATCCTTATGAAACCCACATTTTTTTTGGTGGAACGTTCAATCAATTAGGCGATATACAAACCATAGCTTGCGGCACGGGTGAACTTTATATGTCTTAAAAATCATTGCCACTTGTTTTTTCTCTATAGGGTTTTTCCTAACACTATACAAATAACATGTTATTTTATTAAGAGGAAGCAAAATGAAACTACACCATTAAGAGATGAGTTTATGCTGG
Source organism: Lathyrus tuberosus (assembly GCA_022829125.1). Classification (NCBI taxonomy): domain Eukaryota; kingdom Viridiplantae; phylum Streptophyta; class Magnoliopsida; order Fabales; family Fabaceae; genus Lathyrus; species Lathyrus tuberosus. Next base: position 387,032 of record JALAZF010001003.1, on the reverse strand, counting down.
AAAAAAAAAAAAGAAGTGTACTACCTTTTTCCTTTTCCAACAAGGAATTTTTCAATGATGTGCTAAGACACCACGTCCATTTGTTCATAAGACCGTCAATAGTCTGGGTTGAAATGCCATATGCTAGTTAACTAGAGAAGTTCTCGTGACATTGTTTATGCAGTCTTATTAAAATGTATGAAGCTTCAACAAAATTTGTAATAATACCCACATGTGAGCCCTTAAGGGTTTGATGACTCATACATTAAACCTTAGGTTATGTAGAGTTTCCAGTTATGTCTGAAACGAACGAGAGTGTAATGATCATGAAATCAAGTTTCTAGTGATTGGATGAAAATTCTTCTATAACTCCAACATTGGAAGGAAAACGCTATAGGAGTTATGCGTCGTATCATCCACGAATCTTGTGAAGTTGAAATTTCACACCAATGCAGACGAAGTTGTTATGCTCGAGACAAACTTAGAAGTGTTTCATGCATTCTCTTTGAATTGTTGGATAGATACCAAGAGCTCAAGATGCACGTAGCCATCGAACCCACATGCATAGATATGTGGGAAAAAGAATAGACTTTACCTTTAGAGGCAATGAGAAAGGTTAAGCACTAAAACCTCAATGAGTAATTTGTCAAGATAATCGTTAGACTTGAAGCTACTATCATTCATGTATGCATATTTAGGGTACAAAAAAATACCAACGACAACGCTAAAATTTTATAAATTCTCTTTTTTCAACTACGTCTATTTTATATGTTATTATATTATTTATGCATCATTTTTATAAAATAAACCAATGTATATAAAATTTATATACAAACAAATGTTTAGTTAATATTAATTAAATAAATTTAAAATATCTTTTATATATTAAAATAAAAATAAGAAGTTATAATATAATGAATTTAATTAATATATAGATAATTGTGAATAAATATTTGTGATTAAAATTTTTGTTAAAACTAAGGAGAAAACTTAGATACAATTGTTTTGGTGTGATTACTTTTTACTATTTTTCAATAAAAATATGAGAAATGTATAATTTCCTCCTACACGTATGCAATTTACTCATATTTTCACTCCCTAAATGATATTTAAGTAAAAATCGCACCTTAGGAATTGTATTTAACTTTTCTCCTAAAATTAAAGAAATTTAATATCACCAAATTAAAATTAGTAAAAATGAATTGTATGGACACATTATAATAGAATTCAATGAAAAGATGAGGGGGAGGTTCATTCCACCAAGTGAAAGAGAAGAGGGTTAGGTTAATATTTGCAAGTTTGTCTGCAAAGAATCGCCTTCCCTAAAAACATGAGATACCATAAAATTCACGCCTCTAATTTTAATCATGCAGTTTTGCCATCTATTCCTTGTCAACCAAGAAATTTAAATATTTGAAGAGAAAGTCATTTCCACCATCTTTTAGTTTGTCTGTAACAAAAAATTATGCTAATGAACATATTCAAAACAAAATCATACTAAACATAAACATTTTATTAAATTATATTAAAAGTGCATAATCATTTGAAGAAAATATCTATTTTATTATTTATCTTATTTAATTATAAATACACAAGATAAATTCTATATTACATTTATTAAATTAATAAAAAAATATTATCCACTCTAAATTTTATGAACACATATCAATAAAATTTATAGTAAACCTGTGCAAAAGCACATGTGTTGCCCTAGTTCATTATGAAAGAAACTAACTCAACTGAGTAATATTATTGTTGTATTTAAATAATGATATATAATTAGTTTGTGTTATGGTCTGGGTTGATGTCCAATTAACTGAGGTTCGGATGACCTAAGTCCAAAAGAAAATGGTCGATTAATAAGGAATATTTTTCCTAGAAACAATAGAGAAAATGGTGTTCATTTTTCTTGACCATTAGATAACAATACTATCTAATCTACTGACAATTGTCTATGAAGACAAGTGACTCTATAAGAAAGTTATATGGCCTTTAAACCCTAGGGAATCTAATATAAAAACAAGAGAACATATTCATTTGAGGTACACATAATTCTAATATAAAAACCTCACACTTATGACAGTCGCTGATATGAGTATCTGAGTAATTAAAATACCGCCCTGATGTTAGACAGGAGTAGAAATCCTCCAAGATTCACAATTTGATCTTTAGCAAACAAAATCCCTTTAAAAGGAAGGTCGAAATCTATATCACTTGGCTCATTGTTTGTGGATCATTCTTTAATGTTTCCACTATATTTTATTTCAATGGGGAATTCTAGTTGCACGTTGATCAGAGAACTATTGTCTAAGGGAGACATCAATGATTTCTTGAAGAATATCTTGGAAAACCTTTGGGAACAAACAAGAAAGATTCTGAAATAGAACGATCATATAAGGTGGTCGAGGAAGAGATGGAATAAGACAACAATTATCTTTCTGTAACCCACATATTTTTGGTGGAACATTCAATCAATAGGACGATATCCAAACCATAGCTTGCGGTGTGGGTGCACTTTATATGTCTTAAGAATCATTGTCACTTGTTTTTTGTCTATAGGGTTTTTCCTAACCCTATACAAACAACATATTGTTCTATCAAGAGGAAGAAAAATGAAACTACCATATTAAGAGATGAGTTTATGTTGGAAAAAAAGTGTACTAACTTTTTGCTTCTATGACGAGGAATTTATCAATGATGTGCTAAAACACCATGTCCCTTTGTCGATAAGACCGTCGATAGTCTGGGTTGACATGTCGCATGCTAGTCAACTAGAGAAGTTCTTGTTACATTATTTATGCAGTGTTATTAAAATGCATGAAGCTTCATAGAAATTTATAATAATACCCACATGTAAGCCTTTAAGGGTTTGATGACTCATATTAAACCTTAGGTTATGTGGAGTTTCCAGTTATGTCTGGAATGAACGAGAGCATAAGGGGCGTTAAATCAAGTTTCTAGTGATTGGATGAAAATTCATCTATAACTATAACATTGGAAGGAAAACGCTATAGGAGTTATGTGTCGTATCATCCACGACTCATGTGAAGTTGAAATTTCACACTAATGCAGACAAAGTTGTTATGCTCAAGACAAACCTAGAAGTGTCTCACGAATGCTCTTTGAATTTTTGGAGAGATACCGAGAGCTCAAGATGCTCGTAGCCATTGAACCCACATGCATAGATATGTGGGAAGAAGAATAGACTTTTCCTTTGGAGGCAATGAGAAAGGTTAAGCACCTAAAGCTCAATGAGTAATTTGTCAAGATTAATGTGAGACTTCAAGCTACTATAATTCATGTATGCATATTTAGGGTACAAATAAATACCAACGACAATGCTAAAACAAAATTCTTGACTTCAAGATACTATCATTCATGTGTGCATATTTAAGGTACAAAGAAACACCAACGACAACGCTAAAACAACATTCTTGAACAACACATTAAGTAATTGTTACTAGGTGATGCCCTTTGATCTTAAAAATGCAGAAGATACCAAATAAGATGTTTTGTTTAAAATTTTAAAATTATAACAAAGTAAATAAGAGAATAACAGTGATAGAGCCTTAGGTTATATCAATTTTATTAACAATTACTAAAACCACATGCATACAAAATGATCAGTTATATCAATTTTATTAACTAATTTGTAATATCAATTGTATTGTTAATTTGAGATCTCTCCTTCAAATAAGTAATATTATTGTATAAAGCTTAAAAATATATGTAATACCAAATCTAATCCTATCTCTAGAGCTTAGCTTTTGATATGTGATTATACTAGGTCTAAACCTAAAGAGAGTTTCTTAATGAAATTTCACAAATTATATTATGAATAATCAAGTCATGTTTAGGCATAAATGTACTATCCTTGGTATAAAGCTAAGAACACCTCTCAAAATCATATAGATTCACAAACATGGTCGAGATATAACATATATTAAACAAATAAATACAAAAATGTCTTGATTTCAGTGGTCGAGAATAAATCCACCCAACTAATTTATTGTTGTTTACAACCTACTCTTTCTATCTTAGATTCGTTAGTCGAGGAGAAATCCTCCCAACAATTTGTGCTTGACTTTGGCCTTCAAGATTTGGATTTCTTGTTCCATATGGCCTCAGATCTCGATCCTTTATACTTAGATTTGTAATGCTCAAACTTAAATGATTAAAAAAGATATAAAATAGGATCAATGTATGACTATAAGACAACATTCAATAAATGCCTAAATCTGAGGTTTTCCATGTTACTTCCGTGCAAGTAAGCAAATAAGTGTGTGAAAACGATAGTGAAGAATAGGTAAATTCCACACTTTATCAATTTTCCACAACTTAGAATTTTTTTCCCTCAGACAAAAGTAAAGATAGACATTAAATGGTTTTCAATAACACATGATCTCAATAACATATGGATCCCAATCAAATGTGTGTTTTCAACAGCTTGCCTTGCTTATCTGAAATAAATTCAAAATAGTAAATATGTAATTATTAAACCAAATCATATCTATGAATAATTTCATATATCAAATAATACAATGATAAATTTCAATTAACACTCAACTAAACATCATCGCTGCCTCACACGTGTATAATTGATAAAAGATGAATGTTTCTCTCATACAATGCAAAATATTCCACTTCAATCAAAAATATTTTTTCTTTATAAATGAAAACATGTTTTTTTAACATGGAAAACTAAGATATTTTCCATTCTGTAATGTGGTCAGGCTCAGAAAAAAAATTATTATTTTTCTAGAAATTCAAAGATCCTTAGGTTTAATAGAGCAATCATTCTAAAATACTATCTTTTCTTTTTCAATTATGTTTTTATATTTGTTACAATATTTTTCATTTTATTTTTCTTTATTTGATTCCTTTTCTTTTTCATTTGGAATTTTTCATTTTTCTTTCTTTTGTTTTTTACTTTACCAAATTTTCACAATTATAATTCATGTATCATTTTTCACTTTGACCATTTTTACTATAAAGCTAATCCTCTAAATAATTGGTTCACAACCTATTATATAATGAATACTATCTTAATCCTCATACAAGAGACATAATTTATTTTTCTTTTAGGTTTAGGGTTGTAATTTTTCAAAAGGAACAAATTTTCAAAATTTATCTCAAAAGTGGGGTACGAGGGATCACTATCTAAAATGTAGAATTTCTGATAAAGTAGCTTTGACTCAACATCCAAGCAATGCATCATTCATTTCTATGGTTTCAAACAAGTCAAGAAAATCAACACACATTGAATCTAAGTAAAATTAGATCATGAAATGATCTTTTCTCAAAAAAATTAAAATAAACAATGAATAGCTCATACAATCTAACAAAGATGTCTTACAAATTAAATGAATGGTCAATAGTTCTATGGTAACCAAAGCAAGTATAATTTGAAAAAGCAACAAGTTCATAGTCATGCTTATATTCAATAATAACCACAAGATTAACCTTGGAATACAAATTTTGACAAAAAAAATATTTATACTTCATGCGAGCTTGTTCACTCAATATTTAATAGTGAATTTTAAACCATATTGGATAGTTTCCTAAAAAAATGATCATTAGTGCAAAACAAAACAATGAAACAAACTAATATAGAAAGCATGGAAACTAAGCATGTAAGTTTAATTAATAAAACATAAAATAACTAATTAGGAAATCGTAATCTTTAAACACCACTTAAAGCACACAAAAGAAAAAAAAATAAAAACATCCTTTCAGTACAACAAAATAAATGACTGAAAAGAAAAAAAATATAGCTTAATTATCATGATTAGAGTGTTTTTCAATCATCAATCTCCTTTCTCATCCATCTCTTCATCATCATCATCATCATTTTCTCCATTTAGTTCTCCCTGTTATGCTCCCACGCCATGCACAAAGTGCGTCAAATATCGCTAGGGCGGGTACCTGATATGAATAAGGGTTGTGATATTGAAATCAGTGTTTTAAAAACCGGACCGGTCATCAAATCGGTGAGGGTACTGGATCACTGGTTTATCGGTCGAACCACTGGGTCATTGGTCGAACCGCATGACCAAACCGGATTAAACCGGATAACTCGGTTGAATAAATCTGTCATTATAATAGGTATAAAACTGGTAAAATCGGTCGAACCGGATGATTCAGTCTCTAAAAAATATAACTAGCACTTAAATTTTTTTGAAAATATCATATCATAAATTCACAGGTTCATAATTTAAATTCAAATTTTAAACAGAGTCTAATTATAAATTTTAAACTGAGTCTAAATTAAACAGAGTTTAATTTAAATTCATAGTTTTAATGTTAATAGAAAATCAGTTTTAATGTTAATAATTAAAACAATACAAATATTAACATTATTCTAAATAATAAATTTTCCAAGTCTATAAATATATAATGGAAATCAGTTAAGTCTAAAATTATATTATATTTAGTTTTTTAATTTGTGTTCTTAAATTTCTATACAAATATTTGTATGATGGTTTTTCAATCAATATAAATACAAAATAGTAAAAATAGTTTTGTGGATATTACGAAACTTAATTTGTATATCACTTAAATCAAATGAGTGATCACTATTATTCTTGGAGAAAAGTTCCTATGTATTTGAGTAAAAAAAATTAAAATAAAAAATAAATAAAAAATTTTAAAAAAAATTTTAAAAAAAAAGTTTTTTTTTTTTAAAATAAGCAGTTGAACCGCCGGTTTGCAAAAACCGTCGATTTTCCCGGTTTTTCCGGTTCACACCGGTTCCCACCGGTTCGAAGACATGGTCGATCGAGTAAGTGAACCCGACCGGTTCCCGGTCCAACCGGTCCGGTCCGGTTTTTAAAACTATGATTGAAATTATAACTAATATCAAGATTTATTCAATAATTGCATTCCTCATTATTAGGAATCAATTTTATCCTAATCATGACTAAAGGAAACCCTAATGTCAGGGGTTAATGGAAGAAGGATTTGTTGTCATGGTACGTTTGTGGTGTGTGTGTCCTCGTGCCTTCTTGACGGATTGGGCATAGAGCATAATCAATTATTGGAACTTTGAAGTGCTTGAATAACTGCGTGAGCAGTCTTGGGAATTCCAGAAGTTGGTTTTTCTTTTTGTGAGATATTGGATCGAACTCTAGTTAAGCATGCCGTCGAAGTCTGCTCACATGTTGTTGTCGAAGACCTACATGCTGTAGTCAAATTGTGTTCTAGTATGTAGTTGTAGAATTGGGCCTTGTGTTAAGGATCCAATTGTTTAAGTTAGCTTGTACCCTAAGTCAGCTTGTAATGGGTAATTATTAAAAAATCCCATTAATTTAGTATGTTAGGTTTTATTATAAATAACATACTAGTCTCTCATCTTAGGTGTGGTGTGGAAAATCCTAATTAGGGTGAGAGGGTTATTTGTTATTTTTGTATACTTGTAATCTGATTTAAAGAGAAAGTAAAGAATAGTTATAACCAATCCTTGTTGTTCTTATTGAATTTTCGTTAACCCTAACACTTGTGTGTTTCTTGCCTATAAAGAAATTGAGTATATTTTGTTTTAAGGCATGCTAATTCACAACAAATTGGTGTGGTGAGCGTGGAGAAAGATGCCAACAAAGTATGAGATTGAAAAGTTCACCAGAGTGAACAATTTCGGTCTGTGGCGCTTGAAGATGAAAGCCCTACTGGTTCAGTAGGGTTGTTTGGAAGCGTTGAAGGGAGATGCAGCCATGGACACTGTGTTAACAGAAAAAGAAAAGACGACCATGATAGAGAAAGCCCATAACACAATATTATTGAGCCTTGGTGATAAGGTTCTCCGACAAGTATCAAAGGAGACTCCGACATCGGGGTTATGGTTTAAACTTGAAAGTTTGTACATGACCAAATCTATGGTGAATCGACTCTACCTGAAGCAAGCTATGTATTCATTCAAGATGAGTGAAGACAATGTGTTGGCTGAGCAGTTGGATATGTTCAATAAGCTGATTCTTGATCATGAAAATATTGATGTGAAGATCGATGATGAAGATCGAGCATGGTTGTTGTTGTGCGTTTTGCCCAGAACACATGTTCACTTCAAAGAAACTCTCTTGTATGGAAGAGATTCCCTGACCTTTGAAGAAGTTCAAGCAGCCTTGTATTCGAAGGATTTGAATGAAAGAAAGGACCAGAAACCATCATCATCAGTTTGTGAAGGTTTGGCCGTTAGGGGAAAATTCTTGCAAAAGGGTGGTAAGTTCGACAAGAAGAAAGATAAAAGTCAGCAAAAGTCCTATAGTGGCGAAGCATCTGGTATTCGATGCTATCACTGTAAAAAAGAGGGTCACACAAAAAAGGTGTGCTCTGAACGCCCGAAAGATCAGGGAGGTAAAGATAATGGCAACGCAACCATTGTTCAAAATTACTTCGAATCATCTGATGTTCTTATGGTTTCAAGCGGCGACTCAAGAAAGGAGTGGATTATGGATTCAAGTTGCACTTAGCACATGACTCCAAACAGAGAATTGTTTGAGGAGCTATGTGATCAGGATGGTAGATCAGTGCTGCTGAGAAACAACAAAGATTGCAAAATTGTAGCTATTGGATCTGTGAGATTCAAGCTCCATGATGAGTCAATAAGGTTATTGACTAAAGTCAGGTATGTACCTGATTTAAAGAGAAATTTGATTTCTCTTGGTGAATTCGACAGGAAGGGATATGTTTTTCAAGGAGAGAAAGGTATCTTAAGAGTCATGAAGGGGTCGAAGGAAGTCTTGAGAGGCGTGAAGAAACGAGGCTTGTATACCCTTGAAGCTGAAGTTGTAAGTGGTTCGACAAATGTTGCATCCATGATACCGTTGTCGAAGACAGAAATTTGGCACATGAGATTGGGCAATGTCAGTGAAAGGGGTCTAGTCAAATTGGGGAAACAAAATCTGTTTGGAGGAGACAAAGTCGAAAAGCTGAAATTTTGTGAACTCTGTGTACTTGGAAAATCTTGCAGAGTGAAGTTCAACAAAGGCAAACAAAGAACTCATGGATCCCTTGATTATATCCATACTTATCTTTGGGGGCCTGCAAGATGTCCATCACATTCAAGAGCAAGGTATTTTCTATCCATAGTCGATGATTATTCCAAAAATATATGGGTCTTCATCCAAAAGACTAAGGATGAAATTTGAGAATTTCTAAGGTTGGAAGACTCTGGTCTAAAATCAGTCTGGCAGAAAGGTCAAGAGGTTGAGAACCGACAATACCCTTGAATTTTGCAATGAGGTGTTTGACAGTTTTTGTGCTGCCTTAGGTATTGCAAGGCACAAAACTACTGCAGGTACTCCACAACAAAATGGTTTGGCAGAAAGGTTTAATCGAACTATTTTGGAAAGAGTCAGATGTATGTTGACTAGTGTTGGGTTAAATAAGGTGTTTTGGGCTGAGGTTGTTTCGACAGCAACATATCTGATAAACAGATCTTCTTCGACTGCGTTAGAGATGAAGACACCTGAAGAAGTTTGGTCGGGACATCTAACTAGTCTCGACAGACTGAGAGTATTTGGCTGCGTGGCCTATGCTCACATTAGGTAAGACAAGGTCGGACCTAGAGCTCTGAAATGCATGTTCATGGGATAATCTGAAGGAGTCAAAGCTTATAGGCTATGGTGCCTAGAGCCAGGTCACAAGAGGTGTATCACCAGTCGAGATGTAGTTTTCAATGAAGTTGAGATGGCCTACAAGAAAACTGATGATGTTGACGAAGAGCTGGAACAGGGAGAGATTCCTGTTGAGGTGGAACATGTTGATGCTGAATTATGTATCTCAGATGAATTCGAAGAAGAATCAGAAGTTGCTGTCAAAGATGAGGAGAATGATAATGACTACCTGCTAGCAAGAGACAGGTCGAGGAGAGACATCAAGCCACATCAGAGACTTGGGTATGTGTAATACCCTAATTTTTACCTCTAAGATCCTACATGTCTTTTAGCATTTCATACCCCAAACAAGATCACAAGCTTTGGTTCTTTTGCCCTCCTCTGAAGGGTTGTTCTTGAATGAGATCACCAAACACCCCTGTTCTCTTATTTGTTTTATGTTTGTTTTTGTTTATGTTTACTAACCATATATTAAAATCCAAAAATATGTTTTTTTCCTTTACTAACTTTTTCAGGAAGAATTTGGATCAAGGATATCAAAATTAGTCCCTCAGCTCGAATGAATTTCATCTGAACAAAGTCAAAGTTGATCTGCAGACAATTCAAAAATTATCTGATCAAGAGTTTCCAATATTTAATTGATTATTATTCAAGAGAATCCAAGTATCATGTGTTTATTTCCATGCCTTCTTTGACAAGCAAAAGAATCGAGCCGAACCACAGTAGTGCACTAAAAAGGGCAATTTTTTCAAAATTTGCACTGAGTAATCGGTTACTCTATCAGGGTAATCGATTACCCTCGTGGAAATTTGAAAAATGGCAGCAAATTCAAATTCAACAATTGGCACCAATTTTCATCATTTTGATCACATGTGGAATATTCTAGATCACCTAATTTTAATTCCCCTACATCATCACAATTAATTCACACCATGTACCTCCACTAATCACCACACTTTTGATAATTTCCCTCCAAATTCAAATTCCAATCCTAATTTTGTTTCCAAACTAAATTCCAAACCACCAAATTTCCAAGCCTAAACTCTATAAATAGAGATCTCATTTCATTCATTTCACAAGCTTTTGATAGCAAAAAAACCTCTTGCAATTTCTTTCCCCAACCACTAAAATTCACTTAAAGCTCACTTTTCTTCTCTTGAAAGTTGACAAGAATTCACATTGAATCTTATTCAACTTTGAGCTAAACCTTCATCCAAACTTGTTTTTTTCATTAATTCTTGTAGATCAAGGCTTTGGTGTTTGGATCTTGGAGCAATTTGAAGGAATTTTCAGATTTTAGATTGGTAATTCATCTCTCACCATTGTTGAAGCTTCAATTTCATCTTCCATAATGTAGATCCTTGGTGGATTCTTGTTACTTGATCCTTTGGATCTTGTAATTGTATATGATTGCTGGTTTTTGCTGTTGTTTTACTTAATTTTTCGTGCACAATTGCATCCTTGATCATGAGGTGTTTGAAGAAATGATTGATCAAGGATTTTACAATTTTCAAATTGATTTGTTGCTGTTTTTACAGTGTTAATCGATTAACCAAAACAAGCACGAATTGGTTAATCGATTAACAGTTAGTTTCTGCATCAAGAACTGCAATTTTACACTGGTTAATTGATTAACCAAATTGCACTGCAAATGGTTAATCTGTTAACCAGTGTCCAGAATGTGTTTTTTGCTTGTTTTTTGGGCTGTTTTGGTTTTTCCTCGTTTTTCTTCCCCTTTCTTTTTGCTTTGGCCTTGAAGTGCATTGTTGAGATTAATTTCTCTTCAATTTCAATGGACTTTGTATATGGTTAAAGTAATTAAACATTCATTAGTTCAAATCTATCTTTAAATGAATTGTTGAATTTATTTGAGGTTCTTTGAATTAGTGATATGTTTTCACACTTAAACCTATCAATTAAAGGTGATTGAACTTGATGATGAAAGTATCTTGAAAGTGTAATTCAATTTGGTTTTCCTCTTCACCTCTCCCTCTATTTCTTTTTATTTTTGATCGATGAAAGTCTTATGGATCTTAGAATTTCTTTGTTGAATTCTTGATCAAGACTAGATCACTACCTATTTTCTTTTCGTGCGGTATTGCTTTCGGATGATGATTTACATATCGTTCATCTAGCATGCATTAGTACAAAGATCACTATTGACCGACCTCGAGTAGGGTGACTTCTTTATAAGTCACTTGACAATTGCTTAACATAGCCCTACATTTGTCCCTCTCCAAATCGGAACATGAACTTTCGTGGACCAAACTTATGATTGTAAGCCCAAGGATGGTTGATCTTTTGTATTAGGTTCAAAATCTATAAAGCTTGTTGTTGTAGAGGCTTTGATTCTATCAATCTTCAAACAAGTCTTCATTAAACTTGGCCTAAGTACATTGTTCATCCATTATAGTTCATGACGCGAGACCGAATAATCGGTGTTAACTTTTGAAGGCTTATGGCACTAGAGCCTTTGTGCTACTATTATGTATATACTATTACATTATATTACTATATTTTTATGATTCCTTCTTGCTCCCTATCTCTCTTTTTTTTATTGCTCATTGCTCATTATATCATATCATGTCTATGTTTATGTCATTTTTCTTTTATCCACGTGGACCATATTATCTTGTGCTTTTGTTTTTGTTTTGTCCATTTGGACCCAAAAACATTAATAAAGGATTAAACCACTAAAAGACTTGTGCTCTTAATGTTGGACTATGGTCATTATCCCTTGCATTGGAGGTTCTATACTCTTGATTATGGACTTATGGACTTAGAATTAGGATTCTCTCCCTTATGCTTTGGATCATTATGGAGTTTGATATTCTAGCCTTTATTTGGCTTGCTTATTGGCTCAAGAGGATGGAATTCTTTTTTTATTATGCCTTGAAGAGTGCCTCCATGTGGTTATTTCTTTCTTACCCTAGCTTTTATTTTATGCACTAGGATAGTCACTTCTTCTCCACCCCTTCTTAAATTTTCAAAACCTTCTCCCTTTTTCAAAACCTTATTGTTTTCAAAACTTAAAACCGCTTTCATAATAAAACCTTGACTTTGGTCAAGTGATTTTCAAACTTTGTTTTCTTTAATAAATGTCAATCCATGTTAATCATATTTTGTCCATTTCAAAAAGACATAAAAATACAAAACTCATTCAAACTTTTTGTGCTTTTATGCACCTTTTTCTTTTAAATCTTTTCGAAAAGAATTAGACATGAGTGATTTTTTTATGAGATGTAAAGCTCCTAACCATGGTATTTTGTGTAAAGTATGGCCATTTTGCACTTTGATGTTGAAGCGATAGTCTTGTTGATGTTAATCCAAGAAAATCCTCCATCTTAATGTGATGCAAATGCCTCTTTCCAATACCTTTGGGTAATTAGTTGAGTATTCTCTCTTGAAAATGACCGGTTGTCTTTTCAAGATAAAATGAATCATAACCAATAAATTTTTGTTATATGTACCACGAACTACGAGGTTTTGGTCCTACATTGCACTTCGTGGATACGTAGGCATGAGGCGATAAGTCTCTCCAAACACAAAAATCTTAAAAAATACTTCTCTTCTCATCTCCCCAATCTCTTTCAAACAAACCATTTCCAAACCAAAAAGTGATAGATATTTCAAAGGGTTCCTATAGAGTACTATAGATGTTTTGGGTGCTAACACCTTCCCTTAACGTAACCAACCCCTTTACCCAAACTCTGTTTGTTCTTGTTTTTTTAGAACTCTTTAGGTTTTGTTCACTCTTTTTCTTTTCCTTTTGGATAAAATAAAAGTGTGGTGGCAACTCTTGCTTTACGAGTTAAGTTAATCAATAGCTTATACTCACAACTTTTACCGCTACAGATAAGTGGCGACTCTGCTGGGGAGTCTGGTTCTTAGTGGGTTCAGCCTACTTTGATTTATTTATCGCTTTTTGTTTGATTTGTTTGTTATTGCTTGTTCTGTTTGGGTGCTTGGTGATCTGTGTGGTGAGATAAGTCCTATACCCGGACTTGAGTGCACTTATGATAGGAGGGTGATATAGTATTGTTCAGCTTACGTGGAGTAGTCCTTACTAAGCTGACTTGAGATCCCCCACTCAGTGGAGGCCCCTTTGGGATTACTGATGTCATACGAGTAGTCGTGAATGACATTACTTTTTCCGACCTGGAAGCTCTAGAAGTTGAGGACCGTAGAACCTTTAACCCATCTTGGCCTTATTAGGACGTGGTGCAGTGGCTATTCAGGTCTAGACTTGAATCAATTGTTACGCAATACCACACTCAGACGAGTTTCTCTTGAGAATATTATTGGCTGACGAGTAGTCGTTTAAGCTGATAATATCCGAAAGATGGATCTATGACTCTGGGAACTTTTTAGAACCTTGTTCTATAGGTGATATAAACCCTAGTACATACCATTGTGGCAGGTTCTTGCCCTTGGCTCCATGCTCGTGACTCGGAACCTTGAACCCGTGTGCTTTGTGTGATCTTGTTTGTGGTTGTTGCATCATGCACACATGCATTCATGGACATTTTGTTTCAATCAATTTTCAATGATCTTAGATATTTTCCTTTGCAAACATCGCAGATATTGTGATCATGGATATTGGAAGGAGAAACACTTAGAAGTACTGTTTCAAAGCGCCTGATCTCACAGAGTTGAAAAAGCTAGTGTCCTTGGTAGTTGATCGTGCACACTTCAGATCTCGTCGTGGGAGACTTCTATCTATTATTTCTACCAACATTGAAGAAAAAATTTTGCACACCCTAGTGTAGTTCTATGATCCTATCTACCGATGCTTTACTTTTCCTGATTATCAGCTCATGCCGACTTTGGAGGAGTATGCTTATCTGTTGGGTATACCAATTTCTGATAAGGTTCCTTATACTGGTTTAGGGGAAGCTCTTAAGCCCCAAGATATTGATGCAACCACCCATTTGATGAAGGCTGATATTGATGGTAACCTTAAGGTTAAGGGAGACATCAAGGGTTTGACTTCTAAGTTCTTGATTGGGAAAGCCACTTTGTTTGCTAATTCTGGTAGCACATTGGCGTTTGAGGCTATATTTTTGCTTTGCTTATCTACGGACTAGTCTTATTCCCTAACGTTGACAACTTTATGGATGTTAATGCTATTAGGATTTTCTTGATTGGGAACCCTATTCCGAATTTACTTGGTAATACTTACTTCTTCATCCATCATAGGACTTCTAAGGGGAATGGTACCATTATTTGCTGCACACCTCTATTGTACAAGTGGTTTATTTCGCACTTGCCACAGTCATCGGCTTTCAAGGCGAACAAGAATTGTTTAAGGTGGTCTCAGAGAATCATGTCCCTTACTCATGCTGACATTACTTGGTCTTCTTCTGTTTATGATAGTGTCCAGATTATTGATAGTTATGGGGAATTCGCCAATGTGCCTCTTCTTGGCATACAAGGTGGGATTAACTACAACACGAGTTTAGCTCGCCGTCAGCTTGGTTATATGATGAAGGATAAGCCTAAAAATATTTACTTAGAGGGTTTTTTTTTCTAAGGAGGGAATGACTCTTTTGGTTTGAGGAAAAGAATGGCTCATGATTGGACTAAGATTCATAGGATGGGTAGAGGACAGCTTGGGAGACAAGTTTGCATTGCCTTGGAACCTTATACGCTTTAAAAGGAGAAAGCTAAGGAGCTCAAAATGCCTTATTCTTTTGAGAAACCCATGTCTACAGTGGTCGCCACACCACTCTCTATTCCTTCTGATGATGTGAAGAATCTTCAAGATGCTTTGGCCAAAATGAAGGAAGAAAAAGATCTTTGGGAATCCAAGTTTCACGCTTCAAACCTTGAGAAGTTAGAGTTGCAAAAGAAGATGAAGGAGAAAGATGATTTGATTGAGTTGCTTGAGCGACGTGCTGTAAAGAGACATGGAGAGGATTTATTTTCCTCTACTACTTCATGATCTCGTCCTCCTACTTTCGGTGCTTGGAAGGGTATCGTGGATCGACTCGTGTTAGAGAAGACCGCAATGAAGGACAACTATGAGAGAGAGATTAAGAGACTCCGAAAGAAGTATCAACTTGGATCATCATCAGATGCTCTTTAGGATCTTTAGGATCTAGCTTTTTCTTATTGTATTTTGATCATTTGTAACTTGAACTTCTAAGTGTAGCTCTTTCCAATTTTCAATAAAATGAGATCTTTATCTGTATTTCAAAAAAGTGTTATTTCTTTACGATGTTTGCAATTGCTTGATATTTTAAAGATCCTTGAAAACTGAGTGAAACAATTGCATTTGTATATTGCACATCAAGCATCATCTCTTGCATTGTTTCTTGCCTTTTTCCAAGTGTCTTATGTTTCCCTTTGGTATTCATTCAGCCAAGCTGTCGTACCAGTATAATACTCAGGCTAATTTGAAGAAGAAGATGAATCAATTGCAACAAGAGAACCGTGAGCTTCGTGAGGAAGTGACAACTTTGAAGGATGGTTTGAAAAGACTCACTGCTATGATGGAAGCATTAGTAACTGCTCAGAACCAGCCACCCCCTCCTCCTTCGCTCTCGACTCCTGTGCAAAGGACAATCATTTCTGAGATTGTCTCTACGCCCATCTCTGTGGCGCCTGCCAGTGTTCCTCAACACTCCATGCCTCCTGGTTTCCCCTGGGGCATGCCTATTAACTTTGTTCAGGAAGGTTATCAACCACCACCACCTCCTGAAGTTCCAGCTATTTCTACTGTACAGCCTGTGATGTCTGTACCACAGACTGTGGTTTATACCGTTCCTTTTGGTGAAGAACAGATTTTCCAAACTGCTCCAAGCGAGAGTGTTGATGCTTATGAGAAAATGGAAGAGATTCAGGACCAGTTTGCTGAAATGCAGAAAGAAATCAAAGCTTTAAGGGGTAAAGAACTGTTTGGAAAGAATGCTCATGAGTTATGCCTGGTTTCTAATGTTGTCGTAACCCGAAATTTGACCTCCCTCTTTTGCCTTTTGCATAAGCATGCGCATTCGCATCGTCAGCATACGCATTCTCACTTTTCTTTGTGTGTTTCTTGTTGCAGGACATTCAGGTTTTCCAAGTCCGATTAATCACATCCTCTCAAGATTATTTCATCATCAAAATAACCCAAAAATAAAGGTTTCCATGGTTACTCATCAAAACAAGAGGTGAAAAATCGAAACCGGGACTTCAACATCATTTCCAAGCAAGTTTGGGTAAATTGGGCTGCAGTAACCGGTTAGCAGTTATGCTGTAACCGGTTACATAGTGTATTTTTCACCAGAAACGCATTTTTCAAGCCAGTAACCGGTTAGCAGATATGCTGTAACCGGTTATTCTGTACAAAGTTGCAGATTCTGCTGCATTTTTGGGACAACAGCTATGCACTCTCTTTGGTCTTTGTTTCTACATTATTCTAGTAGTATGTGGAACATTCTAGACAATTCAAGACCATTTAAGACATTTCCCTTTCATTTATTCAATGCATCACTTTAAATTAAGAGCACCATGTTACTTAATTTACAAGCATGTCAACCTTTGGATGTGGAAGCTTGCATTGGGATTGTTACCGAGTTTATCCTAACTAACCGAGTTAACCACCTTGACTCAGTGAGTCAAGTGTAACTAACTCCAACCCTAACTCCAAACCTCCCAAAGCTAAGTCCAAACCAAAGTCCAAAGCTCTCACACTCCATACCTAAACTCTATATAAACAAAGCTTCACCATTTTGCAACTCCTCCACAATCATTCACACAAATCCACACTTTCTTCACTCTCAATTCTCTCATTCTCCTCTGCATTTTTCTGCAACTTCTACATCTTCATCTCAATTCCCATCCCAAAACCTCACCAAAAGCTCTTATTCCAGAAGGATAATCACTTTTCACATTGAAAGTGATTAGTTCTTGAGCTTAACCTCCATCATTTGGCATTCTTTGGTTGGATTTCTGGAATTACATCTTATTCTACTTCAATCCAAGGGTTCTACAACTTTCAATTTGGTGCAAATTCGATTTCGGTGCATTTTCGTGTTTTTGATCGGTTTCGACGCGTTTTGTCTACAAATCAAAGATCCTCTGGTTTTCTTTGATTTCCTGCATCAAGATCTCTTTGCAACATTTACCAAGCCAAATATCCGGCTTGTAGGTTGGTGGATCTAACTAATTATACTGTTTCGCGCATTTTCGTATCGTTCACAATGTAGTCGATAGTTGTTGTGTGTGATTTGGTTTTGCATTTGTTTGATCCATGATCCTAATGTGTTAGTTGATTCTATCACTGTTTATTTGTTGTTTTCAAGTTCAATTTCGTGAACAAATTCATTTCCTAGCATGTGGTGGTTGGCATAAGTGATTATGTGTTGAAAACCACTTTTGAAAAGCTATTTTTACTGTTATTTTTGCCTCTGTTACAGTGGTAACCGGTTAGCAGTTATGCTATAACCGGTTACACGGTTCAATTTTCAACAAACACGCTGATTTTCAAGCATGTAACCGGTTAGAACATATGCTGTAACTGGTTACCACTGTACAAAATACCATTTTCTTGCATTTTCAAGTGTGTTTGCCTGCTTTCTTCATTTTAACTTCCATTGATTGTCATGCTTGATTTTATGGATGTTTTACATGTCATTTCACTTCTGGTTGAAGCATATTCATGAGCTTTAGATGCACATTTTCGATTATTCATTTGTTTCATGTTCTTAGCATTGTATGAACATAACAATTCTTGCACTATCTTTGTTCACATGATATATGATTTTGTGTGGCATTTTGATGATCATTTGGCACTGTTTTGCACCTTCCATTTCAGTTTGCATTAAGTTTATTCTTCATGGATAAACTTAATCTTGTATAATCAATAATTCACACCTTTGTGCTTTAATAACTTTTCATTCTCTTTGGAAAGTTGTTAGCATGTTTCTCCCTTGATTAATTGATCAAAACTTTGTTTCGATTAATCGATCTTCCCTCTTCCTCTCTTTAGGCCTCCCTTAGAGCTTTTTCTCTTGATCCCCTCGTAGAGTTGGAGCTCGCGCTACGCCTGATACTGGAGTGCTGTACAAATTGACGCCGTTACGCTGTCTGTTTCTCTCCGCAGGAGCACTATACAAATTGGAGCTGTTGCGCTGTCTATTTCAATTTCTGCACTATACTTTGGGTGCTAGAGGAGGAATGAGGATGGTTGTCCTACCCTCATTCTGACTATTTCTTGGGTAATGGCATTTGGCCATCTCTTTCGAGAATAGTCACCTCTATCCTCAAGCTGTAGTGTTGCTCCTTCCCCGGTCGGATTCATCCTTGATCACTTGTGCTCTTCTCATTTTCCTGCTGATCCATCACCATCCTTCTTGGTTAAGATCATTGTTCTTGCGTTAGCAACCTCTCTTTGTTTCATTACTCCTTGTAATTAATCACTGCCTGTCAGTTAAAACACCAATTTTTGCCTTCCTTCTCAGTTAACCACAGTCAGTCTGTTAAAACACTGAGTTTCCTCTTGGGTTAATCACCTATCTTCGGTTAATCACCCTTTGCTTCAGTTAACCATAGTCCGCCTATTAAAATACTGAAATCCCTTTTTGTGTTAATCACCTTCCCTTGGTTAATCACTCATTTTTCTCGGTTAATCACAACTCTCTTGTTAAAACCGAATCCCTTGCAGTTGGCAACCTTTCTTGGTTTGAATACTTACACCCTTGGCCTAGTAACCTCTTTTGGTTCAATACCCTTCTTTGTTGGTTAAGTGCTGATTGTTCAGTCGTTACC
Source organism: Lathyrus tuberosus (assembly GCA_022829125.1). NCBI lineage: Eukaryota > Viridiplantae > Streptophyta > Magnoliopsida > Fabales > Fabaceae > Lathyrus > Lathyrus tuberosus. The sequence continues at coordinate 367,689 of JALAZF010001003.1, read as the reverse complement.
AACGTCCCTTTTGGGTTACGACCTTTGATCAGTCCTACACCCGTGCTTCTGGTTAATCACAGTTTACTCTGTTAAGACCAATGCTTCTCTATCCCCATAAAGTTGCAATCCTGTCTTTCTTCAGTTAACCACTATTCATCAGTTAATATACTGATGCCCCTCAGATTCAAACACCTTCTCTTGGTTCAGCACTCTCTCTCTTGGTTTATCACAGTCCGTCTGTTGACACCAGTCTTTTCCCCGCCAGGGTCTGACTCTTTTTCCTCGGTTAACCACTTCCAGCCAGTTAATATACCGAGTCCCCTTTTTCTCTTGGTTATGACACCATCCCTTTATTTGGATCCCCAGCAGAGTCCTTTCTATTCCCTTTGCTCTTACTTTCTTGGTTTCGAGACCAATTCTCTTTGTTATCCCCAGCGGAGTTTCTTTCGTTCTTGGTTTTTTCACCATTCTTTTCCTAGTCTCTTGTGCAAACGCTCTTACTGCGGCGTATTCCCCAATAGAGTTTTTCTTTCATTCTTGCCCTTTGTTTTGACACCACTTCTTTCATCTCCCTATTTCTTTCTTGTTTTATTTTCCGTTCGATTCCCCGAACTACGGAAGCTCTGATTCTGCATTCTTTTGAATGTATGATACGTAGGCACGAGACGCAATGTCTTGGTGAGCACACTTCCACCCTTCTTTCCTTCACCTTTTCTTCCTTCTTCTCTGTCCCCTGGTTCCATGAACTACGACGCTCTGATTTCCTCATTGCACTATGAGGGTACGTAGGCACGAGGGCCACAATCCTCCGCGAGCACCTTCTTTCTTTCTTTTCTTTTTCCCCTTTCTCTCTCTCTCTCTCTCTCTCTCTCTCTCTCTCTCTCTCTCTCCTTTTCTCTTAGCTAGAAGCCTTTAGATAGATAACCCATCCAAGCCTAGAAGGAAGCAAAATGGTTCCTGTCGAGTACGACGGAGGCGTTAGGTGCTAATACCTTCCTTTCGCATAACCGACCCCCCGTTCTCGTTTCTCTTCCCCTTTTATCGATATTTTCCCTATCCTTTGGGACTAAATAAAGTTCAGTGGCGACTCTGTTGTATCTTTGAGTGTGCAATTCACTCAGTTAGAAACCAGCCATCTTCAGCTGGCGACTCTGCTGGGGAGAGATTGACCTATTGCTGGTCCATCCCTTGAGGGGTCTCGCCTAGTTTCGGTTGCTTTTCTTGCTTGTTTGGGTGTTTATCCTTCGCGTTTTGCTCGCTTTATATTTTCCTTGCTTTAGCTTTATGTTTATTTATTGCATTTCTTTGCTGCTTTGAATATTCATATGCCGCATACTCTGGATATTTACTATTTTCTGCTGTTGGTGGGTTGGGTTGCTACTTGAGAGATAAGCCCAATACCCAGGCTTGAGTATACATCCAGGATTAGAGTGGAAAGTAGTGTGACTTGTGTGGCATTTGGCCAGACTTAGTATACACGAAAAATCCACATCCAGACGAGGTTTTCTTTGGTAATATTCTATCCTGCGCATTTGGGGCAGACGATGGAATGTAACCTGGAAAACTGTCGACTCTGGCGGCCAATTCCCGAGGACTCAGTTGCGGCACTCCTCCCAAGGAGCGATAATGGAAAACCCATTACGCTTCCTTGATCCAAGGACCCAAAGCTGGGAACTTGCCATAGGATGACCCATTTTTTGGGGGGAATCAGTGGACGACCTCTTTGTTTGGCGATAGTATTGTACCCCGAGGGATGAATGTACTATTGCTTCTCAAATCGAGAATCCGAAACTGAGAATCCCGCTTTCTATATCATACCTGTGAGGGGGATATTGGGTTTTTCTGCAGGGAACCAAGACTCTTTCGAACTTTAATCTCTCAGTGCGTTAGATCTCGCACCCACACAACACTACCTTTGTGGATGTTTAGATTTGATTATTCAGACTATGCTGGCTTGTTGATTCTGATGTTGCATATCATCTCATCATGTCAAATTAATTTTTGCATAAATTTCATTCATTCATGCCCGCATATGCACGTCCCTTCGTCCGAAACAGTTGCTCATCCTTGTCCGCATTCCTTGTAGCAAAACGACGACTCGACATCGGTATTTTACTCGCTCAAACAAATCCAGAATCATGGCTGACTTTGAAGCTGAGAACGCTGCTTACAAGGAAACTCTGGCACAATTCCAAGGCCAGATGAATCAGTTTCAGATGAACGTGTATGTCATTATGGAGCTCCTTCGTGCTCAGAGGGATACTGCTGCTGCTGCCACTGTTGTTGCGACCATTACTGATGAAATTGTTGTCACTCCTGTTGTGACTGTTCCTCCTATTGTTATGGCTACTCCTGCTGTTGTTGTTCCTTCTCTTGCTAGAGTTGAAGTACCAGTTGAGCCTGTGAATCAGCCTGCTGTTCAGCCTAGTTTGAACCAGATGCCCGCTGGTTCCCCTTGGGGTATGCCTTCGAATTACACTCCTTAGCTTGCAAATAATGGTAGTGCCTTCATGCCATATCAGCCTTTTGTTGCACCCATGCCTAATGGGGATGCTGCCGCCTATCCATGGGTCATGCTTACTCCAGTCCCGCCTCCAGTGGTGAATGATGATCCTGAGAATCTTCAGGCTCAAACTCATCAAACTGCCGGATTGGTTGATACTAAAACTCCTGATGATGAAGAGCATGTGTATAGGGGTCTTCCTATTCATGTTCCGGTTCCATCTCAGGCTGCTCAAACTGCTGTTCAGAATGTTCATCCTGGGATGTTCTATCCTGGGGCATCTTTCTCAGCTGCTGGGGTACCTCCTCCGAATTATCTGTATGGTGTTCCGATGGGTCAGAATGCTGGTCAGATGGTTAATCCTGGTTTGGTTTATCCTTCTCAGTTTGCTACTCCGCAAGTTCACGCTCCTCCCGCTTCTCAGCTGCCAAATCCTCAGATTCTTGTTAGGCCCACTAATCAGAGTAGATCTATTGACTACAAGTTGTTGGAGGACCGTATCAGGGCTATTGAAGGGTTTTCTGCTTTTGGCATGGAGATCAAAGATTTGTGTTTGGTTCCAAATGTTGTGCTGCCACAGAAATTCAAGATACCTGATTTGCCAAAGTACAAAGGCTTGAGCTGTCCGCGTAGTCACATCACTGTGTACTGCAGGAAGATGACATCCCATATTGATAATGATGAATTGCTTGTTCATTCTTTTCAAGATAGTTTGTCCGGTGCTTCATTAGATTGGTACTTGGGCTTGGAGCGCAGCAAAATCCGTACTTGGAGGGATTTGTCTGAAGCGTTCGTGAGACAATACAAATATAACCTTGATCTGGCGCCAACCAGATTGCAATTGCAGAATCAGTCACAACGCTCAGCTGAAAGATTCAATGAGTATGCACAAAGATGGCGTGAGATGGCATCTTGTGTGTGACCTGCTCTCTTTGATAATGAGTTGGTTGACATCTTTATGGGTACAGTGCAAGGGTCCTACTACGAGAAAATGGTGGGTAGTTCTTCATCGAACTTCGCTGATGTTGTGACGATTGGTGAACGGATTGAGAATGGGTTGAAGACTGGAAAGATTCCTGGAGCTGCTTCCCAGCAGCCCACCACTATAAAATCTCAAAACAGTCAATTCAAGAAAAAAGATGGTGAAGCCAACGCTGTGACCACTCAAGTTTCTCCTCAGTATCAAGCTCCTTTGGCTCCTATGCCATATTATTCATATCCGTACATTGCTGCTGTTATACCCTAAATTTTGCCCACTAAGATTTCCCATCATTGTGCAAATCATCATCACAATATGGATGAACCATCATACTTCATCAGTCTCCCCAAAGATGGGTGAGCATTCACTACTATCAAAATTAGGGTTTCAAGCCCTCTCTGAGTGCTTAGACAAAGGATCAATCAAGGAATGACATGATCTTCAACTTGTCTAACCTCTCAAACATCCACAATGGATCAAGAGGACTCCCACTTCAAGGATTAAGCACAAGGTTGCTCCCTTCCAGGTGGATCAAGCTTCAAGATCGCCAGTGTCACCAAATTAGTGTTTTGGTCGACCAGGGCCTCCAGATGGAAATTTTCCTCTGGGCATGAGCCAATGATTCAAAACATAACCTAATATACTCCATGGAACCTCATGGACCCAATAATCAAGTCAATTTGACCTCAGGGGATGCATACATCAAAAATCAGGAATTAGGGTTTCTTGACCTAATTCACTCCTAAGTTGACTTTTGGGATAAATCATGAACCAAGACCTCAAGACATGATTTGAGGGTCTCTAATATACCATATTGATCCATTTGGAACAATGGATTGATCCAAGAAGCTTGAGCAACAAGTTTCAATTTCATCTGAACCACAATTAGGGTTTCGCGAGAAAAGTCAACTGTAACTTTGACTTTTGACCAGGACATGCTCCCAAACCCTAGGAAATTTATCAATACACCCTATAACACCCATGGAACATGTCCATCAAGTTTGATTTAGGTCAAGGACATGATTTCCCAAAGGATTGCACAGTTTGGAATTCATCTGATAAAAAGTCAACTGTGCACAAAAGTCAACTTTGACTTTTTGAGATTTTTCAGAAAAATGGATTTTTAACCCTAAAATGATGTTAATGTATGATTTGAATCATCATTCATCAAGAAAAATCAAAGAAAGTGGGATAACTTGTAAAAGGGGGTAACCATAAAAACTTAGAAAATTTTCTAAGTTATGAAATAAAGTGACAAAGGTACCAACTTTGGAGGATCATAACTCCTAAACCACAAAGCCATTCTTCCCCATACAAAGCTTGATTTGTAGATCTCATTGCCCTCTACAAAAGCTTCATACTGACCTATGTCCAAATTCCTCATGGATTTTGAGTTATGGAGTGATCAAAATCAAGAAAAGTCACTTTGTTCCAACACTTAGTGAAAATTTCACTAAGTCAGAATCTGCCTTACTTTTTTCCAAATGTAGGGGGATTTTTCACTTGGATCCAAAAGGTATCAAAACCAAATATGATCAAACAGTTGTTGTATCATATAAGGGCTTTCCAAAATGGCCAAGAACATCACCAAATTCAATTTGGGCCATGAGATATGACATTGGCAAGTTGCCTTGTTGAAATCTGCCAAGGCAAGGCAGAATTTTGCACTTTTGCTCGATTTACCAAAATCAGCCAATTTCAAGCCTTGTCATCACTTTGGACACCTCGGAGGATTAAATCTAAAGGGGACAATCACTGAGCCAAGCCTCCAAAGTCCTTGGAACAAGAAATAACATGCTAAACCTAAAATTGCCCAAAATAGGGACAAGACTCTAATTTTGGATTGGAGCATTCAATGGAAGCACCAAGGTAGCATGGACTGAGCCATTAGCAACTAAATTCAGTAAATACTTATCCAAGACCAAGGGGACCAGCAACCTGTGCCCTAACCTCTAGTCAATGGCTAGAGGAGACTTGGATTTTCATTTGCCAACATTGGCCAACCCTACGCAGCAGTTGCCATTCACTATTCCTTGCAAAACAAACTTGCTCTACTATAAATAGAGCTCAATTGTGATCAGTTTAAGTACACCAAAGGCCTACAACACTTGCGTTTCTCAAAATCCACTTCTCACTCTCAAAAATGCCTTTCTTAGCAAGTCACTATCGGGTTTTTCATTAGAGAGCAATTCCACTCAAACCAATCACACACACACCTCATATACATCATATGTGAGCTAATCAAACACTTAAACAACATCTGGAACACTGATTTCTCAGAATCACCAGTCAATTGCTCAAGGTTTTAACCAAGTTGCAGTTGAGATGCCATGAAGTGATCCAGCCAATTTCCATCAAGTCCAAGCATTCAAACACACTCCATAGGGTGTAGGGAAGCTTTTCAGATCATCACAATTCATCTGTAACACCTCCAACTCAGAAATCAATTTGCTCTTGCTGTCACGACCTAGAGGTAAGCCTAAACTTGGTAATCTCTCAATCTATGCATATTTCCTCGCACGATACTTTTGCCAAATGTTCATAATCATGCATGGAATGTTTCCCCTCAAGTAATTGCTTTGTTTGAGTCGTGTACCAAAAATCTCAGCCTGCATGCAGAATTTAGGGTTCTTGAGGATTTATCGTGATTTCTTGTTTTATGCTTAATTTAAATGAAATTAATTGTCATAAACATGACCGTGAGGTGAAAACGAGCAGATTGATATGTGGATTGCATGATATAATCAAGTATTCAGTGAGATTGGATAGAAAATGCAAATCTAGGCAAGGCAGAAAACACGCGTGTTCTTGGCCCATGTTCTTGGCGCCATTTTCACAAATTCAAATATTTGAATTTTGTGATTTTAGTTAATTGATTCAAAAATTAATTTCTCTCTGAGTTTTAATGATTTTGAGTTGATTCTTTTTTTAATAATTCACAAAAATGTTAAAATATTTTATTTCATCAAAAAATCCCAAAAATATTATTTATTTCATATAATTGATGTTTTTGCAAAGAATTAATGTTTTAATTGTTTTTGACATTTAAAATATTTTTTCCTTATTGATTTTGTAAATTTTAATGATTTCTAATCATTTTGTAGGGCAAAACATGGTTTTTGAAACATTAATCCAAGATCACAATTTGTTTTCCACATGTTAAACAATTTTCATCATTTTAATTGAATATTTTATTCAATTAAAACACATTTTGAAAACAAATTAGGGTTTTTGATTAATTCAACCCTCATAAATCATTTTCAAAAAACACTTTTGGGCCTCTCTAGAGAGTGTAAGACCAAATCCTTTTTGTAAAATAACCTATTGTGGGCCTCACTTATTGTATAAGTCCCTCCGGGTATTTTCAAAAAAACCTCGGCGTAATCGTCGTTTTGTACGCAAATAACTTTGGGCCTACCCTCGAGTAGTAAGACCCATTCTTCTTTTTTAAACACTTTGGGGCCTCTTGAGAGAGTGTAAGACCCAAACCCCCTTGTACAAACAATTTTGGGCCTCACTTATTGTATAACTCCCCCTGTACAAGTAAACGGTGCGATCGTCGCCTTATAAAAATCATCTGGGCCTACCCTCGTGTTATAAGCCCCACTCTTTTTCTTTAAACCTTTTGGTCCTCTTGAGAGAGTGTAAGACCCAAATCCCTTTGTACAGCAAACCATTTTTGGGCCTCAGTCACTCGTATAAGTCCCTCTGTATAAATTCAACAGTGCGCTCACTGATAAAACCCTGGGCCTCTCCTTGAGCTGTAAGCCCCAACATCTTTTCAAAATACTTTCTCCTTTGATTTTGAAGTATACTGTTGTTTTCAATCTTTCTTTGTTGAACAACTAACCAAACAACATGGAAGCTCTACAACCGAGTAAGTGTTTATATGCTTTCATTTACCGCTTTCATATACATATAACTGTATTATGGGGCTGTTTCGCTGTAAGTCTTCTTTCATAAACTCATATCAACTGTGTAGTAATAGTATAAATATTTAGAGTTTCCCCGGCAACTACGTCTAGCATTAAGCCCGTTGATCACTCTTAAAAATAGTCAAAACTAGATCCCCATAGGATTACCAGACACAGTCTTCCCTCATCTTGGGGTTAAACAATATGGAGATGTGAAAGGCAGATTCTTTTTGAACCCTTTCTCAGACTGTCACTCGTAGAAGTTTTCAAAGAAACTCTATTCCCCAGAGATGATCTCTTCTCCGTGAATTGCATCCCTTGAGTTTCTTCCAAATTCTCGAACTTTCCTGGCTTGATCTATTTTTTGTGAATAGCCTGCCTTGAACTTCTCGGGGTTTGGGGACCCACAAGCTTCTTAAAAGCACCTTAGGAATTGTCAAGAAACTCTATTCCCCCGAGATGATCTCTTCTCCGTGAATTGCATCCCTTGAGTTTCTTCCAAATTCTCGAACTTTCCTGGCTTGATCTATTCTTTGTGAATAGCCTGTCTTGAATTTCTCGGGGTTTGGGGACCCACAGGCTTCCTAAAAGCATCCCCGCCTCCTCTTGGGCGTTGTACAAGGACCTGTCAGCTTCTTAGAAGTATTCACAGCCTCCTCTTAGGCTTCGTATAAATGATTTCTTCCTCCGGGAATGATAGCCTCCTCTTGGGCTTAGTACAAATTGTCCCTCGACTTCCTAAAAGTTTCCAGCCTCCTCTTGGGCTTCGTACAAATTGTCCCGACGACCTCCTAGAGGTATAGGAACAAAAATTAGTCATCTTAATAGAACAGTCTTTCCAAGAGTCTACTACTGTTTCTCAAAGCATAGTACAAAAGATAAAACTCTAGACTTGGATAGTCTAATTTCCTTGAGTCTCAAAGACATTCTCAAGCACCCTTCAAGAATAGGAAGGAACCCCGTAGACTCGGACAGTCTCAATACCCTTTGGATTTCCCATTTCCTTAAAGAATAGGAAATAACCCTAATCCTTAGAACAAACCCATGAGTACAGTGTTACTCATATAAGAACTGATTTTCTCCTTGAACCCATATACTGGACCTGTCACTAAACTGAAACAACACCATAGCCTCTCTCTTGGGCTTTGTACAATGATTCTCCCCAGTGGAGCTAACCTTTCAAGACTCTCTTGTTGAGTCAACCTTTAGCCTCCATCTCGGGCTTCGTACGAGATACAAAACACTCTCTTGTTGAGTATAAAAGGCTCTCTTGTTGAGTCAACCTTTTGCCTTCATCTCGGGCTTCGTACGAGATACAAATCACTCCCTTGTTGAGTATAAAACAACATTTTAGCCTCTATCTCGGGCTTTGTACGAGACAGGTCAAAAATACCCTCTTGTTGTGCCAATAGCCTCCTCTTAGGATTTGTATAAGAAAACCACTAGTTGATCCAATCAACCTTTTAGCATCAAAGTTGTGCCTCGTTCACAGTACACAAACATCAACAACTCTTTTCCCTTCATCTAATCGCTGTAAGCGGCAAGCCTCTGGATCATCTACATCCATGCCACTGTCCCTCTTTTAGCATGAGAGAAATTCCTAAGGAAAGATAGCATTGCTCTACACTGAGTTAAAGTCTTCTCCTTCAGGTTGGAAATCCCCTATAAAGGAAATTATGGCATTGTCGGATTCACACATCCCGGTTAAAGTAATTCTCCTTTATAAATAGTTGTGACAGACAAACTCCTCTTTAGAGATGGAAAATTCTCTCTAAAGACAAACCCTTTTAGCTTCACATCTTGGGCTTTGAACAAGATACAAATAGACCCTTCAGCTTCACATCTTGGGCTTTGAACAAGATACAAACTACCTTCAGCTTCACGTCTTGGGCTTTGAACAAGACACCAAAACATATTTTTCCTCCCGTAGAATAGGAGGAACTACGAACACTCTGATTTCTATGTTTCGGAAAAACGGGAATACGTAGGCATAAGATTGAAAGGAAAAAATCTTAGTGAGCACACTAATCCAAAACCCAAAATCCCATACCTTCACATCTCAATCGAAAAGCATCAGTCTTAACCTCCCACCAATCCACCGGACATTTTTTTTAACAAAATAACCTAAAAGAGACCCACAATCTTTGTAGCATCTGTAAACCAACAGTCATCTGTTCAAACTCAGTTTACAAGCAGGGTTAATTGGAGACATCTATTTCCCTTCCTTTATCAGCTTTAATAGGATAAAAAATGAATCGAACTGTAGATACCAGAGCGATAGTGCTTCGCAACCACGTCCAAAATCGCTCGCTACAATAAAATTACGACTCCACTAGGGACGACGAGATCTTGTTCTCTTCCCGTCTATTAGGTGGAAACCTTAAAAAAAAAGTGGCGCCCACCATGGGGCCGGTCTTTCTTTCTTTCTTTCTTTCTTTTCTGGGATAGGACTTTTTGTTGACTTCACTAGGATCTTAGGTCAAAAACCCTTTAAGTGGGGAAGGAACCACAGAGTGACGCCTCCGCCGGGGAGCCATTTTCTGTCAGGAACATAAGATTCATAGCTCTTAAAAGTCTAGGACATTAGGACAAATATATATACTGTTATTCCTAATTGATATCTGTGTTTATTTTTCTGCTAATGGGAATGCGTGTGATGCTGCATGTGGAAAGATTGAGTATACACTTAAGATAAGTGATGGCGACGATGTCGACCATCAACCTCAGTGGAGGCTTCCCAATGCAACCCATTCCCTCTCATAGGTAATGGGCCGATTGTAACGTCTAAGAAGCTGAGGAGCCAACCCTTTTGTAGTGCGGAAACTATCGGAAATAGTTGTCACGCGATACTACCCTCATTTGAGGCTGATGATCTATTCTCGATGAATAGCATTTACTCTAAGATTTCATACAGCTCACTGGCGATCCGCTTGCTGTTTGTTATCCTGGGAGGAGCTGATGATTTTGAGTACATGTACAAAAAATCACCCTAGTATAAACCTTTGGGGATGGGTAGAACCTTGACTCTATGACAACGACCCTTTGATCCCATGTTTTTTCTATGTTTTTGTGTACTGCATTCATGCATTCATTTAAAAAACATTAAAACATTCAAAAAAATTTCTCTTCTAGTCTCTCTGTCTTTTCAAAATAAACTAAGACTTTGATTGCAAATATCAGAGAAAAGGATTGCACTAATGGATTTCGGTAGAAGGAGAACTCATAAGTACACCTTCAGGATTCCAAAACTAGAGGATTTAAGAGGTTTGGCGAGGATGATCACAAACCAAGAGGCTTACAGAGCCAAGTACAGTGGTTTGCTATCTCTGCTAAGAGTCCATGTGATTGAGGGAATCATGGATGCGCTCGTTCAGTTCTACGATCCGGTCTATCATTGTTTCACATTCCCGGATTACCAGCTAGCACCAACGCTGGAGGAATATTCTCATCTGATTGGTCTACACATTACAGATCAAGCTCCATTTTCTGGACTGGAAGAAATTCCAAAGAATCAGACCATTGTAAGAGCAATTCATTTGGACGAGTCTGAGGTCAGGACTCACATAACCACTAAGGGTGGCATACAAGGTTTTCCAGCCCAGTTCTTAACAGAGAAAGCCCTGTACTTCGCCAGTATAGGGAACGCGACTGCTTTTGAAAGCATCTTTGTTTTACTCACCTACGGTTTATTTTGTTTTCCCAACATTAATAAGTTCGTCGATATCAACTCCATTAAGGTTTTTCTCATTGGAAACCCTGTGCCAACTTTGCTCGCAGATGCGTATCATTCTGTACATTTGGGAAATTTATACAGCGGAGGGGAGATCACATGCTGCGTACCTCTACTTTATAAATGGTTTATCTCCCATTTGCCTAAGTCTGCTGCTTTTTGGGATCACAAGAGTGCCTTACGTTGGTCGCAGAAAATTATGTCCCTCACCAACTCTGACATAGATTGGTGTAATAGGATTTATGACGGGATCAGGATCATTGACCATTGTGGAAACTTCCCCAACGTACCCCTTATAGGAACTAAGGGAGGAATTAATTACCATCCAGTTCTTGTTTATCGTCAATTTGGATACCCGATGAGGCACGTCCCACAGAGTGTTCATCTAGAAGGTCTTTTCTTCAAGGAAGGAGAAAATGACAGAGCACTAAAGACAGAAATAGTGCATGCTTGGAAACATGTCCATAAGAAAGGACGGGAGTCTCTAGGAAAACCCGATTGTGTCTCGGTGGAGCTTTATCTCCACTGGGTACAAACTAGAGCTCTCAAGCTAAAGATGCCTTATTCTCGTCATGGAGTTCTTCCACGAGGGAGTCTGTCATGTACTTCATGACTGAGACTGAAAAGCTTCAAGTTACTCTCAACAAAGTTCAACGGGAGAAGAGGTCTTGGAAGAACAAGTACCGCACCCTCAACGTGGAGTGCATCAAAATACAGCAACTACTGAAAGATAAGGATGCTCTGATTGAAATTTTGGAGCAACATGCTGTAGAGAATCAAGATGACCAAAGGAATTTGTCACTCCTTTCACCTGGCAAAGGAATGACAACCCGACAATGCCCCAAGAGCCCCGGTCAAAGAAAAGGAAAGTACCAGAGTCAGCATCCGATTTCTCTTCAGAGAGGACTCGGGACCCATTAGCTTAGGTTTCTGTTTCTGTATCTTGTAATCTACTGTATTTCCATTTCTGTAATCCTTTGAATTCAATAAAAAGGGGTTTCCCCACTGTTTGATATTTGCAATCTAATTGTCGAAGTTTATTTTGATTAAACCAAAAAACAATTAATATAATCATTGCATTCATCATTCTCACATCGCGTATTCCTCTTACCTATGAATCTCACGTTTGTGTCTCGGTTCTAGGGTCAAACTGTCTCATTCGTACAATACTCGGGCCAATCGTCAGAAAAAGATGGATGATCTTGAGGAAGAGAACAGAGAGTTGAAATAAGAGATCGACGCTCTGAGAGAGGATATGAGAAAGCTTCGTAACGACATGCAAGCCATGGCAGAAGCTCAACAACAAAGAACTGTGATCTCAGAGATCACCTCTGCGTCCATAGTGGAAAAGTATGATCCTAGGTATCAAATGCCGAAAGATCGTCCTTGGGGCATGCTTGTTAACTATATCCCAGAAGGATATGTTTCGCCGATCACTGAAGATCAGGGAATCATAACAGAAGCCGTTGGGCCTGAAGGTTATAAACTTCGGGAAAGCGAAGATGCCAGGGGCATACTGAAGACTCCTAAAGGTTACAAACTTCGGGAAACGCCAAGATTCACTGTCGTAGTCACGGTACCACCCCCTGTGGTGCACACTGTCCCGGAAGGACAGATTCCGCCGATACCTTCTGGTAAGAAGGAAACTATGTTCGATAGGATGGATGAATTCCAGGAACAGTTCCTGGAAATGCAAAGGGAATTGCAAGCCATCCGCGGTCAGGATGTATTTGGAAAGGACGCCGCAGACCTTTGTCTGGTCCCCAATGTGAAAGTTCCGCACAAATTTCAGGTGCCCGACTTTGAAAAATACAAAGGTAATTCTTGCCCTCAGAGCCAACTGGTGATGTACGCTCAGCGAATGTCAGCTCAGACGGAGAATCAGGACCTACTGATTCACTACTTTCAGGATAGTTTAACCAGTTCCGCACTCAAATGGTACATGGCACCAGACAGAGATCAACTCAGATCAATGTCACAAAAGGACAAGGAAACCTTTAAGGAGTACGCCCAGAGATGGCGAGAAATTGCCGCTCAAATTTGCCAACCTCTTGAGGAAAAAGAGATGACAAAGATCTTTTTAAATACCTTAAGCTTGTTTTACTACGACAGAATGGTTGCCAGTGCGCCCAGTGAATTCACCGAGTTGGTCGGTATGGGAGTTCGTCTTGAGGAAGCCGTCCGAGAAGGACGTCTAATAAAAGACGCTGGATCATCAAATAGTACAAAGCGATACAGTAGTGCTTTCCCTAAGAAAAAAAGCAAGATATTGGGAATATCTCTCTCGGAAAGCAAAGGCGACGGTACCAACCGGTAGCAGCTGTAACTCCTGCTATCAGCCCTGCGCCTATTCCTACATATCAACCTCAGGTTGCGCAAAGCCAACCTAATCAGCAAAGGACACAATAGCCTCTTCAGCAGGCCCGTCCTCCATATAATAACAACCGCACAACGCGGCCACCAGGGTTTGATCCTATACCCATGTTATACGCAGAACTATTTCCGTTACTACTGGCTAAGGGGCACATCCAGACTAAGTCTCCTCTTACAGTACCGGAAAATCTGCCTTTTTGGTTTAAGGTGGATCAGACATGCCCTTATCATCAAGGAGGTCTAGGGCATAACATAGAGAACTGTCTCAATTTCAAATCCGACGTGCAAAAGCTTGTTAGGAGCGGGGTCTTATCTTTCAAAGATACGAATCCCAATGTTCTCACGAACCCGCTACCTCAACATGAGAAAGCTGCAGTCAACCTGATTGAGAAAGATTTTAACAACGTCTATCAAATTCAGGATGTACTTTTGTTAAAGACCAATCTGGTCAAGATACATTGTAGACAGAGTGGATATGGCCATGTGCCACCTCATAATTATCATCAGTGTGATGTCTGCTCTAAAAGCAATCAAGGAAGTTCTGTGGTGCAAGCAGCTCTACAGGAACAGATGGATCTCGGATGGATCCAAGAGCACCGAGTTCGTGGAGTTAACATGGTCTACACGAATTCCAACGTCATTCAAAACCACGACATCCGTGCGATGAATGCCAACTTGGTGGAAATGCACTCAAGGTAAAGCCAGTATCATAGTCTGTCGCGGCACGATTATAGTTCTTGTCTGACTTGCTCGGTAAACAAACAGGGATGCTCTTTCATACAAGAGGCCCTCCAGCGTCAGATGGATCTTGGATGGATCCAAGACTACCATGATAGGAATTCCTATCAGATCAATATGGTTCAGATCTTCGATATTCACTTGATGAATACCAACTTGGTAGAGTTGCATGCTGAGCAGGTCCGACTAGGATTCCTGATATCAGATAATTATCACAGCTGTAAAGCGGGTTGCGAAAATGATCGAGGTTGTGCCCTTGTCTAGGAGGCACTTCAGCACTTGTTAAATCATTGGTGGATGCCAATCTACATGGATGAAGATACTCAGCAAATTAGTATCAATAACAGAAACCCCACTCGGCGTCAAAGTCAGGATGTCCGACCCGTGGAAGCTAACCTAGTGAGGTTACATTGTATTCAAAGTGGGCGTGGCCAGGTGCCACCACACAATTATAAACATTGTGGAGTCTGTTCGGAAAGTAACCAAGGGTGCTACCTTGTGCGAGCAGCTCTCCAGGGGCAGGTGGATCGTGGAGAGATCCGCCCATATCCAGGTTCCGGACCCATCAATTGGTCGCCGTACTACCTTGCCAATCAAATTGAGGACGTTGTCGTCATCTCTGATCATCAGAGGATCAGGAATTTTTTTACCATTACCCCTCTGCTTGACGAATCAAGAATTCCCAACCGGGAACGGATCGAGATTACGTACGATGGTCAGAAAAACCAGAAGGTTCCCATAATCATCTATCTACCGGGACCACTACCGTATGAATCAGCTAAGGCAATCCCTTACAAATACGGTGCAACGATAATTGAGAATGGAAAGGAAATTCCATTACCCTCCGTCGTGAATATTGCAGACATCAGTCGTGTAACACAGAGTGGTAGAATCTTCAACAGATGAGTTGGAGAGTCCAACAAAGAAAAGGAACTTCAGACAGAAGCTCCCGATCCATCAGTCGGTCAATCCAGTAATCCCGACCTTTCGAAAAATGACGATGAGATGCTGAAGCTCATCCAAAGGAGTGAATACAACATTGTTGATCAACTGTTACAGACTCCTTCAAAGATCTCGGTATTATCGCTGTTACTTAGTTCAGAAGCGCATAGGGAGGCTCTAAAGAAAGTCTTGGAGCAAGCCTTTGTGGAACAGGATGTAACAATCAGACAGTTCGATAGTATTGTCTCTAACATCACTTCTTGCAATAATTTGGGATTTAGTGATGAGGAATTACCTGAAGAGGGTCGCCGTCATAACATGGCGCTCAATATCACAGTCGACTGCCAGGGCGATGCTTTAGCCAGTGTACTGGTAGTCTCAGGGTCAGCCCTGAATGTTATGCCGAATTCCACTTTGATTCAATTATCATTCAAGGGCCCTCCGATGAGAACCAGCGAGGTCGTCGTCAAAGCGTTCGACGGATCCAGAAAAATGGTTATCGGCGAAGTTGACCTTCCCATAACTATTGGTCCTCACACTTTCCAAGTCACCTTCCAGGCCATGGACATCCGGGAAATGTACAGTTGTTTATTAGGAAGACCTTGGATACATCAGGATGGAGCAGTTACCTCGACCCTCCACCAAAAGCTAAAGTTCGTCCAGAACGGCTAACTCACCACAGTCTGTGGGGAACAGGCCTTGCTCGTCAGCAATTTATCGTCATCCACTTATGTGGAACCAGAAGGGATAATCGAAACCCAGTTCCAAGCGCTTTCGCTACACAAGGACGATCAATCCGGAGGAGGAACTTCGATTTCCTCATACAAAGATGCTATTAAAGCAGTCGAGAGTACCGATACAACAGGATGGGGACAACTTGTCATTCCTACTAGCAATACAACAAAGAAGGGTCTTGGTTTTTCTGCAACCTGTACCCAAACAGCTGCTAACGATGAAAGTCTTCATCTCATTCAGGACTTCTTCCACAGTGGAGGTTTCCTTCACCCAGTGACTCAGGAAGTGCATACCATCAATAAAGATGATTCCTCCGACACAGATGAAGAATGGAAGTCCTATCTTAACGAGGACAGTTATATGTCTCAGGAAGAGGTGCCTACACCATTTTGCAATCCTGCACAGAGTCCGAGATTTATACCACGGTCAGATGTCGAAATGATATACGGAGGTTGTGATCCGGAAGGATGTCGTGCTCCTCCAAATTCATTAGAGGAGGACACTCTGATGAAAGACAACTTTGACCACAATTACTATGGCCCGATGGATGGCCTGCCAATGTGACAGCCTTACCCAGGAGACTTGGGGCCAGAAAGTCAGCCGAGTAATGAAACTCAACTGAGCATCATTGAACAGAATACCTGTGTCCCCACCATGTCATGGGATCAACACTTAGGTCATTCAGAAACTACTCAACATGACGATGAATTTGCAACGTTTGCCGGACTAGAGTTCATTAATTATGCTTTTCCCGAGGTCAACGTCATCGAGAGAGATGACTCCTCCAGTTCCAAAGAAGTGTGGGACACCTTGGGACAACCGAGTGGAAAATACGACTATATGGTCAAGTACACCGCTCCCGAAAGCTCTCGTATCAGGCTCGAAGATATCCAGCCAACTGGATGGGGAGATACGGCTGAGAGTACAAATGCTATGCAAAATGCAACAGAGGAATCCTCCTACGACAACTCTGCCTGGGAGACAGATTCCAATGATCCTGCTCCACTAGAAATCAGCGTCATTTCTGAAGACAGATCAAGGAAGGTGCCAGACTTTGTGATTCACCGAGGAGTTCGCCGCCAATGGGTTGCTGTCAATGTTCCAAAGATTGTTCATAAGTCAAAGTAATTGCCATCTTTAACCTTTCACCCTGCCCAGGTGAAACGAATGTTTTTGATAGGGCTCACTTTCTGTAAATATCCCTCTTCGCTTCGCCCAAAGCGACAGAGTTTTGTTTTATAGGGCTGTAGTTTCAAGAATCGACTTGTTCATTAATAAAATAACGTCGTTCTATAATTTCCGCATTAATTGTTGTTTTCTCTTTTTGCTTTTTCTCGGAAAATGGTAATCCTAAAAAACAATTCAAATAATAAAAACAAGCAGTAAAAAGAAATACACTGCACACACTTTTGCATTCTCTCTATCTCTTCTGAACACGAATCATCACGTCATGCAGATTGCTTGTTTTAAACCCCGTTGAAACATACAATCTGATGCCTTCTCCCAACTTTGAGTTCCCGGTATTTGAGGCTGAAGAAGAAGTCGACAACGAAATTCCAGAAGGGATCTCCCGATTACTCAAACAAGAGGAAAGGTCTATTGAACATCCCAAAGAGCCGTTGGAAACGGTAAACTTGGGTTCAGAAAAAGAGAGAAAAGAAATCAGGATTGAGGCACTGCTCAGTCCAACTACCAAAGAGAGTTTGATAAAGCTTCTCAAAGAATTCCCCGATGTATTCCCTTGGTCCTATCAGGACATGCCAGGGTTGGATACCAGCATCGTGGAACATCACTTACCGTTAAGATCGGAATGTCCGCCTGTAAAACAGAGGTTGAGACGGACTCACCCGGACATGGCCATCAAAATCAAAGAGGAGGTACAAAAACAGATTGACGCGGGTTTCCTCTCCACATCAGAATATCCTCAATGGTTAGCCAATATCGTACCTGTTCCGAAAAAGGACGAAAAAGTCAGAATATGTGTCGACTACAGAGATCTGAACAAGGCTAGTCCAAAGGACGACTTTCCTTTACCACACATTGACATGCTGGTTGACAGTACAGCAAAGTTCAAAGTTTTCTCCTTCATGGATGGATTCTCGGGCTATAACCAAATCAAAATGGCGCCGGAAGACATGGAGAAAACTTCGTGCATCACCCCATGGGGTACCTTTTGTTACAAGGTAATGTCGTTCGGTTCGAAGAACGCCGGGGCAACCTATCAAAGGGCCATGACTACTCTGTTTCATGACATGATACACAAGGAAATTGAGGTATATGTCGATGATATGATTGCAAAATCTAAGACAGAAGAGGAGCATGTGACCCACCTGTCAAAGCTATTCGAGCGGTTGAGAAAGTACAAACTCCACTTGAATCCCAACAAGTGCACCTTCGGTGTCTGTTCAGGGAAACTACTAGGGTTCATCGTCAGCCAGAAAGGAATTGAGGTTGATCCTAACAAGGTCAAGGCCATTCAAGAAATGCCTTCTCCGAAAACTGAAAAACAAGTCAGAGGATTCCTGGGACGTTTGAACTACATCTCCAGATTCATATTCCTCATGACCGCGACATGTGCGCCGATTTTCAAATTACTCAAAAAGAACCAGGATTGCGTTTGGACAGAAGATTGCCAAACTGCCTTCGACAGTATTAAGAAATACCTGTTGAATCCTCTGATTCTATCACCTCTAGTGGAAGGAAGACCACTGATCATATACCTCACAGTCTTGGAAGACTCAATGGGGTGTGTACTTGGCTAACAGGACGAAACCAAATGGAAAGAGTCTGCCATTTACTATCTAAGCAAGAAGTTCACCGACTATGAAACTCGGTACACGATGCTCGAGAAAACTTGATGTGCTTTGGCTTGGGCAGCCAAACGTCTTCGTCAGTACATGATTCATCACACTACTTGGTTAATCTCAGAAATGGATCCAATCAAGTATGTATTTGAAAAACCTGCTCTCACGGGAAGGGTTGCCCGTTGGCAGATGTTGCTATCAGAATGTGACATAGAGTACCATGCTCAAAAAGCCGTTAAGGGAAGTATTTTAGCCGATCATTTGGCTCATCAACCGATTGACAATCAAGAATCAATCGGATTAGACTACCCAGACAAAGATGTCATGTATCTAAAGATGAAAGACTGCGACGAACCGCTACCCAGTGAAGGGCCAGAACCAGGTTCCCAGTGGGGACTTATCTTTGACGGAGCAGTTAATCATTATGGAAACATAATTAGGGCAATAATTGTTACCCCTCAGGGTACCCACATTCCTTTCACCGCCAGACTTACGTTCAAATGTACGAACAACTAGGCCGAATACGAAGCTTGTATTATGGGTCTCGAGGAAGCGATTGATTTAAGGATCAAGAACTTAGACGTATATGGCGATTCAGCCCTGGTTATCAATCAGATAAAAGGAGATTGGAACACATACCAATCAGGACTGATTCCTTACAGAGATTACGCAAAAAGGTTGCTACCCTTCTTCAACAGAATCGAGTTTCATCACATCCCTCATGATGAGAATCACATGGCTGACGCCTTAGCCACTCTCTCTTCTATGATTAGTGTATGTCAATGGAATGACATACCTAAGATCGACATAATGCGCCTAGAACGGCCCGCTTACATCTTCACGATTGAAGCAGTCATAGACGACAAACCTTGGTATCACGATATCAAATGCTTCCTTCAAAAACAAGAGTACCCACCTGGGGCACTAGGGAAGGACAGAAAAACCCTCAGAAGGCTGGCAGGCAGTTTCTTGCTGAGCGGTGATACTCTCTATAAGAGAAATTTTGACATAGTTTTGCTCCGATGCGTAGACAGACCAGAGGCCGACATGCTGATGAAAGAAATTCACGAAGGATCCTTTGGCACTCATGCCAATGGACGCACAATGGCGAGAAAAATTCTAAGAGCAGGGTACTATTGGTTGACAATGGAATCCGACTGCTACAAGTACATGAGGAGGTGTCACAAGTGTCAGACATACTCTGACAAAATTCATGTACCGTCAGCGCATCTCAAAGTTATTTCTTCCCCATGGCCTTTTTCTATATGGGGAATCGAAATGATTGGCATGATTGAGCCCAAGGCTTCGAACGGACATCGGTTCATTCTGGTAGCCATCGACTATTTCACCAAGTGGGTCGAAGCAGCGTCATACGCTAATGTAACCCGACAAGTGGTGGTCCGATTTATCAAAAACAATATCATTTGCCGTTATGGTGTTCCGAGCCAGATCATTACTGATAATGGGTCTAACTTGAACAATAAGATGATGAAAGATTTGTGCGCAGAGTTCAAAATCGAACACCGTAACTCATATCCCTACCGACCCAAGATGAACGGAGCGGTAGAAGCGGCTAGCAAGAACATCAAGAGGATAGTTCAAAAGATGGTTGTAACCTACAAAGACTGGCACGAGATGCTACCCTTTGCTCTTCACGGTTATCGGACGTCTGTCTGCACTTCAACAGGGGCAACTCCTTTCTCTCTAGTATATGGCATGGAGGCAGTGCTCCCCATAGAAGTAGAGATCCCATAAATCAGGGTATTGATGGAAGTTAAGCTCACCGAAGCTGAATGGTGTCAAAGTCGACACGACGAACTGAATCTGATCGAAGAAAAATGGATAATGGCATTATGCCACGGTCAGTTGTATCAACAGAGAATGAAGAAGGCGTTTGACAAAAAGGTTCGACCTCGCGTCTTCAGGAAAGGAGACCTTGTGCTCAAGAAGATACAATCATTTCTCACTGATTCTCGGGATAAATAGACTCCGAATTATGACGACCCCTATGTGGTCAAGAAAGCTTTCTCAGGCGGCGCCTTGAGACTTACAACCATGGACGGAGAGGAATTTGCCTACCCCACAAACGTTGATGTAGTCAAGAAATACTTCGCCTAAAAAAAACGTCTCGGTGGATTGAAAACCCGAAAGGGCGGTCCAGGAAAAAGTTAGAGACAAAAATAAAAAAAATCATCCCGGTGGATTGGAAACATCACAGTGCAATCCAGGCAAAAGTTAGGGATAATGGCAAGTAACTATGTTCGACAAAGAGGCAAGTCCCTCAGCAGCAGTTACACCATCCATCGGAGGAAAACTCCAGTCAAAGTCATCTTCGACAGAAGCTCAGGATGTCCCGAATTCAAAGTTGGTAGAAGGATAGTGGTCGTTATGTTTCAACGTAGCCCTTTTCCCTGTAAATTACCATTTTCTAACTTTGTAAATACTCTTTGGAATCACGCGTTTGGCTGATCTCCATCTTATCAATAAAATTTGAGCCCTTGTGCTTTTGTTTGTAATTCTCATTTGTTTTAGCTTTACAGAACGACATTTTAATATGATCAACGATTCTTGAAACGAAACAAAAATGAATTTACTTGTAAAACTTTTTCTGCTTTAAAATAAAGATGGCAATTTCTTTTGACTGTTAAACATCAAAAGAACATCAACCGCTTCTCTAGAAGTAAGCGAACTTCAAAGTGCAGAATCAAAGTACTCCTTCTAACCCAGTACGCCTGAATGAAGGGATCAACTGTGTCAGAGACCTTGTTTCGTCTGACACGCCTCGACCAAGTTCTTATCTCCTAAGCCCGACCAATATAGTTCCCCGCGAGGACTACTTCTCCTAAGCAAGGTAGAATTGCTACTTATTGGACCAACGATACTTCTTCGCCCTGCGATGGCCGAGTATCCAGTCATGTTCATCTTTTAGTTTGTATGTCGCGTCAGTTTTGTCAGCATATACATACATACATCATGTATTATTTATTTGCATTCATATTCATTTTGCATCATTATGACTCTGGTCGGTCTTGTCCCCTAGTGATAACAGTTTTCTCAATCGAGTTGTCAGTTTTTTCCTCGTCAGGAAATGCTGCGTCTGAACAATCTCTCTCCTCCAGTTTATTTCTGGAATGAAGTTGGCTCCTCGACCACTTTGATAACTTGAACCTCTGAAAAACCAGAGAGCCCTCAGTCAACATCACTCTTCGCCATTGAAGATGATATCCTTGCTTTCCCGGATTAAGGAAAATCCCGAGATTCGGTGGTACAGTAGTTTTTCTCCGAAAGAACCACTGATGAAAAGGTCATCGGCACCTTAAATTGGATCCCATCATATGGCATTTCTCCGGGAAGATCCCGAGAAAAGTATGCTGTAAGACCCCGAACGAAGGCAGTCTTTCAGGAGACTCATCTTCCCTAGTAGAAACAAATGGTGTCTCCAACAGAGAAGTTTGTGCACCTCTACAACTCAGACGATTGGGTTCCCCAGCAAGTCTGACATTAAAACTTTTTTCGTCAAATGGCATCTCCCCAGGAAAATTCGGCGAGAAGTTTGAGGAAAACCGCTACGAATAGCGTCCCTTGTCAATAAAGTTTATTGACAAAAGAAACTTAGGCCAGTTCCTTGGTAGGAAACCAGGATCGAGGGGAAGTTTAAATCAGAAACTTAGACCAGTTCCTTGGTAGGAAACCAGGATCGAGGGGAAGTTTAAATCAGAAACTAAGACCAGTTCCTTGGTAGAAAACCAGGATCGAGGGGAAGTTGACAAAAGAAACTTAGACCAGGATCGAGGGGAAGTTTAAATCAGAAACTAAGACCAGTTCCTTGGTAGGAAACCAGGATCGAGGGGAAGCTCATCTCAGAAGAAAACTAAGACCAGTTCCATGGTAGGAAACCAACATCGAGGGGAAGTTTTACCTTTTCTAAGTAACAACGCTTAGTAAAAGAAGATGAGTGCGCAAGCTGCCATTCATAACCACCATCAAAATTTCGGGTATTCTGATATTTAATCCTCTTGCACCCCGAATGCCCGAATACCTTCGTCATTCACACCTTTGTGTCCAAGAAGATTAAATAGGGGCATCTGTCATACCCCAAATTTTGACCACTAAGATTTCCCATAATTGTGCAAATCATCATCACAATATGGATGAACCATCATACTTCATCAGTCTCCCCAAAGATGGGTGAGCATTCACTACTATCAAAATTAGGGTTTCAAGCCCTCTCTGAGTGCTTAGACAAAGGATCAATCAAGGAATGACATGATCTTCAACTTGTCTAACCTCTCAAACATCCACAATGGATCAAGAGGACTCCCACTTCAAGGATTAAGCACAAGGTTGCTCCCTTCCAGGTGGATCAAGCTTCAAGATCGCCAGTGTCACCAAATTAGGGTTTTGGTCGACCAGGGCCTCCAGATGGAAATTTTCCTCTGGGCATGATCCAATGATTCAAAACATAACCTAATATACTCCATGAACCTCATGGACCCAATCATCAAGTTAATTTGACCTCAGAGGATGCATACATCAAAAATCAGGAATTAGGGTTTATTGACCTAATTCACTCCTAAGTTGACTTTTGGGATAAATCATGAACCAAGACCTCAAGACATGATTTGAGGGTCTCTAATATACCATATTTATCCATTTGGAACAATGGATTGATCCAAGAAGCTTGAGCAACAAGTTTCAATTTCATCTGAACCACAATTAGGGTTTCGCGAGAAAAGTCAACTGTAACTTTGAATTTTGACCAGGACATGCTCCTAAACCCTAGGACATTGATCAATACACCCTATAACACCCATGGAACATGTCCATTAAGTTTGATTTAGGTCAAGGACATGATTTCCCAAAGGATTGCACAGTTTGGAATTCATCTGATAAAAAGTCAACTGTGCACAAAAGTCAAGTTTGACTTTTTGAGATTTTTCAGAAAAATGGATTTTTAACCCTAAAATGATGTTAATGTATGATTTGAATCATCATTCATCAAGAAAAATCAAAGAAAGTGGGATAACTTGTAAAAGGGGTAACCATAAAAACTTCGAAAATTTTCTAAGTTATGAAATAAAGTAACAAAGGTACCAACTTTGGAGGATCATAACAACTAAACCATAAAGCCATTCTTCCCCATCCAAAGCTTGATTTGTAGATCTCATTGCCCTCTACAAAAGCTTCATACTGACCTATGTCTAAATTCCTCATGGATTTTGAGTTATGGAGTGATCAAAATCAAGAAAAGTCACTTTGTTCCAACACTTGGTGAATATTTCACTAAGTCAGAATCTGCCTTACTTTTTTCCAAATGTAGGGGGATTTTTCACTTGGATCCAAAAGGTATCAAAACCAAATATGATCAAACAGTTGTTGTATCATATAAGGGCTTTCCAAAATGGCCAAGAACATCACCAAATTCAATTTGGGCCATGAGATATGACATTGGCAAGTTGCCTTGTTGAAATCTGCCAAGGCAAGGCATAATTTTGCACTTTTGTTCGATTTACCAAAATTAGCCAATTTCAAGCCTTGTCATCACTTTGGACACATCTGAGGATTGAATCTAAAGGGGGAAATCACTGAGCCAAGCCTCCAAAGTCCTTGGAACAAGAAATAACATGCTAAACCTAGAATTGCCCAAAATAGGGACAAGACTCCAATTTTGGATTGGAGCATTCAATGGAAGCACCAAGGTGGCATGGACTGAGCCATTAGTAACTGAATTCAGTCAAGACTTATCCAAGAACAAGGGGACCAGCAGCCTGTGCCCTAACCTCTAGTCAATGGCTAGAGGAGACTTGGATTTTCATTTGCCAACATTGGCCAACCCTACTCAGCAGTTGCCATTCACTATTCCTTGCAAAATAAACTTGCTCTACTATAAAAAGAGTTAATTGTGATCATTTTAAGTACACCAAAGGCCTACAACACTTGCCTTTCTCAAAATCCACTTCTCACTCTCAAAAATGCCTTTCTTAGCAAGTCACTATCGGGTTTTTCATTAGAGAGCAATTCCACTCAAACCAATCACACACACACCTCATATACATCATATGTGAGCTTATCAAACACTTAAACAACATCTGGAACACTGATTTCTTAGAATCACCAGTCAATTGCTCAAGGTTTTAACCAAGTTGCAGTTGAGATGCCATGAAGTGATCCAGCCAATTTCCATCAAGTCCAAGCATTCAAACACACTCCATAGGGTGTAGGGAAGCTGTTCAGATCATCACAATTCATCTGTAACACCTCCAACTCAGAAATCAATTTGCTCTTGCTGTCACGACCTAGAGGTAAGCCTAAACTTGGTCATCTCTCAATCTATGCATATTTCCTCGCACCATACTTTTGCCAAATGTTCATAATCATGCATGGAATGTTTCCCCTCAAGTAATTGCTTTGTTTGAGTCGTGTACCAAAAATCCCAGCCTTCATGCAGAATTTAGGGTTCTTGAGGATTTATCATGATTTCTTGTTTTATGCTTAATTTAAATGAAATTAATTGTCATAAACATGATCGTGAGGTGAAACGAGCAGATTGATATGTGGATTGCATGATATATTCAAGTATTCAGTGAGATTGGATAGAAAACGCAAATCTGGGCAAGGCAGAAAACGCGTGTGTTCTTGACCCATGTTCTTGGCGCCATTTTCACAAATTCAAATATTTGAATTTTGTGATTTTACTTAATTGATTCAAAAATTAATTTCTCTCTGAGTTTTAATGATTTTGAGTTGATTCTTTTTTTAATAATTCACAAAAATGTTAAAATATTTTATTTCATCAAAAAATCCTAAAAATATTATTTATTTCATATAATTGATATTTTTGCAAAGAATTAATGTTTTAATTGTTTTTGACATTTAAAATATTTTTTCCTTATTGATTTTGCAAATTTTAATGATTTCTAATCATTTTGTAGGGCAAAACATGATTTTTGAAACATTAATCCAAGATCACAATTTGTTTTCCACATGTTAAACAATTTTGATCATTTTAATTGAATATTTTATTCAATTAAAACACATTTTGAAAACAAATTAGGGTTTTTGATTAATTCAACCCTCATAAATCATTTTCAAAAAACACTTTTGGGCCTCTTGAGAGAGTGTAAGACCCAATCATTTTTGTAAAATAACCTATTGTGGGCCTCACTTATTGTATAAGTCCCTCCGGGTATTTTCAAAAAAACCTCGGCGTAATCGTCGTTTTGTACGCAAATAACTTTGGGCTTACCCTCGAGTAGTAAGACCCATTCTTCTTTTTTAAACACTTTTGGGCCTCTTGAGAGAGTGTAAGACCCAAACCCCCTTGTACAAACAATTTTGGGCCTCACTTATTGTATAAGTCCCCCTGTACAAGTAAAAGGTGCGATCGTCGCCTTTTAAAAATCATCTGGGCCTACCCTCGTGTTATAAGCCCCACTATTTTTCTTTAAACCTTTTGGGCCTCTTAAGAGAGTGTAAGACCCAAATCCCTTTGTACAGCAAACCATTTTTGGGCCTTAGTCACTCGTATAAGTCCCTCTGTATAAATTCAACAGTGCGCTCACTGATAAAACCCTGGGCCTCTCCTTGAGCTGTAAGCCCCAACATCTTTTCAATATACTTTCTCCTTTGATTTTGAAATTTACTGTTGCTTTCAATCTTTCTTTGTTGAACAACTAACTAAATAGCATGGAAGCTCTACAACCGAGTAAGTGTTTATATGCTTTCATTTACCGCTTTCATATACATATATCTGTATTGCGGGGCTGTTTCGTTGTAAGTCTTCTTTCATAAACTCATATCAATTGTGTAATAATAGTATAAATATTTAGAGTTTCCCCGGCAACTACGTCTAGCATTAAGCTCGTTGATCACTCTTAGAAATAGTCAAAACTAGATCCCCATAGGATTACTAGACACAGTCTTCCCTCCTCTTGGGGTTAAACAATATGAAGATGTGAAAGGCAGATTCTTTTTGAACCCTTTCTCAGACTGTCACTCGTAGAAGTTTTCAAAGAAACTCTATTCCCCAGAGATGATCTCTTCTCAGTGAATTGCATCCCTTGAGTTTCATCCAAATTCTCGAACTTTCCTGGCTTGATCTATTTTTTGTGAATAGCCTGTCTTGAACTTCTCGGGGTTTGGGGACCCACAAGCTTCTTAAAAGCACCTTAGGAATTGTCAAGAAACTCTATTCCCCCAAGATGATCTCTTCTCCGTGAATTGCATCCCTTGAGTTTCTTCCAAATTCTCAAACTTTCCTGGCCTGATCTATTCTTTGTGAATAGCCTGTCTTGAATTTCTCGGGGTTTGGGGACCCACAGGCTTCCTAAAAGCATCCCCGCCTCCTCTTGGGCGTTGTACAAGGACCTGTCAGCTTCTTAGAAGTATTCACAGTCTCTTCTTAGGCTTCGTATAAATGATTTCTTCCTCCGGGAATGATAGCCTCCTCTTGGGCTTAGTACAAATTGTCCCTCGGCTTCTTAAATGTTTCCAGTCTCCTCTTGGGCTTCATACAAATTGTCCCGACGACCTCCTAGAGGTATAGGAACAGAAATCAGTCATCTTAATAGAACAGTCTTTCCAAGAGTCTACTACTGTTTCTCAAAGCATAGTACAAAAGATAAAACTCTAGACTTGGTCAGTCTAATTTCCTTGAGTCTCAAAGACATTCTCAAGCACCCTTCAAGAATAGGAAGGAACCCCGTAGACTCGGACAGTCTCAATACCCTTTGGATTTCCCATTTCCTTAAAGAACAGGAAATAACCCCGATCCTTAGAACAAACCCATGAGTACAGTGTTACTCATATAAGAACTGATTTTCTCTTCGAACCCATATGCTGGACCTGTCACTCAACTGAAACAACACCATAGCCTCTCTCTTGGGCTTTGTACAATGATTCTCCCCAGTTGAGCTAACCTTTCCAGACTCTCTTGTTGAGTCAACCTTTAGCCTCCATCTCGGGCTTCATACGAGATACAAAACACTCTCTTGTTGAGTATAAAAGACTCTCTTGTTGAGTCAACCTTTTTCCTCCATCTCGGGCTTCATACGAGATACAAATCACTCCCTTGTTGAGTATAAAACAACATTTTAGCCTCTATCTCAGGCTTTGTACGAGACAGATCAAAAATACCCTCTTGTTGGGCCAATAGCCTACTCTTAGGCTTTGTATAAGAAAACCACTGGTTGATCCAATAAACCTTTTAGCATCAAAGATGTGCCTCGTTCACAGTACACAAACATCAACAACTCTTTTCCCTTCATCTAATCATTGTAAGCGGCAAGCCTCTGGATCATCTACATCCTAGCCATTCTCCCTCTTTTAGCATGAGAGAATTTCCTAAGGAAAGATAGCATTGCTCTGCACTGAGTTAAAGTCTTCTCCTTCAGGTTAGAAATCCCCTATAAAGGAAATTATGGCATTGCCGGATTCACACATCCCGGTTAAAGTAATTCTCCTTTATAAACAGTTGTGACAGACAAACCCCTCTTTGGAGATGACAAATTCTCTCTAAAGACAAACCCTTTTAGCTTCACATCTTGGGCTTTGAACAAGATACAAATAGACCCTTCAGCTTCACATCTTGGGCTTTGAACAAGATACAAACTACCTTCAGCTTCACGTCTTGGGCTTTGAACAAGACACCAAAACATCTTTTTCCTCCCGTAGAATAGGAGGAACTACGAAAGCTCTGACTTCTCTGTTTCGGAAAAACGGGAATACGTAGGCATAAGATTGAAAGAAAAAAATCTTAGTGAGCACACTAATCCAAAACCCAAAATCCCATACCTTCACATCTCAATCGAAAAGCATCAGTCTTAACCTCCCACCAATCGACCGGACATTTTTTTAACAAAATAACCTAAAAGAGACCCTCAATCTTTGTAGCATCTGTAACCAAAAGTCATCTGTTCAAACTCAGTTTGCAAGCAGGGTTAATTGGAGACATCTATTTCCCTTCCTTCATCAGCTTTAATAGCATAAAAATGAATCGAACTGTAGATACCAGAGCGATAGTGCTTCGCAACCACGTCCAAAATTGTTCGCTACAGTTGTTACGCAGTATCAATAATCTCCATATCAATATCATCCGCAATAACCAGCTCAGAATG
Organism: Lathyrus tuberosus; assembly: GCA_022829125.1. Lineage (NCBI taxonomy): Eukaryota > Viridiplantae > Streptophyta > Magnoliopsida > Fabales > Fabaceae > Lathyrus > Lathyrus tuberosus. The sequence continues at coordinate 338,874 of JALAZF010001003.1, read as the reverse complement.
CTCAGAATCAGCAACAGAATCAACAGAACAACAAAAATCATCAGAATCAAAACCGTCAGAACAACAATAATCAAGGAAACCGCAAGCATTCGAATTTTGATAGAATTTCGGTGTTATACACGGAATTATTTCCTTATTTGGTTCACCAAGGGGCAATTGTCCACAAACAGATTGCACCTGCGATTCCTCCATTTGGCCCGAAGCATAACCCAAATGCATCTTGTGCTTATCATGCTGGATACATAGGACATGCAACAGAAGATTGCTTTGTTTTCAAAACCAAAGTTCTGGAACTCATTGATAAGAAGGTTCTGACTTTCGCTGAGGAAGGACCTAACATTCAGAATAATCTGTTGCCGAATCACGGTGGTCCTGCGGTTAACATGATTGGGGATAATTCCAGGGCTGAATTGATTATGGATGTCGATGAGGTAAAGACTCCAATGGCTGTGGTTTTCAAGAAATTGAAGGAACATGGGCTGTTGAAAGGATTACATGGTAAGTGTCAGATTTGTGACGATAATCCCAACCAATGTCGAAGGCTGAAGGGTTGTGTCCAGATTTTGATGAACCGAGGCGAAGTGCAATTTGCCAGATCTAAACCTGTTGAGGAAGTTGACACTATCGAGCCGTTCACCATCGTCTACAGGAAGGTTCCTGTGGAATCTCCTAAGCAGAAGAGGGTGCAACCCTTCGTGGTTTGTCCGCCGAAGCCGTTTCCGTATCAGAATTATAAGGAGGTACCTTGGAAGTATGTGTCTAATGTGTTTTCTGGAGGTAAAGAGATAAGGTTCGCCGAATCTAAGATCGTGAATGTTATAGCCGGTGGAGGTATGACTCGTAGTGGATGAGTGTTCGCCCCGAAGGTCACTACGAAGCCTGTGCAAATTCCAATTGTTGTTTCTCCCAAGGAGACACCTGCATTCACAACCCCTGTTGTTCAACAAGGGGCATATACTGCCGTTCCAGTACCGATTATTCCGTCTGAGGATATTTCAAAGAGCAAAGAGACCCTTAATGATCAAGAGTTCCTTAAGCTGATCAAGAAAATTGACTTTAAGATTGTGGATCAGCTGAGCCAGACTCCCTCGAGGATCTCAATCTTGTCCTTACTTATGAGCTCGCATGTGCACAGATCAGCTTTGTTGAAAGTTTTGAACAGTGCTCATGTTATGCATGACATATCCGTCGTCGAATTCGATGATGTAGTGGCCAATATAACTGCAAGTCGGTATTTGCGTTTTAATGAATCAGAATTACCTCCTGAAGGAACTGCCCACAACAAAGCGCTGCACATATCTGTAACCTGCACAGACATCCTGTTATCTCGTGTTCTAGTGGATACCGGTTCTTCTCTCAATGTGGTGCCTAAGGGCACATTGAGTCAACTACCAGTGGAAGGAATCGAAATGAGACCAAGTGCCTTAGTTGTCAGAGCCTTTGACGGTTCTCGAAGACAGGTCATTGGAGAAGTGGATATACCCATCAATATTGGGCCGCATCTGTTTACCATTATCTTCCAGGTGATGGATATTAATCCAGCGTACAGTTGCCTACTGGGTCGTCCGTGGATCCACGCTGCAGGGGCAATTACCTCCACTTTGCATCAGAAGTTGAAATTCATGTTTGATGATTAGCTTGTCATTGTCTGTGGTGAAGAGGATTTGATTGTCAGCGAGTTATCATCTTTTCGATATGTCGAGACAGAAGAAGCCATAGCTAAGGTGTCGTTGCAGTGTCTCGAGTTTGAAGATGTCAGCTCTGCTTCAACTAGTCAAAGTAGATCACCATAATTGACTTTAGCATCTGCTAAGAGTGCTAAGGAGACTATCCAGAAAGGTTCCTTGCCCGGCTGGGGGCATGTGATTGATGTGGTTGAGAAGCATAATCATTTTGGATTGGGTTATCATCCTGGTCGTCAATCTGGGTCCTTTGGTCAGGAGCGATGCAACTTAATCAAGTTCCACAGTGCGGGTCTCCAGCAAGGTGACATCGTGGCAGCTGCTGATGATGCTGGTCCCAGCAATCGGGCTTCAAGCTTTGTGTGCAAATGTCCGCCAGGTTTCAAGCTCGACAATTGGACATCTACCGTGATTCCTGTGGTTTTCCCATATAACATGTAATGCATTTTGCTTTTTCATTCCCTCGTCCTCGCCCGAGATGAGTGGATAGTTTGTAAAGGGCCTCACGCTTTTGCAATATTATGTGATCAATAAATGAAAGTTTTTTGCATTCAAAATCATGCTCTATTTTCTTTCTTTATTTTACTTTTCACAAATAAATGGAAAAAGTTTCTTTTGTTTTTCACTTTTCAAAATAGCTCATTCTATCCATAAACATGCAGAATTAATAAAAGCATTGATAACAACATGGAAAACATCCATTGTAATTCTGGAATTCCAATTAATCAAGCCGAAGAAGATGGTAAGGAAGATTGTGAATTACCGGCTGAACTGGCAAGGCTCCTTGAGCACGAGCATAGAGAGATTCAGCCACACAAAGAGCCAGTAGAAGTTTTCAATCTTGGTACTGATGAGGTCAGAAGAGAAGTCAAGGTTGGCGTATCCCTCGCAAAGCATGTACACTCCGAGGTGGTCAAGTTATTGAAAGAGTATGTTGATATCTTTGCCTGGTCCTATCAAGATATGCCTAGGTTGGATACCAACATCATTGAACATCACTTGCCACTCAAGCCTGGATGTCCTCCTGTCAAGCAGAAACTCAGAAGGACTAGACCCGACATGGCACTCAAAATCAGAGAAGAGGTAAAGAAACAGCTTGATGCTGGGTTCCTAGCCACTTCCGAGTATCCTGAATGGATTGCCAACATCGTCCCGGTGCCTAAGAAGGATGGTAAAGTTAGAATGTGTGTGGATTATCGAGATCTCAACAAGGCAAGCCTGAAGGATGATTTTCCTTTGCCTCACATTGATGTCTTGGTAGATAACACAACACAGTTCTCTGTCTTTTCATTTATGGACGGTTTCTCAGGATATAATCAGATCAAAATGTCCCTAACTGATATGGAGAAGACTACTTTCATCACGCCATGGGGTACATATTGCTACAAAGTCATGCCATTCGGTCTAAAGAATGCAGGGGCAACATACCAGCATGCCATGACAACCCTCTTTCACGATATGATTCATAAAGAGATTGAGGTTTACGTGGACGATATGATTGCCAAGTCCAAAAGTGAAGATGATCACTTGGTTCATCTGAAGAAATTGTTTGACAGACTCCCAAAGTTTAGATTGCGGTTGAATCCTGCGAAGTGCACCTTCGGAGTTCGATCTAGTAAATTATTGGGCTTTATTGTAAGTCAGAAGGGCATTGAAGTTGATCCTGATAAGGTTCGAGCAATTCAGAACATGCCACCTCCCAAAACAGAAAAAGAAGTCTGTGGCTTTCTGGGCAGACTCAATTACATTTCAAGGTTCATTTCCCATTTGACGGCTACCTGTGAACCAATGTTCAAATTACTAAGAAAAAATCAATCGGTTGAATGGAATAATGATTGTCAGGAAGCATTTGACAAAATAAAACAATACTTGCAAGAACCGTCGATCTTAGTACCGCCGGTTCCTGGTAGGCCTTTAATCATGTATCTCACCGTTCTCGATGAATCAATGGGATGTGTATTGGGTCAACATGACGACACTGGCAGAAAAGAACATGCAATATACTATCTAAGCAAGAAGTTCATTGATTGTGAGACCAGATACTCACTCTTGGAAAAAACTTGCTGTGCTCTGGTCTGGGCTGCTCGACGCCTACGACAATACATGATTTTCCATACTACTTTGTTGATATCCAAAATGGATCCGATAAAGTACATATTCGAAAAGCCGGCTGTCTCTGGAAGGATTGCTCGGTGGCAAATACTGTTAACTGAGTATGATATCCAGTATGTTACCCAGAAGGAAATAAAAGGGAGTGTCTTGTCTGACTACCTTGCTCATCAACCTGTAAAGGGCTATCAACATATGAAGTTTGACTTTCCCGATGAGGATGTTCTGTTTATCAGAGATTATGAGACTCCAGACCCTGATATAGGACCCGAACCAGGGGCGCGATGGACGCTCGTGTTTGATGGTGCCTCCAATTCTAAAGGTCGTGGAATCGGTGCTATCCTCATCTCTCCCACAGGTTTCCACCTTCCCTTCACTGCTAGAGTATGCTTTGCATGCACCAATAATATGGATGAATACGAAGCATGTATCTACGGTATTGAAGCGGCTATTGACATGAGAATCAAGATTCTTGAGGTCTATGGAGATTCTGCCTTGGTCATCGGTCAAGTCAGAGGGAATTTTGTGACTCGGGATTCCAAGCTGGTTTCGTACCAACAACACATAGCGAAGTTGATTCCTTATTTTGATGAGATCACTAATCATCATATTCCCAGAGAGGAAAATAAACTAGCTGATGCTCTTACCACTCTAGCATCCATGTTCAAGGTCAAGTGGAAGAATGAAGCTCCTCATATCCGCATTGATCACTTGAACGAACCAGCACACTGTTTAGCAATCGAGGATGAGTCTGATGACAAGCCTTGGTTCTACGACATTAAGAGATATCTAGAAAAACGGGAATATCCTGAGGGTATCATCATCATTGACAAGAAAGCTCTTAGGCGGCTTTGCGCCAAATTCTTCTTAAGTGGTGGTATACTGTACAAGAGGAATTATGATTCCGTGTTGCTCAGATGCATGGATAGACACGAAGCAAACACGATCATAAGGTCCATACACGAGGGCTGCGAGGGTTTACATGCTAAAGGTCCTGCTATGGCCAAGAAGATCCTTCGGGATGGGTACTACTGGACGACAATGGAAGTAGATTGTTACAACTTTGCCAAAAGGTGTCACAAGTGCCAAATCTACGGAGACAAGATCCATGTGCCTCCAACTCCATTGAATGTCTTGACTGCACCTTGGCCATTTTCAATGTGGGGTATAGATATGATTGGAATGATCGAGCTGAAGGCTTCTAGCGGTCATCAATTCATTCTAGTTGCTATCGACTACTTCACCAAGTGGGTTGAAGTTGGTTCTTATGTGAACGTTACACGACAAGTGGTTGCCAGATTTATCAAGAAAGAGATAATCTGTCGTTATGGCATTCCTAGCAACATTATCACAGACAATGCAAGCAACCTGAATAACAACATGATGAAGGAGTTGTGTCAAGAATTTAATATCGAGCACCACAACTCTTCACCATATCGGCCCAAGATGAATGGCACCGTTGAAGCAGCAAACAAGAATATCAAGAGGATTGTCCAGAAAATGGTCAAAACTTACAAGGACTGGCATGAAATGCTTCCTTTTGCACTGCATGGCTACAGAACTTCAGTTCGCACTTCTACTGGGGCAACTCCGTATTCGCTTGTGTATGGTATGGAGGCACTTCTACCCATTGAAGTCAAAATTCCTTCACTCAGAGTCATCATGGAAGCAGGTCTTGATGAAGCCGAATGGGTTCTGTAATACCCTAAATTTTGACCAATAATTTTTCCTTTTTTGAATTTCTGTGTGCTACTAGGGGGTGTCGTTCAATGTCATTTGGCCTTTTGGGGGTCTGCCAGCACTTTTAAATTATTTTGGGGTTTGGCTTCATGTAAAGGATTTTATGTTTAATTAGGGGTTAAAAACAGTTTGGGTTAATTATTTTTAATATTAGGAAGTAAGGTATTTTATTAGGATTTTTTTTAGTTAATTAGGAAGTGTGGGCATTTTAGTTCAATAGTATAATAGTCAGGATTTTACTCTAGAATTAGTCTTTTTTTTTAATTATTTTTTAAGGTCTCTAGAATTATTTAAATAGGTTTAGGTTAAGTATATTATGTTTAATTAGAAGTAATTTTTAAGTTTAGAGTATATTATTATTAATTAGGGATAGTTTTTATTATTAATGGAAGATTTGGAATTTAGGTAGTGCTTAAGTGACAATTAGGAGGGGCCAAGCGTGATTATTATTATTTTCATATTATTTGCTAATATAGTCAGAATGTATTATTAGTATTATTTTATTATTTTATTTTTATTTTGTCGGTCAAACGTGTTGACCCGAATGGGCCTTCTTCTTCCCCAACCCAGAACCCTAACTTGCGCAGAGATTAGGAATCATAATCAGATCAAATATTGAATATTTTCTTTGACAAGATAGAACTAATTAGCATTAAATTTTCAATCAAAGTACAATCAAATCGTACCATAAAAATCCATTAATTTACAATTGGTATCAATCAAATAACCCTAATTCTAAAAACAACATAAAATCAGATCAAATAAAAATACATCAGAAATAGCTAAAACATATTCAATCAACAATAAATCTTAAAACCCTAATTTCTAAGTGTAATACCCCAAAATTTGCTCTCCCCTTTTGTCATCATAGCATGGCATTATCATTTATCATATCATATCCACCTCATTAACATTACATTGCATTTAACATAGAAAAATGAAGCATGGCATCCTTCTTACCATCAGGGCATGTGATCAGGTGGAAGGTGGATAATCAAGGAATCATTCAAAGCACAAAAAGGTCAATCAAGTTGGCTCTAGGCAAGCCAAGAGGTCTCTCATGTCTCATACTATCTCAATTGATCTTCCAAAACCTCAAGGAAGTGAGATTCAATGGGAGATTGAAGCAATACATCTTTCATCATGCAAGAGGGTCAAAAACTGAAGGAAAACCCTCAAAAGAGATAGCTCATTGATCCAAAATCATCCTCAAATGGTATATCTCATCATCCTTTAAGAGGATACACAACATACTCTGAGGAATTTGAAATTGGAGACTGCACTTTTACCTCCTAACCAGAGGGGGCCAAAATTAGGGTTTCCATTTAAATCAGGGAATCTTTGCTTTTTTGGACAAGACTTGATGTCATGGTTTCCTATATGTCCCTAGGTATATGGATGTGGAAGATTGCATCTCAATTGGTTTTAGAAGTGATTCAATTGGAAGAAAGATAAAAAATCAAGGAATTTGGGGCCAAGTCAAATAATCAGAGGAAAAAGTCAACCCTTGACTTTTTAAGGCCAAATTCATGAAATTCATGTTATATGTGTCCAATGTACAAAATTTGATCAAGAAACTCCAAAGGAATCATGAAAAAATCAAGATGTAAAAAGTTGCCATTTTTAGATGAAGTAGGGTTGCTAAAAATAGCAAGTTTTGGCCATTTTGCATCAGAGTTTGAACCAAGGCCATTTAAATTTGGAGCACCAAATGAAAATTCCACTCTGCCTCAATGAAAGGCCTTGCTTTAAGCTTCAAATCCATGTGTAGAACATCTCCATTGGATAAAAATTGAGAGAGTTATAGATGATCAAAGTTGAGGGAAACTTGGGCAAAATGCAAGTCAGCTTGGGCAAGTTTCAGGTCACGCGCATGTCATTTCTACAAACACCTGGTGTGCCAAATGTCCACTCATTTTTCTCATGGTTAAAGGCCTCAAATGAAAAACTTGTCAACATAAAAAATGTTCCTTGTAATGTCTTCTTCAAGTTTCATGTTGGACAAAATTTCATCTGATCAAGGTATGATGGAGAAATAGTGGCCTCAAGTTAGGGTGGTTATGCTGAAATTTTGTGCCATGCCAGCCTTGCCAACCGACCACCTGATGCGCCCATCATCCAGTCTTGTGTGCTTAAGTTTATAGTCATTTTGGAGCATGTTTGAAGTATCATATCAACTCCAATCTCAAACCAAACTTGTTGCATTATACTCCCTCTTTCCAATGAACCCAAAAACTCACCAAACTATTCATTGAGTAGAGAGAAAAACATCACCAAACCTCCCTATGTTTCACTGATACATTGATGGCTTTGCTGCATAATTTGGTTCAGACATCCATCAAACAATTCTTTCCCTTATTTGAGCACACCATGAACATCACATACACTGCTATAGCACGTGCCTTGCATGAAAATGGAAAGAGAAAACTTGCTGAGAAAGTTTTCTAATACACAACCATGCCATTCATTTCACTTTCACCTCACCATTATCCTCACCATAAGTGACCATGAGCTCTTCCACACTAAAACAAAACCTCTCCAACTCGTGTCACTAACTGTCATGACTCATTCTGTTAACTCAAACTCAGTTAACTAACTCAGTTAACTGTAGTTCTAACCATCAACCACCAGGGTCAAATCATAACCACACCTATATAAACAATTCTAACAGATTTGGAAGGGAGATTCTCATTGTTTCACTCTCACTCCAAAAGCACTCTCAACTTTCTCTCTGAATTTTCTCTCTACCTGCACGAATTCCTCAAGTTCTTCTTCAACCTTCACAATCAAGCAAGAAGACATCACTGAAGCATGGAATAGCACAGTTGTCTCCAATTTCAGATTCAGATTTCCTCTTATTCTCAAGATCAAATAGCATTTATTTTGCTCAAATTGAAGTTCTAGAAGTTCAAGAACAAGTTCTCACCTCTGGTTTTCTCAAAAAATCCAAAGATCTTCAAGTTTCAGGTTCCAAAAGTTCTCAAACTTTGCTTGCACGATTTGATGTTATTTTAACTGGTTGATGTGTTATTTGAGCTTATTAGAAGCTATATGAAACCGGTTAGTTGATAGAGCTCCTTAGGAGTTTAGAACTGAAACTTAGGGCAAATTTCTCTTCTTCGATTCTCTGTATCCATGCTTGATCTTTGAATTTTGTTGTTGGATTTGTGTTCCTCATGAGCTTAGCTTTCGTTTGGTATATGGCTTGTGAATTTCTGGAGAAAATGTGAGTTGCAGGTGGTGGCTGCTGGCCGGAGAAGATGACCGGAGGTCATCTCCGGCCGGTGACTTTAACTGTTAGGGTTTGTGTGCGTTTTAATCTCAGCCGTGTGTTTTTCATGATCGTACGCTCCAAAATGTGACAGCGCATTAAAAATCACATGCCACTCACGTGTATTTTTCTGAATTTTATTTAAACCTTGTGTGGCCTGGTACATGGTAAGTGGCATGTGTCCTCGCGTGCATGCGTTGATTTTGAGTACTTTGACTTTGGTTTGACTTGGACTTGATCTAATGGTTGTGAGTGAGTCAAGATTGTTGACTGAGGGTTCATGCTTGTTATTGTGTTATGCGCGCTTAATGGACCTATGCAGATTGATAATCACACCCCTCTGTTTGGAAGCCCAATGAATTTGTACTGTCCAATTGCTATGTTCATACCCCCTGCATTTTGCATTTATTTTTCATTTTTTATTTTTTTGCTACACGTTTCATAATTAATTTTTAAAAATACCAAAACATATTAGAAAATTCTACAAAAATTCATGTGTATTCTTAAAACATTTAGGAAATTTGTCATGATTTTATTTTCTGATTTTATGACCTTTTTGCCCCTGTTCCATAATTTTCTTTGAATTTCCACTTAGATGCATTCTAAGCATGATACATGAATTTGTTTAATTTTGTTCTTGCTCATTACCAACTATTTTGACATGATTCTTTTTGCATTGATTCACCAATACATTGAAGCATGTTAGATGATTTTTGTTTGATTTTTTAGGTCACTTTATCATATGTCTTGATGCCTATATTTGCTCCACTTTGCATGATGTTTCAATTTGACCTAATTACTTTGTTTGAAGTCATTTTGCTCTGAATTTTTACATGCTATCTTGATGTATGATGCATTTCTGACCTAGGCATTCCAATGATATGCTGGCATAATTTTCATGAATCCATTTGGTCTTTGTTTGATGCATCACATTGGATGTATAATCCATGGCATGTCATTACAACTTTAGTGCATGTTTACATGAATTCTTTTGTGCACATTTGTATGAGCATTTGCATATGTTATGAGCCATTCATATGATATTATAGGTCTTTGATACACATTATAGGTCATCTTTACATGTTCATTTCAATTTGAACTTTGTGCATCATTAACATGTATTGTTTGCCCTTTCTTTTTGAACTTTCATTTCAATTCTTCTTATATTACTTCTTGAATGTCTTGAAGTTACCTCATAAATACTTTTGAGATGTTTATAAACCATTTTCCATTTAGTTTCAATTCTGGTTGTTGATTTACATGTTCCATTTATGCATGTCCTCTTCATTTCTTTCCATCTTTCATCTACCCTTTCTTCTTGTAACATGTTTAAATGCTAATGGATGATGTTTGTTGCCTATTCACTTGCACTTGTATGATGATCATTTGTTTACCATGTGATGTACATTCTGGTTGTGACCTTAGAATTTGATTTCTCATCTAATTCTTTTGAGCTTTATGGTGCATAAATGTTCTTTTACTCCCTATATTTCTTATACATGTTTACTAACCATGTAGGAGCTTTGGTAAGTTTCAATTGAGTGTGGATAAGGAATCCACATTCAAATTTCTTTCCTTTCATCTCTTTTACAATTCCATTTTATGTTTTGTTAAGCACTTATGTGCTTTCTTTTAATAACTCATCACTTTCCTTTTTTGAATTACAATTCATCTTCTACTTTAGAAGTGAATTGTTTAATTCTTTCTTTCTTTAGACTTTAGGTTGAAACCTCACAAACCATTAGGATCACTCCCTTTAATCTTCAATTAGGATTGAGTCTTAGTCCACATAGGTTTTACCTTTTCTCCTCTCTTGAGTCTCTCTTCTCATCTCTTAAAGGAAACTCAAAACATCTAATAAAGGTAGGCATTTATTGCATTTAGGCCTTTCATATAAAGAAAAGATTATAAGGGGTCTTCTCTTGTAATCTTAGAATGTGTAGCATATAGCCCATCTTGGGTCAATGTGTTAGACATTTGATCTTGTATGAGGGACTTAAATGCAATACTTGTTGAAGGTACAAATAATAAAAAGCACTTCTTCATTTCCTAATCAACAAAAACACTTAATAAACACAAGTATGCTAGTGTGTTTGAACCTTGATAATTGGAACTAAGTGTGAGGGTCTTCTTCACCCTTAGTGTGCTTTCTTACCCTCCATCTTGGAATGTGAGAAGGTACACATTCCAATGACTAAGATCCAGATACACTGACGTATGCAAACAAATCCAAAACACTTCCTTCTAAAAGACAAAAACAAACAATAACGTCTTTCCTTCGGGAATTCTTTTCTCACCTCATTCACTCTTAGCGTACGAACGCGCTTCTACTCGTTCTCTTGCAAGATGGTAACGCACTCGGACCAGCGAGCCTGCAACACCTGAGCTAGAACGTAAGCCGTTCTCTAAAAGACAATCCACCCCTAATGAGGGGAACTACGTCGCTCTGATTCTCATGTTCCCGATGAGATACGTAGGCAGTGGGGTAGGGCCCATGCGAGCACTTCTTTTATTTTCCCTACATTTGTTTCTCTTTCTCCCTTCTTTCTTTCAGTTCCTTTTCCAGTATCCTTTTTTCTATCACCCTTTGATTGAAGCAAGCAAGCGTGGATCCCATCGGGTACGATGGACGCGTGGGGGTGCTAATACCTTCCTCTCGCGTAACCGACTCCCGAACCCATTTCTCTTGGTCGTAAGACCATGCTTTTCCTTTCTCTCAGGTTTATGCGGTGTTTCCTTTCCCTCTCATGGGATAAATACACATTGCTGGCGACTCTGTTTGGTGCCACTTTCGCGTTTGTACTAGGATGAAAATCCCGGGAGCGACACTAAGTATATAAAAAATAGAAATTAAAATCAGAAGGGGGGTTGGACGGAGAGACGCTAGAGGAGAAAACCCAGGAACTGCGAATACTTGACCTCTATCTTTCACCTGCGAACAAAAAGAGAGAGGATTAGTGATACGAAATCAGGAAGGGGAATCAGAACAGCTTAAAACGGCCACTGCAACGGAGGTAACTATAGGAATCACATAGCTTTTTGATTGCTCGTTCCGTGTTGGTTGGGTTTAAAATTATTAGGGTTTCTGGAAATTGATTAGGGTTAGGGTTCTTGCGAACTAGGGTTAGGGTTCTTTCTTGGAACCCTAGGCTTCATCCAGGATACTTAGGGTTTGTAGGGTTCAAGGGTAAAACTGGGTTTGGGTTGAATATCAGGTTAGGGTTCCTAGGGTTCTTCACGAACCCTAGATAACTGGGTTGATTTCTGGGTTATATGGGGTTTAGGGTTCATGGACTTTGAAGTTTCCGGTTGAATACCAACCGGAAATTTGGGTTGGCCGGTGGTTCTGGGGGATTTGACGGTGGTCGGAGAAGTGTTGGGTGGTGGCCGGAAGAGATTAGAGAGAAGCGAGAGAGAAATGGGAGATAGTGAGAGAGAGGAGGGTTTAGAGAGAGAACCAGAAATGAATTATGAGGATTTTCTGAAGCAAAGTGGGTTTTATAGTCCCTCACGAACGGTTGGGATCGACGCCATGTGGCATCCCCTTGCCCCTCAAATCGGTTGACTATCCAGTCAACCAAGGGATTTTGCGTGTAATGGCTTATGGTGAGTCTGCGCTGACTTTCCGTCTCGTGCGTACGATTAACATACCTTAAGATCAATGGTGGATATCAATTAAAAGGGCAGCCGTCTGATCACTATCTAACGCCCCAGAGGAAGTCAGCCGTTGACTATCTCGTGGCTGCATTCTTTCATGGATTTTTGGGCTTGTAGCTTTTGGGCCTTGCGCCCCAATGCTATTGGAACCCCCCTTCGTTTAGCCCACTTACGGGTTTGGTTCAAAACGCACCCCCCATGGTTTTTGTGAATAATTAAATTAATTAATTAGTTTAATTGTTTAGGATTTAAGGGTTTAATTAGGATTAAAAAAAAAGGATTTTAGGATATTTTTCATTAGGGTTAAATGGTTTTTTTATAATTAAATTAATCACTTTATTTAATTATTTGATTAGGATATTTTTCATTAGGGTTTAAATGGGTTTTTTTATAATTAAATTAATCACTTAATTTAATTATTTGTTTAGGATAATCTCTTTTTCAATTAAGGTAAATAGGGATTTAGGGTTAATTTAATCAATTAAATTGATAACTCAATTTAATTGGTCATTTAGGTTTTATTAGGGTTTTTTGGTATCAATTAAATTAACAAACTTAATTTAATTGTTTATTTGGGGTAAATTAGGGTTTCTATAAAATTAAATTAATAGCTTAATTTAATTGTTGGATTGAGTGGGTTTTCTTTTAACCTAGGTTTTGGGTTTGCCAATTAAATTAATAACTTAATTTAATTGGTTAGGTAGGTTTTATGTAGGGTTCTAAAATATTGAATTTATATTTAAGAAATAGGGTTTTGGAATTTAGGGATTCTATGGTTTTTAAGGGATATAAGGGATTCTTAAGGATTACAGCTTTTGGGATAATGCTCTTGGTCCGAGAGCCTAAATAAGGGATGAGATAAGGGATAGAGCTCTTGTTATCCGAGAGCATAAATAATGGATTGAGGGATAGAGCTCTTGATATCCGAGAGCATAAATAATGGATTAGGGGATAGAACTCTTGATATCCGAGAGTATAAATAAAAGGATTAAGGGATAGAGCTCTCCGTCCGAGAGCATAAACATTGGACAAGGGATACAACTCCTTATCTAGGAGTATAAACAATAGATCGAGGGATAGAACTCTTTATCCAAGAGTATAAATAGTGGATTGGGTTTAGGGTTAGGTTTTGGGATTTAGAAATAGGATTATGGGGTAGGAATAGGGGAGGTGAACTACGGTTACTCTGATCCTTCAAATTGAAGGTACGTTGGCATAGGGTTGTAAACCCTACCGAGTATAATTAATAAAAAACTTAGGACTCTTTTGTACATAAGTGAATTTAGAGAAACAAACAAGCATACCCTAAAATCTAAGGAGGATTCAATTGAGTACAATGGAGGTGAGGGGTACCTAACACCTTCCCCTCACTTAACCGACTCCCGAACCGTAGGAATCTATGCCCTTGGGACTAAGGATTTTTAGGTTTATCATTATTTTCCTTAAAAAATATGGTGGTGACTCGAATATTTTTGCCGGCCGCGACAGCTGGCGACTCTGCTGGGGATTCCTTCCTAGAGAGAGTTCTTCCTAGCCTTAGGATTTAGGGATTTGTTTGTCTTGGATGTTTTTATTTTATTGTTATGTATTTTTTTATTTATTTCATATTTTTTATTTATTTAACCCTTTGTTTTTTATTTTGTCATTATACAAGGGATTGGGGCAAACCAAAAAAAAGAATGAAGCTAAAACCCAAAGCTTGGAGGATAACCCTAGAACATAAAATGGAACGGAAATGTTTTTGGGGGGGATGCGACATCCCAAACAATGCATTGATGCCACACTCAGAGTAGATCCTTCCAAAGTCGTCCTCACAAAGGGCTAGCCCCTGACGTAGTGGAATGATTTGGATGTGGTCTGTGACTCTGAGAACATTTAACCTACCCCACACCAATCTATGGAGACCCTATGCATTCAACCCTCAAGGGCTGTTACTAGGCTCCTACCCCAAATGAGACTTATCCCGAAGGATTACCGTAGGAAGGCTTGCTCCTTCTCATGGTAAAACAAGGGTATAGTCTGAACATGTTGGGGTCGTTATGCTGTCCAAATTTTTATATCCTACATGAGAGGGGATTAGGTAGATAAGCTTTAGATCTAAACCTATCATAGGGAGCCTACCTAGTTAGGGTCATGCTTGCATTTTCACCTTACCCTAACCAAAAAACAAAGGGTCCACGTCATCATGCATTTAAAAACTTTTTTTGCATATATACATTTTTGTGAGTAATTTCAAGATGCGTTGTAGGATATGGGAAAGATTGATTCAAATAAAGGGCTACCCTACGCATTAGAGTCCTAAGTGTTGATTTACAAAGTGTCAAGGACCTTTGAGACTTAATGCCAAATCTGCTCAAAGGATGTTTACACCCAAGTATGGAAGGATCCTCGATCTCTTAGGGATCCCTAAAAGGTAGAGGCCATAACTACTCTTGCACAATCCTCCTCTACGTGACTTCCCCTTCAAGGATTTTCAACTAGCTCTTACGCTATACTTGGATTTACAAGGAGAAGAAAAAACTTACAAGGGGCATGAAAAAAAAAGAGAAAGAAAAAGCAACAAAAAAAACATAAAAAGAAAAATGGTCAAGCTTTAAAAAAAAACCCAGTTGTACCCCTTGAAGATCCATCATTTCACTACAAGGAGAATAGGGAAGTGCAAGGGCTTAAGAAAGGATACTTGGAGGAGTTTAAAGCTCATTTGAAGAAGGCATTGGGGGCATCCACTTAGTTTACGCCTTTTTAAGTTCAGGAGCTTCCATCTTGGGATTATTGTTTTGGGTTGTTCCCGAGGAATTATTGTTATAAGGCATTTTGGATTTGGGATTGGCTAATGGATTTGGATTTGATATTCTAGGCGTATGGGTTTCATCCTTTGGATATATTCATCTATGACTACAATGGATTTTGAAATTCTCCCCAAATAAAAATTTTAAAATTATTTAGCATACATCATGCATATTCATACATTCATCACCAACATACATTCAATATAAGGAAAAATTAAAAAAAAAAAAAAACATTTTTTTAAACTTCGTCTCAGGCATAACAATCTGACTTCCCGACCTCGCACTCGAGCGTACCAAAGGAAAGCAATGGATCAGATGGAGAAGGATATGGTTACTCTAAGAGGAGAAATGGATACTGTCAAGGAGAACATGGAAGAAATGAAAAGCTAGATTGATCAACTGACACTTGCCATCCAGAATTTGATAGTCAGAAGAACCAAGTCAAGCCAGCAAAGGAAGGTTCCTACTCCTACCTCCCATGTTGAAGACAATAACACCCTACTAGGGTTTGTCCATGATCTAGAACATGAGGAGACTGAAACTACTAAGCACAAAACTATTGACCAACCTCTTGAGGGAACCGTCTCTCCACCTATTTCCAATGGGGCACCTCGTACTACTTGCAGACCTACTCCACGCGAGAACTACGCATACGAGGGTGAAAATCCGAGACAAGTATCCCTCAAAAATCAAGGAACCACTGTAAAAGAAAGGAGAAGGATTGATGATAAGTACAAAGCACTTGAGGAAAGGCTAAAGGTCGCGGAGGGACTCAATGTTCTTGGAGTGGATGCCTTGGAAATGTGTCTGGTGCCTGATGTGGTCATACCTCCTAAGTTTAAGGCACCTAACTTCGAGATGTATAAAGGAGTTAGTTGTCCCAAAAATTACATCCGAATGTTTTCCCGAAAGATGGGGGCTCATGCTAAAAATGAAAAGCTGATGATGCATGTTTTCCAAGACAGCCTTAGTGGGGCATCTTTGGATTGGTACGTACAACTGGAGAGGACTCACATCAAGAATTGGGAGGATCTAGTAAGTGCCTTCATAAGGCAATACCAGTATAACATAGACATAGCCCCTGATCGCATACAATTACAAAACACGTCTCAAAAAGGGAACGAATCTTTTAAGGAGTATGCCCAGAGATGGAGGGAGCTAGCCTCTCGTGTTCAACCTCCATTGCAGGAAAGCGAGCTAGTGGATACATTCATGGGAACTCTGCAAGGACTATACTATGAAAGGATGATTGGGGCAGTCTCAACGGGATTCACTGACTTGATTATCATTGGAGAGAGGATTGAGAACGGTTTAAAGACAGGAAAGATTGGGTAGTCATCCTCTAACCAACATAACAATAAGGGGTACCCCAAAAATCACTCAAAAGAAAATGATGTCAGTGTTATAGACCCTGAAGATCCAAATCTGGGAGATAATGCATTATTGGGGCACGTTGGGGCAACAGTCAGTGCCATGGAAGGGATGGAAGATGAATTCCTTATTAATAAGGGAGACACAGCATACTGGGGCAAACAGTGGGAGGTACTTGAGGAGAAGGATTTGTTTGGGCTGGGTTTCAAACCGGCTAATGAAGGATTAGAAGACGATTTCCATGGTGCGGGATTTGGAATTTGGGATCATATGGCCTTAATGGAAAAGGAAGAAAAAAATGCCTAATTCTGACAATTGGAGAACTATCGGGATTTCTGAGATGATTTTTGTTCCGAAGTAATTTACTTTTTCTTAAAATAATAATAAGCCCCTTGCTATGCCCAAGGCAAGTGGACAAAGCTTTGTAGGGCCACCTTTTATTCCATTGGATTATTTCTATCAATCAATTTGCATTTTGTTTTCAATCAAGATCTTTTTCTTTCATTTTCTGTTTATTCAAAATGGCAATATACCTTCTTTCAATATTTTCATTTCTAGCACTTCGTTCCAAAGGGGATATATAAAAAATAATAATAATAATAATAATAAAAGTTCCCTCCCCATGCAAATTTAAAAATGAACCTATTAAAATTGACACCGCTATAATCTTGAATGACTTCGAATTACCGATTAACCAAGCTGAAGAGGGTGATGAGGACGAGTGTGAGCTTCCCGAAGAGTTAGCCAGACTGTTGGGGCAAGAGGACAAGGAAATATAACCTCATCAGGAACCAGTGGATGTGAACAATTTGGGAACTGAGGAAGAGAGGAAAGAGGTCAAAGTCAATGCTTCTCTAAATTAGGATATAAAGGAAAGGTTGATCGAGCTATTGCAAGGATACTCTGACGTGTTTGCATGGTCATACCAAGATACGCCAGGACGTGATACGAGCATCGTCGAGCACAAACCACTACTCAAACTAGAATGCACACCAATCAAGCAAAAGCTGAGGAGGACTAGATCAGATATGATCCTCCAGATCAGGGAAGAAGTCAAGAAGTAATTCGACTTTTTGTCACAAGGTAACGCCTGTTGGGTTAAAGAACGTAGGAGTAACTTACCAAAGGACTATGGCAATATGGGACATAACGAGATAGAGGTTCATATGGATGATACGATTACCAAGTCACAAAAGGACAAGGATCACGTAACTAACTTGTAAAAGTTGTTAGATCAGTTAAGGAAATTCAAGTTACGACTAAAGCCCACAAGGTGTACTCGTGGAATCAGATCTGGAAAATATCAGGGTCCACGGTCAGTCAAAAGGGAGAAAGGACAAAATGAAAGCCACCTATATTGGTGCCACCAGTCCCAAGGAGACCACTCATAATGTACTTAACAAAATTTAAGAATCCCATGGATGGTGAAACTGTGGACTCCTAGGAAGGACCTAGACCTGGATCTCGAGGGAAACTTATATTTGCATAAGGACAGGGGCAATCAATAGGAATTTAGGATCATGAAGGAAGCTAATTTGGATAAGGAAGAATGGGTGCAAACTAGGCTCGATCAGCTAGCTTCGTATAAGGGAAACGTGTGGTTATGGGCAGTTATATCCACATGGGAATTAAGAGAGCGCTTGACAAAGAAATTCGCCCTCGCCCACGCGAAGAGGCAGACTTGGGGTTAAGGAAAATATTACTCATCCATAAAAACCACCACGCCAAATGGACCCTACCCTATGAAGGGCCATATGTCGTGAAGAGTGCCTCCTCTGGCGGAGTGCTAACATTAACAACCATGGATGGAGCGGATTTACCGCGACCGGTGAACTCCAATTTGGTAAAAAATGCTATGCCTAGAAAAAGAGGATAAAAGCCTGCTAAGTCGAAAACCCTAAAGGGCGACTTAGGCAAAAATTAGGGCGTCCCGGTGGATTGAAAACTCGAAAGAGTAATCCAGGCAAAAATTAGGGATTTGGATAAAAATGATACCCGACAAGTCGAAAACCCTAAAGGGTGGCTTAGTCGAAAAATGGTATATCATCCCGGTGGACTAAGACTCTAAAAAGAGCGGTTCAGGCAAAAGTTAGGGATATCCAAAAGGCATATGACCGAAAACACTCAAGTCACCCCGTAATAGGAATTCAGAAGGGAGCGAT
Source organism: Lathyrus tuberosus (assembly GCA_022829125.1). Lineage (NCBI taxonomy): Eukaryota > Viridiplantae > Streptophyta > Magnoliopsida > Fabales > Fabaceae > Lathyrus > Lathyrus tuberosus. The sequence goes on along the minus strand of JALAZF010001003.1, from coordinate 320,093 downwards.
CATTCCAACCGTCATCTTGAGAAGCGAAGTGTCGTGATCTTGGAGTCTTAGGGATATTAGCTGGTGTTAAATTTAATAGGATCATAAATAAATTTGTTTTCTTATTGCCATTTTACATTTTTCTGGATTTTCGGTGATATCTCCTTATGAGAATTACCCTCCTTGCTTATCATTACCCATTTGCGGGCCAATTCTCAATAAATTTGCTTTTCAAATATATTTCTTTTCCTCCTAAATTATTCTGCTTGATTACAAGGTGTCGATTAATTATGAAATAATTCATGGAAATATCGGGTATAAATAAAAGCTTTGAAAAGGGAAAATGGATCTTACATCGGTTTTTGGAATCATCAAAGGGATCATATTCTTCCAAAGCAGGACATAGGGTGTATACACTGACAGGAATATACGGTACGATCTAACCAACATGGGAGATTCTTTAGTGGCATGCTACATATTAAACAGGAATCAAGGGTACCATGGCTTACTATAATTATCAAAGTTTCAAGGGTCAGGGAGTCAGGAAGTTATGAAAGGTTTTGTTACATACAAAGACATACATTGCATATCATAAAAGAGGCGTTAGCCCAAATAATGCATCATACATAAGAGGACGCATACGTGCACTCATATACGCAAACATGCATACATGCATAGGGTTCATAACCACCATTAAGGGATTTATCAGGGGTTCTACAAAAATTCATATCTAGGGATTTTTCATCAAAGGGGATTTCATTAAGGGATTTATCAGGGGATCTACAAAAATTCCTATCCAGGGATTTTTCATCAAAGGGGATTTCATTAAGGGATTTATCAGGGGATCTACAAAAATTCCTATCCAGGGATTTTTCATCAAAGGGGATTTCATTAAGGGGTTTATCAGGGGATTTACAAAATTACTATCCAGGGACTTTTTATCTAAAAAGTTTTTCAAGGGGTTCAATTGGATATTTTGCCAAGGGTTTATTACCAGGGATTTTAGGGTGACAACTTAGTATTTATTGGGTTCTGCGGTCAAAATTAGGGTCCTTCTTGTATTTAATCGTCTCTTCCTCAGAAGGAGGAAGGCTCATCGACACCATCCTTCTGATTCGAAGACGATTAAATAGGGACAGCTGTAGTACCCTAAATTTTGACCAATAATTTTTCCTTTTTTGAATTTCTGTGTGCTACTAGGGGGTGTCGTTTAGTGTCATTTGGCCTTTTGGGGGTCTGCCAGCACTTTTAAATTATTTTGGGGTTTGGCTTCATGTAAAGGATTTTATGTTTAATTAGGGGTTAAAAATAGTTTGGGTTAATTATTTTTAATATTAGGAAGTAAGGTATTTTATTAGGGTTTTTTTTAGTTAATTAGGAAGTGTGGGCCTTTTAGTTCAATAGTATAATAGTCAGGATTTTACTCTAGAATTAGTCTTTTTTTTAATTATTTTTTAAGGTCTCTAGAATTATTTAAATAGGTTTAGGTTAAGTATATTATGTTTAATTAGAAGTATTTTTTAAGTTTAGAGTATATTATTATTAATTAGGGATAGTTTTTATTATTAATGGAAGATTTGGAATTTAGGTAGTGCTTAAGTGACAATTAGGAGGGGCCAAGCGTGATTATTATTATTTTCATATTATTTGTTAATATAGTCAGAATGTATTATTAGTATTATTTTATTATTTTATTTTTATTTTGTCGGTCAAACGTGTTGACCCGAATGTGCCTTCTTCTTCCCCAACCCAGAACCCTAACTTGCGCAGAGATTAGGAATCAGAATCAGATCAAATATTGAATATTTTCTTTGACAAGATAGAACTAATTGGCATTAAATTTTCAATCAAAGTACAATCAAATCGTACCATAAAAATCCGTTAATTTACAATTGGTATCAATCAAATAACCCTAATTCTAAAAACAACATAAAATCAGATCAAATAAAAATACATCAGAAATAGCTAAAATGGATTCAATCAACAATAAATCCTAAAACCCTAATTTCTAAGTATATAAAAAACAGAAATTAAAATCAGAAGGGGGGGTTGGACGGAGAGACGCTAGAGGAGAGAACCCAGGAACTGCGAATCCTTGACCTCTATCTTTCACCTGCGAACAAAAAAAGAGAGAGGATTAGTGATTCGAAATCAGGAAGGGGAATCGGAACAGCTTAAAACAGCCACTACAAGGGAGGTACCTATAGGAATCACTTAGCTTTTTGATTGCTCGTTCCGTGTTGGTTGGGTTTAAAATTATTAGGGTTTCTGGAAATTGATTAGGGTTAGGGTTCTTGCAAACTGGGATTAGGGTTCTTGCTTGGAACCCTAGGGTTCACCCAGGATACTTAGGGTTCGTAGGGTTCAAGGGTAAAACTGGGTTTGGGTTGAATATCAGGTTAGGGTTCCTAGGGTTCTTCACGAACCCTAGAGAACTGGGTTGATTTCTGGGTTATATGGGGTTTAGGGTTCATGGACTTTGAAGTTTCCGGTTGAATACCATCCGGAAATCTGGGTTGGCCGGTGGTTCTGGGGGATTTGACGGTGGTCGGAGAAGTGCTGGGTGGTGGCCGAAAGAGATTAGAGAGAAGCGAGAGAGAAATGGGAGATAGTGAGAGAGAGGAGGGTTTAGAGAGAGAACCAGAAATGAATTATGAGGATTTTCTGAAGCAAAGTGGATTTTATAGTCCCTCACGAATGATTGGGATCGACGCCATGTGGCGTCCCCTTGCCCCTCAAATCGGTTGACTATCCAGTCAACCAAGGGATTTTGCGTGTAATGGCTTATGGTGAGTCTGCGCTGACTTTCCGTCTCGTGCGTACGATTAACATACCTTAAGATCAATGGTGGATATCAATTAAAAGGGCAGTCGTCTGATCACTATCTAACGCCCCAGAGGAAGTCAGCCGTTGACTATCTCGTGGCTGCATTCTTTCATGGATTTTTGGGCTTGTAGCTTTTGGGCCTTGCGCCCCAATGCTATTGGAACCCCCCTTCGTTTAGCCCACTTACAGGTTTGGTTCAAAACGCACCCCCATGGTTTTTATGAATAATTAAATTAATTAATTAGTTTAATTGTTTAGGATTTAGGGGTTTAATTAGGATTAAAAAAAAATAGGATTTTAGGATATTTTTCATTAGGGTTTAAATGGTTTTTTTTATAATTAAATTAATCACTTAATTTAATTATTTGATTAGGATATTTTTCATTAGGGTTTAAATGGGTTTTTTTATAATCAAATTAATCACTTAATTTAATTATTTGTTTAGGATAATCTCTTTTTCAATTAAGGTAAATAGGGATTTAGGGTTAATTTAATCAATTAAATTGATAACTCAATTTAATTGGTCATTTTGGTTTTATTAGGGTTTTTTGGTATCAATTAAATTAATAAACTTAATTTAATTGTTTATTTGGGGTAAATTAGGGTTTCTATAAAATTAAATTAATAGCTTAATTTAATTGTTGGATTGAGTGGGTTTTCTTTTAACTTAGGTTTTGGGTTTGCCAATTAAATTAATAATTTAATTTAATTGGTTAGGTAGGTTTTATGTAGGGTTCTAAAATATTGAATTTATATTTAAGAAATAGGGTTTGGGAATTTAGGGATTCTATGGTTTTTAAGGGATATAAGGGATTCTTAAGGATTAAAGCTTTTGGGATAATGCTCTTGGTCCGAGAGCCTAAATAAGGGATGGGATAAGGGATATAGCTCTTGATATCCGAGAGCATAAATAATGGATTGAGGGATAGAGCTCTTGATATCCGAGAGCATAAATAATGGATTAGGGGATAGAATTCTTGATATCTGAGAGTATAAATAAAAGGATTAAGGGATAGAGCTCTCCGTTCGAGAGCATAAACATTGGACAAGGGATAAAACTCCTTATCTAGGAGTATAAACAATAGATCGAGGGATAGAACTCTTTATCCAAGAGTATAAATAGTGGATTGGGTTTAGGGTTAGGTTTTAGGATTTAGGAATAGGATTAGGGGGTAGGAATAGGGGAGGTGAACTACGGTTACTCCGATCCTTCAAATTGAAGGTACGTAGGCATAGGGTTGTAAACCCTACCGAGTATAATTAATAAAAAACTTAGGACTCTTTTGTACATAAGTGAATTTAGACAAACAAACAAGCATACCCTAAAATCTAAGGAGGATTCCATTGAGTACAATGGAGGTGAGGGGTGCCTAACATCTTCCCCTCACTTAACCGACTCCCGAACCGTAGGAATCTCTGCCCTTGGGACTAAGGATTTTTAGTTTTATCATTATTTTCCTTAAAAAATATGGTGGCGACTCGAATATTTTTGCTGGCCGCGACAGGTTCAATCCAGATACGACCAGCTGAATCTCATTGAAGAGAAGCGCCTTACAGCCGTTTGTCATGGTCAATTGTATCAGAGACACCTCAAGCGAGCTTTTGACAAGAAAGTTCTTCCTGGAACGTTCTGTGAAGGCGAACTCGTGCTCAAGAGATATTCACCTGTTCACTCAGATCCACGAGGCAAGTGGACTCCCAATTACGAAGGACCCTTTGTTGTCAAGAAGGCCTTCTCAGGCGGAGCCCTGATCCTCACCACAATGGACGGGGATGAGTTGCCATCACCCGTGAACTCCGATACAGTCAAAAAATATTATGCCTGAAAAAAATGGATAAAAGTCCGCTAGATTGACATCCGCAAGGACCATCTAGGCAAAAAATGGACGTCCCGATGGACCGAAAAAAAGAAATGTCCATGCAAAAGTTAGGGAAAATGAAAAACAATAATAGCCCGCTAAGTTGAAAACCCGAAAGGGCGACTTAGGCAAAAATGGGCATCCCGGTGGACGAAAAAAAATAGAGAAAACATGTCCAGGCAAAAATTAGGGATAAAGGCATTGACTGTGAACACTTGAGCCTCTCTTTGTCACAGCTAGACCTCAGACAGTAACAGAGCAGTCCAATCATCATCAACTGGGGCAAGGCATTGGAACCTAGACTTACAGTGGAGGGTGGCCAATGTTGTAATCAATGCAATGCATGATTTCCCTTTGCCATTTACACTTGTTTTTCAATTTTATTACAAATTTCCTCATCAAGGATTTTGCATCCTTGTAGACACTTTTATGTACAAAATTTTTACATTCAATAAAATGCATTCTTTGTTATCTCAATTTGTTTTCATTCCAGTATTTTGTTTGCAAAATAAACAATTATTTGTGATCACATAATACTAAAAAACGTTGAGAACAATAAAAAGCTAAATCAACCGAGAAAGCAATATGCATTGCATGTGTTACTGGTAACTCCTGCAGGGTGATCGGTAATATCCATTGGTAAGCCTAACGCCTGGCCGGCAATGTTTTGATTCAGTGAAGAAGTTGTTGTTTCCTCAGCAGTTCCTCAGCAGAGTCATCATTCTCCCAAGTAGGTAGTCAAGGTGTTCCCAGCAAGGATGCTTTGTTCTCTTTTGCCCAGCAAGGGTTGTGCATCATCTCCTACGATTAGGAACTATCTGTCACCAACAACGTGGTGTCTCCTCGGCTGAGTCAACATGATTCGGGAACTTCTTTTCCCCACGTAGAGCCAGTCTTGGTAGAAAGGATTGACTTGGTTCTTTCATCCCCAACAGGGATAGCCATGGTGATTTAGAAACCTGAGATGACCTCGGTTTCTCTCCCCGGCAGGATCATCATCCTTTGTGAACTTTCTTCTCCAGCAGAGATTGTCTTCATCTGCGGGTCCTTTCCCCGACTGAGGGTGTCGAGGTCGTTTTGCTACGATTTCTGCCTAAACGCCTCGCTGTGCCTTATCTTGCGCCTTTGCATTGCATGATATCAAGCATCATGTAGAAGCGCATACATAGCATATGCATCGTTCATACTCCCGCTCTTTTGCCTGACTTATCTCCCAGCAGATTTTCTGCCGGTTTTTCACTTATCTTTTCTTCCTTTCAACTCTTCTTTTGTTGCCGTTGGCCAAATTTTCGATCTACTCTTTCATTTAATCCCCTTTTACCTCGAATCATCGAAAAGCTGGTGCAATTCGTACATTCAGGTCCAAGCGGATTAAATAGGGGCAGCTGTCGTAACCTGAAATTTGACCTCCCTCTTTTTCCCTTTGCATAAGCATGCACATTCGCATCGTCAGCATACGCATTCGCACTTTTCTTTGTGTGTTTCTTGTTGCAGGACATTCAGGTTTTCCAAGCCCGATTAATCACATCCTCTCAAGATTATTTCATCATCAAAACAACCCAAAAATAAAGGTTTCCATGGTTACTCATCAAAACAAGAGGTGGAAAATCGAAACCGGGACTTCAACATCATTTCCAAGCAAGTTTGGGTAAATTGGGCTGCAGTAACCGGTTAGCAGTTATGCTGTAACAGGTTACATAGTGTATTTTTCACCAGAAACGCATTTTTCAAGTCAGTAACCGGTTAGCAGATATGCTGTAACCGGTTACTCTATACAATGTTACAGATTCTGCTGCATTTTTGGGACAGCAGCTATGCACTCTCTTTGGTCTTTGTTTCTACATTATTCTAGCAGCATGTGGAACATTCTAGACAATTCAAGACCATTCAAGACATTTCCCTTTCATTTATTCAATGCATCACTTTAAATTAAGAGCACCATGTTACTTAATTTACAAGCATGTCAACCTTTGGATGTGGAAGCTTGCATTGGGATTGTTACCGAGTTGATCCTATCTAACCGAGTTAACCGCCTTGACTCAGTGAGTCAAGTGTAACTAACTCCAACCCTAACTCCAAACCTCCCAAAGCTAAGTCCAAAGCTCTCACACTCCATACCTAAACTCTGTATAAACAAAGCTTCACCATTTTACAACTCCTCCACAATCATTCACACAAATCCACACTTTCTTCACTCTCAATTCTCTCATTCTCCTCTGTATTTTTCTGCAACTTCTACATCTTCATCTCAATTCCCATCCCAAAACCTCACCAAAAGCTCTTATTCTAGAAGGATAATCACTTTTCACATTGAAAGTGATTAATTCTTGAGCTTAACCTCCATCATTTGGCATTCTTTGGTTGGATTTCTGGAATTACATCTTATTCTACTTCAATCCAAGGGTTCTACAACTTTCAATTTGGTGCAAATTCGATTTCGGTGCATTTTCGCGTTTTTAATCGGTTTCGACGCGTTTTGTCTACAAATCAAATATCCTCTGGTTTTCTTTGATTTCCTACATCAAGATCTCTTTGCAACAATTACCAAGCCAAATCTCCGGCTTGTAGGTTGGTGGATCTAACTAATTTTACTGTTTCGCGCATTTTCGTATCGTTCGCAATGTAGTCGATAATTGTTGTGTGTGATTTGGTTTTGCATTTGTTTGATCCATGATCCTAATGTGCTAGTTGATTCTATCACTGTTTATTTGTTGTTTTCAAGTTCAATTTTCGTGCACAAATTCATTTCCTAGCATGTGGTGGTTGTCATAAGTGATTATGTGTTGAAAACCACTTTTGAAATGTTGTTTTTACTGTTATTTTTGCCTCTGTTACAGTGGTAACCAGTTAGCAGTTATGCTGTAACCGGTTACACAGTTCAATTTTCAACAAACACATTGATTTTCAAGTATGTAACCGGTTAGCACATATGCTGTAACCGGTTACCACTGTACAGAATTCCATTTTCTTGCATTTTCAAGTGTGTTTGCCATGCTTTCTTCATTTTAACTTCCATTGATTGTCATGCTTGATTTTATGGATGTTTTACATGTCATTTCACTTCTGGTTGAAGCATATTCACGAGCTTTAGATGCACATTTTCGATTATTCATTTGTTTCATGTTCTTAGCATTGTATGAACATATCAATTCTTGCACTATCTTTGTTCACATGATACATGATTTTGTGTGGCATTTTGATGATCATTTGGCACTGTTTTGCACCTTCCATTTCAGTTTGCATTAAGTTTATTCTTCATGGATAAACTTAATCTTGTATAATCAATAATTCACACCTTTGTGCTTTAATGACTTTTCATTCTCTTTGGAAAATTGTTAGCATGTTTCTCCCTTGATTAATTGATCGAAACTTTGTTTCGATTAATCGATCTTCCGTCTTCCTCTCTTTAGGCCTCCCTTAGAGCTTTTTCTCTTGATCCCCTCGTAGAGTTGGAGCTCGCGCTACGTCTAATACTGGAGCGCTGTACAAATTGACGTCGTTACGCTGTCTGTTTCTCTCCGCATGAGCACTGTATAAATTGGAGTTGTTGCGCTGTCTGTTTCAATTTCCGCACTATACTTTGGGTGCTAGAGGAGGAATGAGAATCGTTGTCCTACCCTCATTCTGACTATTTCTTGGGTAATGGCATTTGGCCATCTCTTTCGAGAATAGTCACCTCTATCCTCAAGCTGTAGTGTTGCTCCTTCCCCGGTCGGATTCATCCTTGATCACTTGTGCTCTTCTCATTTTCCTGCTGATCCATCACCATCCTTCTTGGTTAAGATCATTGTTCTTGCGCTAGCAACCTCTCTTTGTTTCATTACTCCTTGTAATTAATCACTGCCTGTCAGTTAAAACACCAATTTTTGCCTTCCTTCTCAGTTAACCACAGTCCGTTTGTTAAAACACTGAGTTTCCTCTTGGGTTAATCACCTATCTTCGGTTAATCAGCCTTTGCTTCAGTTAACCACAGTCCGCCTGTTAAAATACTGAAAGCCCTTTTTGTGTTAATCACCTTCCCTTGGTTAATCACTCCTTTTTCTCAGTTAATCACAGCTCTCTTGTTAAAACCGAATCCCTTGAAGTTGGCAACCTTTCTTGGTTCGAATACTTACACCCTTGGGCTAGTAACCTCTTTTGGTTCAATACCCTTCTTCATTGGTCAAGTGCTGATTGTTCAGTCGTTACCAACATCCCTTTTGGATTACGACCTTTGATCAGTCCTACACTCGTGCTTCTGGTTAATCACAATTTTCTCTGTTAAAACCAATGCTTCTCTATCCCCACAGAGTTACAATCCTGTCTTTCTTCGGTTAACCACTGTTCATTAGTTAATATACCGATGCCCCTCAGAGTCAAACACCTTCTCTTGGTTCAGCACTCTCTCTCTTGGTTTATCACAATCGTCTGTTGACACCAGTCTTTTCCCCGCCAGGGTCTTACTCTCTTTCCTCGGTTAACCACTGCCAGCCAGTTAATATACGAAGTCCCCTTTTTCTCTTGGTCATGACACCATCCCTTTATTTGGATCCCCAGCGGAGTCCTTTCTATTCCCTTTGCTCTTACTTTCTTGGTTTCGACACCAATTCTCTTTGTTATCCCCAGCGGAGTTTCTTTCATTCTTGGTTTTGACACCATTCTTTTCCTAGTCTCTTGTGCAAACGCTCTTACTGCGGGGTCTTCCCCAATAGAGTTTTTCTTTCATTCTTGCTCTTGGTTTTGACACCACTTCTTTTGTCTCCCTGTTTCTTTCTTGTTTTGTTTTTCATTCGGTTCCCCGAACTAGAGAAGCTCTGATTCTGCATTCTTTTGAATGTATGATACGTAGGCACGAGACGCAATGTCTTGGCGAGCACACTTCCACCCTTCTTTCCTTCACCTTTTCTTCCTTCTTCTCTGTCCCCTGGCTCCATGAACTACGACGCTCTGATTTCCTCATTGCACTATGAGGGTACGTAGGCACGAGGGCCACAATCCTCTGCGAGCACCTTCTTTCTTTCTTTTCTTTTTCCCCTTTCTCTCTCTCTCTCTCCTTTTCTCTTAGCTAGAATCCTTTAGATAGATAACCCATCCAAGCCTAGAAGCAAGCGAAATGGTTCCCGTCGTGTACGAAGGATGCGTTAGGTGCTAATACCTTCCTTTCGCATAACCGACTCCCCATTCTCGTTTCTCTTCCTCTTGGGTTTTATCGATATTTTCCCTGTCCTTTGGGACTAAATAAAGTTCGGTGGCGACTCTGTTGTATCTTTGAGTGTGCGATTCACTCAGGTAGAAACCAGCAATCTTCAAATGTGAAGATCCCGCATAAGTTCAAGGTCCCTGACTTTGAAAAGTATAAGGGTAACTCTTGTCCGTTGAGCCATTTGACTATGTATGCTCGTAAGATGTCGACTCAGACCGATAATAATCAGCTTCTCATTCACTACTTTCAAGACAATTTGTCTGGTGCAGCCTTGAAATGGTATATGGGACTAGACAACACTCGAATTCGAACTTTCGAAGATTTGGATGAGGCTTTTGTAAAGCAGTATAAGTATAATATGGATATGGCTCCTAATCGTGACCAGCTTCGAGCAATGGCTCAAAAAAATAAGGAGACATTCAAAGAATACGCACAGAGGTGGCGCGAGATTGCTGCTCAGATTAATCCTCATTTGGAAGAAAAAGAGATGACTAAGATCTTGAAAACTCTGAGTCCTTTCTATTATGAGCGTATGATTGCTAGTGCCCCGAGCGATTTCACTGAGATGGTTAATATGGGGATGAGATTGGAAGAAGGTGTCTGTGAGGGACATTTGTCAAAAGATGGTAATTCTGTTGAAAATTCCAAGAAATATGGTGGAGGACTTGCCAAGAAGATAGAAGGTGAGATCAATGTTATTTCCCGTGGAGGACGCAGAAAGAGTTATGGTAAGAATAATCAATGTCGGCAACATGTTGCATCTGTTACTCTTGTTATCAACTCAACTCCTGTTGTTCAGGCATCTCCTGCTCATCAACAACGTTCTAATCAACAAAACAATCAATGGGGCTGTTTTCAGAAGGATTTTGATCCGATTTCGATGACATATACAGATTTACTTCCTGGTTTAATTCAGAAGAATCTTGTTCAGACCCGTGCACCACCTGCTGGTCCAAAAGATTCGCCATGGTGGTATAAGCCTGAAGCTCATTGTGCTTTCCATCAAGGAGGAGCGGGGAATGACACTGAGAACTATTATCTGTAACACCCCAATTCCCATCGCAGATAATTAATACATAAATAAATCAGGGTAAATAAAAATTTATTCCTAGACATAAACAAGGATGCCACATTTAAAGAAAAACAACACAATCCCTGCTCATAAATTTGATACATAACACAAAATGGAATAAACCAAAAAGGGAAACTTTTTCCAACAAAAGGAAAGTTCAATTATGGAATAAAGCGGAAAGATCCATAACTGACTTGTTTTACAAAATAAACTATTTTATAACATCAAAATATTCATACAAGGGTAATACAAAATAGATCCAACAAATGTATACATATATAACAAAAGCGTTCCCCGACTCCCGTGTTACGTATCAGAGCAGACAGACCGACAAATGGATGGAGAACTAATCTTCACAAAAGCGTCCAAGATACTAATCTGCAATTGCCTCATATAGCAACAAACCACAACAGAAGGGTGAGAAATAACAACTAAATCAAGATTGCATAATAATATGCAACACATATAAATTCAAATTCATAATTATTCTCACCACAAGCATCACACACTAATACACATAGCACATATCAATTATACCAACATAATCACATATTCATACATAAGACATACCAAAGTTATGACATATGCAAACACACCACCACATCACATATATTCATATATAGCATATCATAGATAATTAATACAATCATTGTAATGTACACCATCCCCACAAAACATAGCATATGTCTATACATAAAACACACCATCCATAACCAATGCATTTATCACCAACGCATATCAAATCACCAATGCATATCAAAAGCTCAACACATAATCAATCCATTCATGATTTTCCACATATAATCAATCCATTCATGATTTTCCATATATAATCAATCCATTCATGATTTATGCAAATGCAGAGAGACCGACACAACGACTCTATGCAAATGCGGCACCATCCATCCATCATCTCATCATTAATTCACTCAGGAATTATTGGAATCATCGCTTGTTACTTAGTGTAACTCCCCATCGGGAAAACGATGTTCCCCGTCGCTTTAGGTCCTATTTGTATAAGGCACGCGACGTTTATGGATCGCTTTAGGTCCTCTTTGTATAAGGCACATGACCCGATCGCTTTAGGTCCTCTTTGTATAAGGCACACGATCCTCTATAACGTCGCTTTAGGTCCTCTTTGTATAAGGCACATGACCGTTATAGCAGATTCCCTCTGGAATCGTTTCGTCGCTCACACCCACTAGGGCACACGACATCACAAGAATGCATATCATGATGCTTGGCATACAATGACTCATGACAATCAAATGCATACACAACCATGTGAACCATCTCAACATCAATAATCATTCATTGAAATCAAACCCAAAACAATGCATTTCATCATAATCCACAAACCACAACAATTAGCATTTTAGCATATACACTCATATCAATTCACATCAAGAATTATTCACCATCAACCACAACAATTACAACAACTTATCACATGCTTCAACATCATATAAACCACAACAATCCCACAAAACCTCATAACAACATATATTGATATTCAATCAAACAATGTATTTTACCACACAACAACATCATTATTACATGCATCAACATCATAAAAACCACATAAAAGCTCCATGTTATATAACAATAGCACAACACACTGTAAAACACCAACCGCACGCATTTAACGCGATAAAAACCCGACAACACGACTATTTCTCAAAAACATGAATTAATTAAATCATATTTTACCCTCCAAACCATTTTTAATAGAAAGAATATTTCATTAGCTTTCCAAGGCTTCGAACGGGAGTCAAAACGGACTTACGGTTCAAAAGTTATAAATTTTTGAAGTTTCGGAAATTTTTCATTTTTGCCCAGACCGCGCTGAGCGCGAAGACACCCGCGCTAAGCGCGCTACCTGCGGAGACTCAGCAGAATTTGGCCTTAAAAACACCATCGGAAGACTTCCGGATATCCGTTTTCGATTCCGTAAAAAGCTGCGATCTCAGAATTCAACGTACTACAATATTTTCACCATTAAAAAGCCATCCAACACATTTTCCAGTTTTGAAACATAATTTTATCAAATGAATCAACTTCTAAACTCGATCCAATCCACACGAAAACACTCCACAAGCAATCCCAATTAATTCTTATCCTTACCCGACTATACTACGCGATTTATTCCACATTTCAACCGTCCAAACATTAATTCACTCAAAATCGCCATTTTATCAAATATGCAAAAGTTATGAAATCAACCAAAATTCAATCAAACGAACTTAACCAATCACGGCCTAACATCACTCGACTAAACCACGCGATCTATTCCGACTTTCGCGATTGAAACGGAGTTTTCTTCATTTTTTCCTCTTTCTCCTCTTCTCTCTTTTTCCTTTTCTTCTCTTTCTCTTATTTCCCTTTTCTTTCTTTTCTTTTCCTTTCTCTCTTTTTCTCTATTTATATAAATATATAACTTTTTCTAAAATATCTAACTAATCAATTGACCATTTTGCCCTTACGCTCAAATATCTCCCAAACGCTCTCAAAATGCGATAAAACATAAACAACGATGAAATATGTTTCGGGAAATAAAATTTGAAAAGAAATTATAATTTATTGCAAATATTTTACCTATCAAGGAAATTAACCAATTAACTCAATTAGCAGGTAAAATACAAGAAATTCACACATTTCACAAACTTCACATAAATGAAATAAATAAATACAATTAAACAAATCGGGGCGTTACAACTCTCCCCCACTTAGACATTTTCGTCCTCAAAAATATAACTGAGACAAACAACTCCGGATACGACTCTCACATCCGACTAACCAACTAACATGCCAACATTAGGCACACCACGAATAACACAAACTGACAAACCACCTTGCTAACAGCAGCTACAACAACGACACGACAACGACGACAACTACAACGACAAGATGTAAAACCCATACAATGCACTTGACGACTAACTCACGACTCAAAGAAAACCATGTTACCAACACCCAGGTAACACTCCCCTAATCTCCCACATAGGGATTAACCACCCGCACTCAAACCAGCACCATGGAAACGAGGCAACAACAAAGACAAGAACCTAAAGTCCCACGTCACAACATCGTCTCAACAACATCAACAAAACCAGAATACCAAACATAACATCAATACAACAACGTTGTGATTTACCCATCAAACATGTAACTAAGACATCCATTTACATATTAGTACATGATTAATATTGGAACCTTCCATCTATCACTTCCATTATAGAACATCCCACAGTCTCATCATTCCTACCGTTTTCCACTGTTCAACCTTTGAATTCTATCAAGTCACACACCAGACACAAGTCTCTGAACTGCTCAAATAATTCTAACTCCCTGACCATCAAAACAGACATGTATAAAAACTTTCGACTTAACTCATCAGGCACGACATTAACCTTACCAATAGGATAATTCCAGCTAAAGTCATAACTCAACACAAATTCCAACCATCCTCGCTGTCTCATACTATATTCCTTCCGACCAAACAGGTACTCACTATTCTTGTGAATACTAAATACTTTGAACCCAGAACCATAAAGATAATACCTCCAAATTTTCCAACACAATACAACCGCAACCAATTCCAAATCCTGAATAATATAGATCCTTTTATGAATCCTCAATTGTCGTAAAGCAAAAGCTATGAATTCACCCTCTTGCATTAACACACTGACTAAACTCATCAAAGACACATCACAATACCTCACAAACGGTTTATTAGGATCACACAGAATCAAAACTGAAGCCGCAGACAAATTCTACTTTAACCCTCTCAAACTTTCCTCACAATGAACATCCAAAGCAAACGATTTACCCTTTATAAGTCATCTGTCATAACGAAAATGATAACTTGGAAAAACCTTCCATAACCTCCGGTAATAACCAACTAAAGTCCAAAAAGATTCTAGTCTCCTTAACCGACTTTGGAGCCTCTCCTGAAGAACTGCATCTACTTCCGATGGATCCATAACAATACTATCATCAGAAATCACATATCCAAGAAACTAACCTTTTTCAACCAAAATTCTCACTTGAATAGCTTAGCATAACACTTTGTCTCTTTTCAACACTTGTAATTCAATTCTCAAACACTCTACCTGTTCTTCCTCTGAGTTTATAACAGATCCGAATATCCTCAATTAAAACCACTACGAACTTATCCAAATTCACGACACAATCAAATCGGCCACTAAATCTCAACACCATTTTTATAAGAAAGAACATCTCAATCCGAGTTACGAATCAAAAGTTATGGATTTTAGAAACAAAAACAATGTTATTTTTGCTCCAAGTCGCGCTAAGAGGGCTCCACCCCGCGCTGAGCACGCTCCTCACTACCTGGAGAGGTTGCAAATTCTCCAGACCGCGCTAAGTGGGCGTCTGTGCAATAAGCGCGCACTGCGATATTCAGAAAAATAAACCATTCGACATTCCTTCCCAAAATTCACCATTTTCATCTCAAATCAATTCCAAACAGCAAAACAAGTATCAACAACCAACCAAAAAGAACTCTTAATATCAATATTGCATCCACACATAAGGGTTTTCTCAAGATTTCCATTAATGCTCTAAAACTCCAAAGACTCCAAACCTCACCAGAACTCTACGTTTTGCTTTTCGTAGTCTCAATACCATTATACACATTGTGCTTGTTATTCTGTTCAATCATTCTTCCTTTTTGTTACTTACAATACTGGAGCTCTCCAAGACGACACACTTGGCCTCACAATTCTACTTTCCAATAAATCTTCCAACTGCTCTATCAGTCCGGGTACTTCTAATGCTAACATCCAATATTCCATCCGGAAATACATCTGAAAATCACGCACAACTGGCAGCCCTTCACTGTGGCCTTTCTGCCAATTTCTAGAAACTATCATCACAAACATAACAACATCTCAGTCTCATCTCCTAAGAGTTTTTCTACTTACTTAGCAGATATAAACCTCAATTATTCGCCTTCGTCCAATTTAAGTTCACTCTCTACTCTCTGAGAACAACCATTAATAATACCCAATCGTTCTCTCTCAAAGACTTCCCAACTGGACCAACATACCAAAACCTCTAATCTTTCTCATCTTCCGATATTAGAATCTTCATCGACTCAACAAAACAATCGGTAACCATTTTCTTAAATTCCAAACAATTCATTGCACACACTATCAAAGCCGAAAAGACACGTCTACTCCATCCAACATAATTCCGTCTACTATCAACAAGAGATTAAGGGTGATCAGTTCCTCAATTTGTCAATAGACAACCGACAATCATGATGGGGCATAGACCATCTTTACCAGACCATAATAGCATTTCTTGCATCTTGTGCACAAAACTACCTATGACACAAATCCTTAGTCGACATAAACCTTACATCCGCATTCCCTCTGGAATCAGGAACAACACTGTCCAAACAACACTTACACTCTTGCAACCAACGGCACACAACCAAAGCAACTTGGAGAAGCACCAGCTTCTCCCCCACTTATCTCATTCTCAATCCTGCAGACCAAGGATTTAGAATACCAGAAAGTACTGACAGTGTTTCACACACATATCACATACTAAGGAACAAACAACATCGACAGTATTAAACTGTCACACCAACTTACTCAACAACTTGGCCGGACGGACCGATCTGCTCTGATACCACTAATGTAACACCCCAATTCCCATCGCGGATAAATAATACATAAATAAATCAGATTAAATAAAAATTTATTCTTAGACAGAAACAAGGATGCCACATTTAAAGAAAAACAACACAATCCCTGCTCATAAATTTGACACATAACACAAAATGGAATAATCCAAAAAGGGAAACTTTTTCCAACAAAAGGAAAGTTCAATTATGGAATAAAGCGGAAAGATCCATAACTGACTTGTTTTACAAAATAAATTATTTTATAACATCAAAATATTCATACAAGGGTAATACAAAATAGATCCAACAAATGTATACATATATAACAAAAGCGTTCCCCGACTCCCGTGTTACGTATCAGAGCAGACAGACCGATAAAAGGATGGAGAACTAATCTTCACAAAAGCCTCCAAGATACTAATCTGCAATTGCTTCATAGAGCAACAAACCACAGCAGAAGGGTGAGAAATAACAACTAAATCAAGATTGCATAATAATATGCAACACATATAAATTCACATGCATAATTATTCTCACCACAAGCATCACACACTAATACACATAGCATATATCAATTATACCAACATAATCACATATTCATACATAAGACATACCAAAGTTATGACATATGGAAACACACCACCACATCACATATATTCATATATAGCATATCATAGATAATTAATACAATCATTGTAATGTACAACATCCCCACAAAACATAGCATATGTCTATACATAAAACATACCATCCATAACCAATGCATTTATCACCAACGCATATCAAATCACCAATGCATATCAAAAGCTCAACACATAATCAATCCATTCATGATTTTCCACATATAATCAATCCATTCATGATTTATGCAAATGCAGAGAGACCGACACAACGACTCTATGCAAATGCGGTACCATCCATCCATCATCTCATCATTAATTCACTCAGGAATTATTGGAATCATCGCTTGTTACTTAGTGTAACTCCCCGTCGGGCAAACAATGTTCCCCGTCGCTTTAGGTCCTATCTGTATAAGGCACGCGACGTTTATGGATCGCTTTAGGTCCTCTTTGTATAAGGCACACGATCCTCTATAACGTCGCTTTAGGTCCTCTTTGTATAAGGCACATGACCGTTATAGCAGATTCCCTCTGGAATCGTTTCGTCGCTCACACCCACTAGGGCACACGACATCACAAGAATGCATATCATGATGCTTGGCATACAATGACTCATGACAATCAAATGCATACACAACCATGTGAACCATCTCAACATCAATAATCATTCATTGCAATCAAACCCAAAACAATGCATTTCATCATAATCCACAAACCACAACAATTAGTATTTTAGCATATACACACTCATATCAATTCACATCAAGAATTATTCACCATCAACCACAACAATTACAACAACTTATCACATGCTTCAACATCATATAAACCACAACAATCCCACAAAACCTCATAACAACATACACTGATATTCAATCAAACAATGTATTTTACCACACAATAACATCATTATCACATGCATCAACATCATATAAACCACATAAAAGCTCCACGTTATATAACAATAGCACAACACACTGTAAAACACCAACCACACGCATTTAACGCGATAAAAACCCGACAACACGACTATTTCTCAAAAACAAGAATTAATTAAATCATATTTTACCCTCCAAACCATTTTTAATAGAAAGAATATTTCATTAGCTTTCCAACGCTTCGAACGGGAGTCAAAACGGACTTACGGTTCAAAAGTTATAAATTTTTGAAGTTTCGGAAATTTTTCATTTTTGCCCAGACCGCGCTGAGCGCGAAGACACCCACGCTAAGCGCGCTACCTGCGGAGACTCAGCAGAATTTGGCCTTAAAAACACCATCGGAAGACTTCCGGATATCCATTTTCGATTCCGTAAAAAGCTGCGATCTCAGAATTCAACGTACTACAATATTTTCACCATTAAAAAGCCATCCAACACATTTTCCAGTTTTGAAACATAATTTTATCAAATGAATCAACTTCCAAACTCGATCCAATCCACATGAAAACAGTCCACAAGCAATCCCAATTAATTCTTATCCTTACCCGACTATACTACGCGATTTATTCCACATTTCAACCGTCCAAACATTAATTCACCCAAAATCTCCATTTTATCAAATATGCAAAAGTTATGAAATCAACCAAAATTCAATCAAACGAACTTAACCAATCACGGTCTAACATCACTCGACTAAACCACACGATCTATTTCGACTTTCGACCGTGAAAACATCGATTCCCACTCATTGTTCATAAATCCAACCTTATTGAAAACTAGAAGAAAATAACCAAAGCAATCCAAGAAAACATACACATATACATATACAAGCAAGATATAATCGAAACTTCTCACCCTTACCCGATTATTCGTGATTGAAATGGAGTTTTCTTCATTTTTTCCTATTTCTCCTCTTCTGTCTTTTTCCTTCTCTTCTCTTTCTCTTCTTTCCCTTTTCTTTCTTTTCTTTTCCTTTCTCTCTTTTTCTCTCTTGATATAAATATCTAACTTTTTCTAAAATATCTAACTAATCAATTGATCATTTTGCCCTTACGCTCAAATATCTCCCAAACGCTCTCAAAATGCGATAAAACATAAACAGCGATGAAATATGTTTCGGGAAATAAAAGTTGAAAAAAAATTATAATTTATTGTAAATATTTTACCTATCAGGGAAATTAACCAATTAACTCAATTAGCAGGTAAAATACAAGAAATTCACACATTTCACAAAATTCACATAAATGAAATAAATAAATACAGTTAAACAAATAGGAGCGTTACATTATCCATTGAAGATGGAAAAGCAAAGGTTGGTTAGAACTGGTAATTTGTCATTCGAAGACTCCAACCCTAATGTACAATCGAATCCGTTGCCCAATCATGGTAAGGCGTTTATCAATATGGTTTGTGGTTGTCCTAGTACATTCAAAATTTTGGATATCCGTTGGATTCGAAGATCGCTTGTGGAAATGCATGCACTTTTTAGTGAATACCATGATATTGATCATGATTATGCAGCTTGTTGCACCTATTCCGTGAATCCGCATGGTTGTGTGATAGTAAAGAGGGACATTCAAAGGATGATGGATCAGAATTTGATTGAGGTCACTGCTAAAAGAGATGAATATCAGAATGAGGTGAATGTTATTGCGCCACGCTTTAATATTCCTGAACGAGTTGTTATCTCTTATGACAGTCGGTAGACCGCTGTTATACCTTTGGTTATTCGGTTGCCCGGTCAAGTACCCTATGAATCTGACAAGGTTGTTCCGTATAAGTACAATGCTACCATGGTAGAAGATGGTAAGGAAGTTCTCATTCCTTCTTTGTCTTCTGTGGTAAGTATCGCTGATGTTAGTAGAGTGGCCCGAAGTGGTCGAGTGTTTGCTTCTGAGCCTCCAAAGATTATGGAGAATGTTGTAGCCGGCAAGCGACCTCAAGATGAGAATAATGTCGATACTTCCGGTCAGTCCAGTGGTTTGAACAAGATGGCTTATGAGGATGAGGTATTGAAATTGATCAAGAAGAGTGAGTACAGTGTGGTAGATCAACTCTTGCAGACCCCGTCCAAGAATTCAGTGTTGTCCCTATTGATGAATTCTGAAGCTAATAGGAAATCTTTGCAGAAGGTATTGGAACAAGTATATGTTGAACATGATGTGACTGTTAATCAGTTTGATGGCATTGTTGCCAACCTCACAGCATGCAATAATTTGAGTTTTTGTGATGAAGAGTTACCTGAGGAGGGGAGAAATCACAATGTGGCATTACATATCTCTATGAATTGTCAAGAAGATGCACTTTCTAATGTGTTGGTTGATACTGGATCTTCTTTGAATGTGTTGCCAAAATCTACTTTGTCGAGGCTTTCGTACCAAGGTGCTCCCATGAGGTATAGTGGGGTTATTGTTAAAGCTTTTGATGGATCTCGAAAAACTGTGATTAGAGAGATTGATCTTCCAATCAAGATAGGATCGTGCTTCTTCCAAATTACTTTTCAAGTAATGGATATTCGTCCTGCTTATAGTTGTCTGCTTGGCCGACCCTGGATTCATGAAGTTGGGGCAGTGACTTCGACTCTTCATCAGAAATTGAAATTTGTTAAGAACGACAAGCTGGTAATTGTTGGAGACGAGCAAGCGATGCTGGTGAGCCATCTTTCATCCTTTTCGTATGTTGATGCCTACGAAACTGTTGGGACTCCGTTCCAATCTCTTTCCGTTGATGATAAAGCTGTCAAGAAGAATGGGTTGCCCATGTCTTCTTTGAAGGATGTTGTACATGTATTAGAGACTGGTCGGTCTGACGGTTGGGGCCGAGTTATTGATGTAGTTGATAACCTGGGCAAAACTGGTTTAGGATTTATGCCTGGTACAGTTAGAAGAGATTTGAAGCGTATTAATAAGGCCTTTCACAGCGTCAAATTCATCAACAAAGATCACTTTATTGCTGCCATCATTGAAGATGATGAAGAGAAAGAACTTCCCAATTTCATGACACGTGAACAGATCTGCCTGAATTAGATAGATGTTGATGTTCCTACTGTTATTCATATTTCAAAGTAATTTGTTTCTGTTTATGTCAAAACTTCTTTCACTCTGCCCAAGGCGAAAGTGAATTTGTGAGGGCTTTGTTTCAAATTTTATCATCATCAATAAAATGTTATTTTGTTTATCCATATTATGTTTTTCCCCTTTTGCTTTATTTCTGAAAAATGGTAACATAAAAAAACCAAAATAATAATAATAATGTGATAATCACTTTTATCTGCATAATACTTGCACTTCTTGTTCATATTCTAAAATCAAGCATAAAATCATTGTGTAGATTGATTGTTAAACCCATTGAAAACAATGACCATATGCCCTCTCCTAACTTTGAGTTCCCTGTGTTTGGAGCTGAAGAAGAGGTTATTGAGGAGATTCCAGATGAAATTTCTCGGTTGCTTGAGCACAAGGAAAAAGCCATTCAGCCTCATGAAGAGCCGGTGGAATTGGTTAATTTGGGTTTAGATGATGATATAAAAGAAGTCAAGATTGGGGCACTGCTTCAGTCAGATGTTAAGAAGAGAATAGTAGAGCTTCTCAGAGAATATATTGACGTATTTACTTGGTCCTATCAAGACATGCCTGGTCTTGATACTGATATTGTGGAACACCATTTGCCATTGAAGCCTGAATGTCCACCTGTGAAGTAGAAATTGAGAAGAACTCATCCCGACATGGATGTAAAGATCAAAGAGGAGGTTCAAAAGCAGATTGATGCTGATTTTCTTGTGACTTTTGAGTATCCTCAATGGGTGGCCAATATTGTGCCTGTTCCAAAGAAAGACAGAAAAGTCTGAATGTGCGTTGACTACAGAGATTTGAATAAAGCGAGTCTGAAAGATGATTTTCCACTTCCACACATTGATATGTTGGTAGATAATACTGCTAAATTCAGTATCTTTTCTTTTATGGACGGATTTTATGGTTATAATCAAATAAAGATGGCACCCGAGGATATGGAAAAAACAACATTCATTACACCCTGGGGAACATTCTGTTATAGAGTGATGCCCTTCGGTTTGAAAAATGTTGGTGCAACGTACCAGAGAGCTATGAATACTTTGTTCCATGATATGATGCATAAAGAAATTGAGGTTTATGTAGATGATATGATTTGTAAGTCGAAGACTGAAGAAGATCATATTGAGTACTTATTGAAGTTGTTTCAACGTTTGAGAAAGTTTAAGCTCCGTTTGAATCATAATAAGTGCACTTTTGGTGTCCGTTCTGGAAAGTTGTTGGGCTTTATTGTCAGCCAAAAAGGCATTGAAGTTGATCCTGTTAAAGTTAAAGCTATTCAAGAAATGCTTGCGCCCAAAATAGAAAATCAAGTAAGAGGATTCTTAGAACGTTTGAATTATATCTCTTGATTTATATCCAATATGACTGCCACATGTGCGTCGATCTTCAAGCTTCTTCGCAAAGATCAGGGTTGTGTCTGGACAGAGGATTGTCAGAAAGCTTTTGAAAGAATTAAAGACTATCTGCTTGAACCTCCGATTTTGTCTCCTCCTGTGGAAGGAAGACCTTTGATCATGTATTTAACTGTGATGGAAGAGTCTATGTGCTGTGTTTTGGGTCAACAAGATGAATCTGGTCAAAAAGAATTTGCCATTTATTATTTGAGCAAGAAGTTCACCAATTGTGAGTCTCGGTACTCAATGCTTGAAAAGACATGTTGTGCTTTAGCTTGGGCTGCCAAGCGCCTCCGCCAGTATATGTTGAATCATACTACTTGGTTGATATCCAAGATGGATCTAATTAAGTATATCTTTGAAAAGCCTGCTTTAACTGGGAGGATTGCTCGTTGGTAAATGTTGTTGTTAGAATATGATATCGAGTACCGAACTCAAAAAGCGATAAAAGGAAGTGTTTTGGCTGATCATTTGGCACACTAGCCAATTGATGATTATCAACCAATCAGGTTTGATTTTCCAGATGAGGATGTGATGTATCTGAAGGTTAAAGATTGTGAAGAACCATTACCTGATGAAGGACCTGAGCCTGGATCCCGTTGAGGTTTGATTTTTGATGGAGCTGTTAATGAGTATGGCAATGGTATTAGGGCAATAATTGTTACTCCTCATGGTTCTCATATTCCTTTCACTGTAAGGTTGATGTTCACTTGCACAAATAATGCGGCAGAATATGAAGCGTGTATTATGGGCTTGGAAGAAGCTATTGATTTAAGAATCAAGATTCTTGATGTATACGAAGATTTAGCCTTGGTGATTAATCAGATTAAAGGGGAATGGGAGACACGTCAACCTGATTTGATTCCTTATCGAGATTATGCAAGAAGGTTGTCAACTTTCTTCAATAAGGTTGAGTTTCACCATATAGCCAGAGTAGAAAATTGAATGGCAGATGCTTTAGCAACTATATCCTCCATGATTGTGGTGAATCGGTGGAATAATGTGCCAAAAATCGATGTTATGCACCTTGATAGACAAGCTCACGTGTTTGCAGTTGAAGAGGTTGTTGATGATAAACTGTGGTATTATGATATCAAATGTTTTCTTCAGAATCAAGAGTACCCACTTGGGGCATCGAAGAAAGACAAGAAGACTTTGAGAAGATTGACTGGTAGTTTCTTCTTGAAGGATGATGTGCTGTATAAAAGAAATTGTACATAGTCTTGCTCAGATACATGGATAGACATGAAGCAGACGTATTAATGAAAGAAGTTCACGAAGGATCTTTTGTTACCCATGCCAATGGGCATGCAATGGCTAAGAAGATGTTAAGGGCAGGTTACTATTGACTGACAATGGAATCTAACTGTTGCAAATATGTGAAAAAAT
Organism: Lathyrus tuberosus; assembly: GCA_022829125.1. Taxonomy (NCBI): domain Eukaryota; kingdom Viridiplantae; phylum Streptophyta; class Magnoliopsida; order Fabales; family Fabaceae; genus Lathyrus; species Lathyrus tuberosus. The sequence continues at coordinate 296,107 of JALAZF010001003.1, read as the reverse complement.
GTCATAAATGCCAGGTTTATGCTGACAAAATTCATGTACCTCCAACTCCTTTCAATGTTATCTCTTCTCCATGGCCTTTCTCCATGTGGGGCATTGATATGATTGGAATGATTGAGCCTAAAGCTTCGAACGGACACCGTTTCATATTGGTGGCTATTGACTATTTTACCAAGTGGGTTGAAGCGGTATCATATGCCAATGTGACCAAGCAAGTAGTGGTCCAGTTTATTAAGAACCAAATCATCTGTTGGTATGGCGTTTCGAGCAAGATTATCACTATTAATGGGTCGAATCTGAATAATAAGATGATGAAGGAATTATGTGATGAGTTTAAGATTGAGCATCATAATTCTTCTCCTTACAGACCTAAGATGAATGGGGTTGTTGAAGCTGCTAATAAGAATATCAAGAAGATTGTTTAGAAGATGGTTGTTACTTACAAAAATTGGCATGAGGTGCTTCCTTTTGCTTTGCATGGGTATCGTACGTCTGTACGCACTTCAACAGGGGTGACCCCTTTCTCTCCTGTTTATGGTATGGAAGCAGTGCTCCCAGTAGAAGTTGAAATCCCTTCTACGAGAGTTTTGATGGAAGCTGAATTGTCTGAGGCTGAATGGTGCCGAAGCAGATATGATCAGTTGAATTTGATTGAAGAGAAAAGAATGACGACCTTGTGTCATGGCCAATTGTATCAACAGAGAATGAAGAAAGCTTTTGACAAGAAGGTTCGACCTCGTGTGTTCAGAGAAGGCGACCTCGTGCTCAAAAAGATCTCGACTTTTACCAATGATTCTAGGGGCAAGTGGACTCCTAATTATGAAGGCCCATATGTTGTTAAGAGAGCCTTCTCTGGCGGTGCATTACTTCTTACAACTATGGACGGTGAAGAGTTCACTCGTCCTGTGAATGCCGATGCAGTCAAGAAATACTTCGCCTAAAAAATAAAAAAGAATAGCTCGCTAAGTTGAAAACCAGAAAGGGCGGCTTAGGCAAAAATGAGCGTCTCGGTGGGCTGAAACCCGAAAGGACGGTCTAGGCAAAAATTAGAGACAAAACCAGAAATAATCATCCCGGTAGATTGAAAACCCGAGAGGGAAATCTAGGCAAAAGTTAGGGATCATGGCAAGTAACTGCATCTGGCCAGTCTTGACCGTTGAAAGCAACATTGTCCATTAAAGATTCTGCTTCAATCATCCTCAACTGAAGTTTTGAGCACAGTGGAATTTAAAGTTGTTAGGGAGAATAGTGGTCATTGTATTTCAATGTAACCCTTTTCATGTATTTACCATTTTTCAACTTTGTAATGATCCATGGAGTTAGGCCATTTGCGGACTACCATTCTATTAATAAAATTTGGGATTTTGTCCCTTTGTTTGCAATTTTTACTTTGTTTCTGTTTACAAAATTTCATTTATTTTTGATGATGATTTTTGAAACAAAACGTGAATAATTGATTTAAAGTTTTTGAAAAATTATAAAAACATTTTCCTTTGATTTATGAATATAAAAAGGAATGTCAACGGTTATTCCAAGAATGGTAAGATCAATGTTTTCCTCAGCAGGGTTTGTTCTTACTCTTCTAGTAGAATTTACCGATAGCTCCCCAATAGAGTTTGTTGATGCTTCTCCAGTAGAATTTGTTGATATTTCCTCAGTAGAGTTTGTTGATATTTCCTCACCAGAGTTTGTTCATGATCAGTTGTTGACAAGATAGTGGGTTCCTTCCGAAGTTTGTTATGATGCGATGGACTTATTTTCCAGTATTTCCGAGTTGAATACCGGTTTGTGTTTGCTCCAGATGAGTGTTGTTCGGTTTTTCCTCAGCTATGTCTCGATCAAGATTTTCTCCAGCTGATTATGTTACGGTCAGGAAGTTAAGCAATTTTTAAGACCCTCTCTCATTGGTGTTAATCCCCATACAGAGATTCATTTCTTTTGCTATCCCCAGCAAAAAATCATGTGAATAATCCTCACTCAGATTTTTACCCTCTAGATGTGTGGATTTAGATATCCCTACGCGGAGAGCAATGTTATTTCCCTCTAAGAGTATTGACACGGTAGCCACCTGTCAGGTTTTATCTTGCCTTGTGGATATTTTTGATCTCTAGGTTGTTGTACCCAAAGATTTATCCTTGCTGATTCCCCAACGGAGGTCGTGTATTATGGTTTCGATTGTTTCCCAAGCATAGAGTAGTGATGTTAATTTCTTATCATCCCCGACAAGTCCAGGATGTACTTCTCTCCAGATTGTTTGTTTTCAGAGAAGATTGTGCATCACTATTGCGGCTATTTCCCAGTGAAGTCGTTGATGATATCTCCATTCAAGGGATATTGATATAGTAGTCACCTGTTGGGTTTTCTCTCATTTATGATGAGTATTGATCTAAAATCCCCCACAGTTTGACCTTTTGCTGTTTTCCCCAGCAAGTCCAGGATGTTTTGCTCAGATTTGGTTAATCCCCTGAGAGAGTTCTCGTATCTCCGGCAGATCTACCTTGTTTTCCCAGTGGATTTTGCGTAGATGTTTATATATCTACAATCCGTAGCGGATTCATTATTTTTCAGCAGATCTCCTCATCTTTTTGAAGTGGAAGTTCCTGTGAATTCTTTATTATCCTCAGGAAAAGTCAGAAAGATTTGGGTTGTTATGATTCCCCGACAGCTTTCCTGCCATCCTCAAAGCAGAGTTTATGTGGTTATCCTCTTTGTGGATCGTTGATGTTAGAAGATTGATATTTGGATTTCTCCCCAAGGAGTATCTTCCTTTCTCCAGCAAGATTTGAGCTTGGTAATAGGATTTATTTTCCTTTGATGGCTTTTGTTTATCTCTTGAGGTTTTCTTCAGCTAAATCCCTAGCAGAGCTGCTAATGATATCTCCATCTTGTTGGGATTATCCGAGTATTCAGTGGTATTATTTTGTTTATTCCACCCTCTATTTATCCTTATGTCTGTTTTGTCAGCATATTCATACACATTGCATGCGCGTTCATTTGTTGTGCATAGCATGTTGTTGTTGCATTGCGCATTTTGCATCTGTGTTGGTGCTTCTTTGCTCTCTGGTGTTATTATCCCCGTAGAGCATGTGTGTCCTCTCTCTATTTAGAGTGTCGACCCGTAAGCAGAAAATTCCTATCTTTGTTAATTCCCCACTGAGTTTATGCCTCGTGGAAGATATTTGTTTTAGCCTTCCTCCCCAGTTCATTTGTCTGGATGGAATTAATCCCTAGTTGAGATATTTCCTCCTCAGGATGAGTCTTGTTTGACCATTTCTCTCTAGTTTATTCCTAGATTGAATTTTGGTCCCTTGCTTTGGCAATGGAAGCTTATCACCTTTGTCGTCCTGCCCGTATAGTTGGTAGTAGGTGATATAGCTGGCTTATTACCTTTGTCGTCCTGCCCTTTGTTGGTAGTAGGTAATATAGTCGGGTTTGATTACCTTGTTATAGCAGTCACTTAGTTGATAACTGGTAATCTTTCCCTGTTCAAGTTTATCGCCATTGTCGTCCTGCCCTTTTGTTGATAGTAGGTGATATTTCTCAGACCTTTTGAGATTGTTACCATTGTCGTCCTGCCCTTTGTTGGTAGTAGGTAATATTTCTCATACCCTTGGTTGATTACCTTGTTGTAACTGTCACTTGGTTGATAGTTGGTAATCCCTCTTTTTGGCTTATCACCTTTGTCGTCCTACCCGTTTAGTTGGTAGTAGGTGATATAGCTGGCTTATTACCTTTGTCGTTCTGCCCATTTTGTTGGTAGTAGGTAATATAGCCCGGTTTGATTACCTTGTTATAGCTATCACTTGTTTGATAGTTGGTAATCTCTTCACGTTCGAGTTTATTACCTTTGTCGTCCTGCCCTTTGTTGGTAGTAGGTGATATTTCTCGTACCCCTTTGTGAGATTGTTACCTTTGTCGTCCTGCCCTTTGTTGGTAGTAAGTAATATTTCTCATATCCTTTGGGTTGATTTGCCTTGTTTTAGCTTCCAAATGGTTGGTGGTTGGCAGTCTTTCCTTTTGATCATGCTATTACCGAATGTCTGGTATTAGACGAACTTTTCCCCAGCATAGATTTTTCTCTCCCTGTTGGGATGAGGTATCCCTCTTTTATTCCTGGTGTTGGTAATTTTCCCTCAGTGGAATCTTACTCTTTATTCTTCCCCGGCGGAGATTGTTTCCTCCCCTGTTGGGATGTGTTTTCCCTCTTTTGTTTTCCCCTGTGGAGTCTTTTCTCTTTGTTCCCCAGCTTTTTGTTTGTCTCCTGTGGCATTTCTCCCCACAGAGGTCTTGTGTTTGTATATCATTTGCATGATCATATTATTGTGTGGTCTCTTAGGGCCAAAAATTGGGTTATTGTTATATTTAAGTCTCTTCTATCTCGTTGAGACAAAGATGCCCATCTTCGTATCTCCGGATAGAAGAAACTTAAATAAGGGCAGCTGTAATTCCCTAATTTTTACCCCTAAGATCACACATGTCTTTTAGCATTTTATACCACAAACAAGATCGCGAGCTTTGGTTCTTTTGCCCTCCTCTGAAGGTTTGTTCTTGAGTGAGATCGCCAAGCACCCCTGTTCTCTTGTTTGTTTGATGTTTGTTTTTGTTTATGTTTAGTAACCATATATTAAAATCCAAAAATATGGTTTTTTTCCTTTACTAACTTTTTCAGGAAGAATTTGGATCAAGGATATCAAAATTAGTCCTCAACTCGAATAAATTTCATCTGAACAAAGTCAAAGTTGATCTGCAAACAATTCAAAAATCATATGATCAAGAGTTTCCAATATTTAATTGATTATTATTCAAGAGACTCCAAGGTTCATGTGTTTATTTCCATGCCTTTTTTTACAAGCAAAAGAATCGAGCCGAACCACAGCAGTGCACTCAAAAGGGTAATTTTTTTCAAAATTTGCACTGAGTAATCGGTTACTCTATCAGGGTAATCGATTACCCTCGTGGAAATTTGAAAAATGGCAGGAAATTCAAATTCAGCAATTGGCACCAATTTTCATCATTTTGATCACATGTGGAATATTCTAGATCACCTCATTTTAATTTCCCTACATCATCACAATTAATTTCCACTATGTACCTCCACTAATCACCACTTTTTTGATAATTTGCCTCCAAATTTAAATTCCAATTCTAATTTTGTTTCCAAACCACCAAATTTCCAAGCCTAAACTCTATAAATAGGGACCTCATTTCATTCATTTCACAAGCTTTTGATAGCCAAAAAACCTCTTGCAATTTCTTTCCCCAACCACAAAAATTCACTCAAATCTCACTTTTCTTCTCTTGAAAGTTAACAAGAATTCACATTGAATCTTGTTCAATTTTGAGCTAAACCTTCATCCAAACTTATTTTCTTCATTAATTCTTGTAGATCAAGGCTTTGGTGTTTGGATCTTGGAGCAATTTGAAGGAATTTTCAGATTTTGGATTGGTAATTCATCTCTCACCATTGTTGAAGCATCAATTTCATCTTCCATAATGTAGATCCTTGGTGGATTCTTGTTACTTGATCCTTTGGATCTTGTAATTGTGTTTGATTGCTGGTTTTTGCTGTTGTTTTACTTGATTTTTTGTGCACAATTGCATCCTTGATCATGAGGTGTTTGAAGAAATGATTGATCAAGGATTTTGCAATTTCCAAATTGATTTGTTGTTGTTTTTACAGTGTTAATCGATTAACCAAAACAAGCACGAATTGGTTAATCGATTAACAGTTGGTTTCTGCGCCAAGAACTGCAATTTTACACTGGTTAATCGATTAACCAAATTGCACTACAAATGGTTAATCTGTTAACCAGTGTCCAGAATGTGTTTTTTGCTTGTTTTTGGGGCTGTTTTGGTTTTTCCTCCTTTTTCTTCCCCTTTCTTTTTGCTTTGGCCTTGAAGTGCATTGTTGAGATTAATTTCTCTTCAATTTCAATGGACTTTGGATATGGTTAAAGTAATTAAACATTCATTAGTTCAAATATATCTTTAAATGAATTGTTGAATTCATTTGAGGTGCTTTGAATTAGTGATATGTTTTCATACTTAAACCTATCAATTAAAGGTGATTGAACTTGATGGTGAAAGGATCTTGAAAGTGTAATTCAATTTGGTTTTCCTCTTCACCTCTCCCTCTATTTCTTTTTATTTTTGATCGATGAAAGTCTTATGGATCTTAGAATTTCTTTGTTGAATTCTTGATCAAGACTAGATCACTACCTATTTTCTTTTAGTACGGTATTTCTTTCAGATGACGATTTACATAAAGTTCATCTAGCATGCATTAGAACAAAGATCACTTTTGACCGGCCTCGAGTAGGGTGACTTCTTTATAAGTCACTTGGCGATTGCTTAACATAGCGCTACATTTGTCCCTCTCCAAATCGGAACATGAGCTTTCGTGGCCCAAACTTATAATTGTAAGCCCAAGGATGGTTGATCTTTTGTATTAGGTTCAAAATCTATGAAGCTTGTTGTTGTAGAGGCTTTAATTCTATCAATCTTTTAACAAGTCTTCATTAAACTTGGCCTAAGTACATTGTTCATCCATTATAGTTCATGACGCGAGACGGAATAATCCGTGTTAAATTTTGAAGGCTTATGGCACTAGAGCCTTTGTGCTACTATTATGTATATACTATTATATTATATTACTATATTTTTATGATTCCTTCTTGCTCCTTATCTCTCTTTTTTTTATTGCTCATTGCTCATTATATCATATCATGTTTATGTTTATGTCATTTTTCTTTTGTCCACTTGGACCATATTATCTTGTGCTTTTGTTTTTCTTTTGTCCATTTGGACCCAAAAACATTAATAAAGGATTAAACCACTAAAAGACTTGTGCTCTTAATGTTGGACTATGGTCACTATCCCTTGCATTGGAGGATCTATACTCTTGATTATGGACTTATGGACTTAGAATTAGGATTCTCTCCCATATGCTTTGGATCATTATGGAGTTTGATATTCTAGCCTTTATTTGGCTTGCTTATTGGCTCAAGAGGATAGAATTCTTTTCTTATTATGCCTTGAAGAATGCCTCAATGTGGTTAGATCTTTCTTACCCTAGCTTTTATTTTATGCACTAGGATAGTCACTTCTTCTCCACCCCTTCTTAAAATTTCAAAACCTTCTCCCTTTTTCAAAACAACCTTGTTTTCAAGACTTAAAACTGCTTTCATAATAAAACCTTGACTTTGGTCAAGTGATTTTCAAAGTTTGTTTTCTTTAATAAATTTCAATCTATGTTAATCATATTTTGACCATTTCAAAAAGACATAAAAAATACAAAACTCATTCAAACTTTTTGTGCTTTTATACACCTTTTTCTTTTAAATCTTTTCGAAAAGAATTAGACATGAGTCATTTTTTTATGAGATGTTAAGCTCCTAACCATGGTATTTTGTGTAAAGTATGTCCATTTTCCACTTAGATGTTGAAGCGGTAGTCTTGTTGATGTTAATCCAAGCAAATCCTCCATCTTAATGTGATACAAATGCCTCTTTCCAATACCTTTGGGTAATTAGTTGAGTATTCTCTCTTGAAAATTACGAGTTGTCTTTTCAAGATAAAATGAATCATAACCAATAAATTTTTGTTATTTGTACCACGAACTACGAGGTTTTGATCCTACATTGCACTTCGTGGGTACGTAGGCATGAGGCGATAAGTCTCTCCAAACACAAAAATCTTAAAAAATACTTCTCTTCTCATCTCCCCAATCTCTTTCAAACAAACCATTTTCAAACCAAAAAGCGAAAGATATTTCAAAGGGTTCCTATAGAGTACTATAGACGTTTTGGGTGCTAACACCTTCCCTTAACGTAACCAACCCCCTTACCCAGACTCTGTTTGTTCTTGTTTTTTTAGAACTCTTTAGGTTTTGTTTGCTCTTTTTCCTTTCCTTTTGGATAAAATAAAAGTACGGTGGCGACTCTTGCTTTACGAGTTAAGTTAATCAATAGCTTATACTCACAATTTTTACCGCTACGGTATGCAGATCTTATAGTTTATGCCTTAATCTCTACAAGTGAGGTTCTCGACAAAGATCCTACACTACTACGGAAAACTCCTTTCACAACGATTTGAAAAGGGGTACCATCACGCCTGACATATCGTTGTTAAGTAGAGTTTCGTTGTAAGTTCGCTGTTTCTACAACGGTCTGGAAACCATTATTGAAAGGCAGGACGCGCACCATATATCACAACGGTTATATGATAATAAACCGTTGTGATACATATACTTAGGTACTGGGTTCGAAATCCATCAGCAGCGAATTATGTAAAACATAAGTTATCTATGATCTCGGTTACAATAGATAACCATTGTTGAAAGTTCCCAGATTATCTTTGATCTCGGTTACAATAAATAACCATTGTTGTAAGTACCCTGAGTTTATTATATTAAATGTAGATTGCTTGTTTTCCAAACACCTCACTAAAGAAATATACATGGATTCAATTTGATGAATAAGTCTATAATCTGCAAATTAAACTATTCTTGAAAACCAACTTAAACAAACCAATGTTTACTTATTGCATTCGTCTCATCGTGCATTTCACATTGTTTTACATATATATTGTGGTTTATTGATCTGACTCCTTCGATATATCGCTATCTTCGAATATAGTTAAATTTCCATAAGAACAAGACATTGGATAATCTGCCTCATCATCATCACTTATCATCATAATTTTTATAATCGGAAGTTTTACGATTATAAGTGTTGATGGAGAGGCAGATTAACTAATAATTTGTTGTTAATGAAATTTAACTATAATTGAAGATAGCGATGCATCTAAGGAGCCAGATCATTATACCATAATATATATATTAAACATCGTGAGATGAACGATGAGAGGGATGCAATTCGAAAATATTGATTCATATAAGTTGGTTTTCAAATACAACTTTATTTGCAGATTATAAGTATCTATGTCAAATTAAATGAATGTATTTTAAGTGAGGGTTAGTGAAACAAACAATCTACATAGAATATAATAAACTCAAACAACATTCTATACCAGATCCAGATATTATAAACTCATATAATACGCTTTCTACCACCAACATCATCACCATGTATCATCCCTTTAACCTGTAAGAAAACACAACAAACTTCAAAAATGAGCATCCTCAGTTGAAACCAAATCCTAAAACCATAATCTAGTGAAGAGTACAGAGAGGAACGGGAATAACGCACCTTTTAATGAAACTAATCTTGAAATAGGAATCAATTATGATGTTCATCTAGTTTGGGAAGCAATGAAAAATAAATACAAGGAGGAAGAAGCTTACACAAAAGCTTCATACTTCTTATATTTCTTTTCATTGTTTCTAAAACTAGATGAAGTTTGCTTACACTGTTGTTTCTTCATTTACTAACATCTTGTTCGTGAAGCTATGAAAAAAAAGTATAAGGTGGATGAAGTTTCCATCATAGCTTCATGCTTCTTGTACTTTTTTCCATAGCTACACAAACATTATGAAGTTTCCAAAGTATGGTCTTTGTTAAGGTAGTGAAAACGAATCTGAAAAAAATGAGAACAATCAACAAAAACAACATGCAACAAACGAGATAATGGGAAATATCTAACAATATATGGAAGAAGAAGAATACATTAATGTATAAAGCACAAGATTCACGACTAATGGTGAAAACGAAGAGAAAAAATGGATTCTAGGGTTTCACTGTGAAGGCAACGGTTAACAATACCAATTGTATAGATAGGTATTTATTTATTATAAATATATCACTACGGTTAACCATAATAACCGTAGTGATAACCCTTTTATTTGTGAATTTTAAAATAAATAAAAAAGAAAATGTGCGCCTTATTGTTAAAGGAATAAAATATTTTATGGCGTTGAGGTTCGAATCGACGAAAGTTTGAATGTATCACAACGGTTGGTTCTGTAACCGCTGTTATTTACAAATAATTTTTAATCAAAAAACAAAATAAATATGGTAGCGCCTTAATTCAGATATGTCACCATGGTGTAGGGAAAAACTGTGGTGACCATGGCATTGTTGAATGCGTGTTTTGTAGTAGTGCTAGATACTATAAGGAAGTTATGAAGAATCGAAAGAAGACTGAATGGATGATGAGATGAAATCTCTTCATGATAACAACACCTGTGAACTGATCAAGAAACCTGCTGGAGCCAGGTTAGTCAGCTGTAAATGGATTTTCAAAGTTAAGGAAGGAATCGAAGGATTAGTGTCGAAGAGATACAAGTCAAGGTTGGTTGCTAGGGGGTTCACTCAAAAAGAAGGTGTCGAATTCAATGATGTGTTCTAGCCTATTGTAAAGCATATCTCCATTCTAATGTTGTTAGCCATGATGGTTAAGTTCGACCTTAAACTAGAACAAATGGATGTGAAGACTGCGTTCTTGTATGGTGATCTAGATGAAACAATCCTGATGAAGCAGCCTGAAGGGTATGTCGAAAAGGTGAAGGAAGATTATGTGTGCAAGCTGAAGAGATCTTTATATGGATTGAAATAATCTCTTCGACAGTGGAATAGGAGATTCGACAAGTTCATGGCACACATAAGTTTCACTAGAAGTCAGTTCGACCACTGTGTTTACTTCAAATTTCGACCTGGTAATTCATTTGTTATTTTGTTGTTTTATATGGATGATATTCTAATAGCAAGCAATAATGTCGAAGATGTAATGAGGGTGAAGGATGAACTCAATAAAAAGTTCGACATGAAGGATCTGGGAGCTGCGTCCAGGATTCTTGGGATTGTTATCCGAAGAGATAGAAAACAGTCAAAATTATGCTTATCTCAAGAGGCATACCTACGGAAGATTCTCGAAAAGTTTGTTATGTCGAATTCAAAGCCTGTTGTGACTCCGACAAACCCTCAATTCAAGCTGAGTATAGATCAGTGTCCCAGTACTGATGTCAAAAAAGCTTATATGAATAGCTTTCCATATGCTAATATAGTGGGTTCTTTGATATATGTTATGGTCTGTACTAGACCCAACATAACATATGCAGTAAGTCTTGTAAACAGGTACATGGCAAATCCTGGAAAGGCTTACTGGCAAGCATTGAAGTGGATTCTAAGGTATATAAATGGGTCTCTTAACAGAGCCCTAATTTATGGTGAAGCCTTGGATGAAGATAGTAAAGCAGCAATCGAAGGATATGTCAACTCTGATTATGCAGGTTGTATGGATTCCAAAAAATCTATTTCTGGATATGTGTTCACTATGTTTGGCACAACAATCAGCTGGAAAGCAACACTTCAGAAGGTTGTTGCCTTATCAACCACCGAAGCGGAATATATCGCCCTAACTGAAGTTGTGAAAGAAGCATTGTGGCTTGAAGGTTTTACAAAGGAGCTGAAACTTCAAGGTCGAGTTGTCACTGTTAAATGTGACAGTCAAAGTGCAATATACCTGTCGAAGAATTCAGCCTATCATGAGCAAACCAAGCACATTGATGTGAGGTTGTATTTCGTCAGAGGGGTAATCAAGCGTGGAGAAGTCCAAGTGCTGAAGGTTTCGACAGATCATAATGTTGTTGATATGATCACCAAGACATTGCCCAGTTGCAAGTTTTTCCACTGTATGCAGTTGATAAAGCTGCATGAAGAAAACTAGTTTGTTTCTTGATGTGTTAGAGTTAGATCCAAGGTAGATATTTGTGAGATATTGGATCAAACTCTAGTTAAGTGTGTCGTCGAATTCTGCTCACATGCTGTTGTCGAAGACCTACATGTTGTAGTCTAATTGTGTTCTAGTATGTAGTTGTCGAATTGGACATTGTGTTAAGGATCTAATTGTTTAAGTTAGCTTGTACCCTAAGTAAGCCTGTAATGGGTAATTGTTAAAAAAGCCCATTAGTTTAGTATGTTATGTTTTATTATAAATATCATACTAGTCTCTCATCTTAGGTGTGGTGTGGCAAATCCTAATTAGGGAGAGAGGGATATTTGTTATTCTTGTATACTTGTAATCTGATTTAAAGATAAATTAAAGAATAACAGTTATAACCAATCCTTGTTGTTCTTCTTGATTTTCCGTTAACCCTAACAATTGTGTGTTTCTTGCCTATAAAGAAACCGAGTATATTTTGTTTTAAGGCATCCTAATTCACAACACATTTAATGGAAGATATACACGACTACGAATAAGTGATTTTACCTCGGTTGGAAAATGGGTTTTTACCTCGGTTCGCTAGTCAAGGTAAAGAAAAGTGTCATAGAAAGTGGATCACTTTTCCGTCAGTTGATATACCAATCGAGGTGAAAGTTGTATTGGTCATGATTTCGATCCCCAATAGCTGTATTTTTTGTATTTTCAAAATTAGAAAGCGCGCTTCACTTTACCTCTCAGTTGCTTTTAATACCCGAGGTGAAAAGCTTGTGTTTAGCTTGGTTGGGAGTTCCAACCGAGGGGAAAACATAATTTTTTTAATATTACATAAAATGCTAATTTTGACATGTATATATACAAATTTTGTGACTAAAACTATACACATGTTGTGACAGAACCTATATACACATGTTCTCAACATAAAGTAAACCATCCAAGAGCATTTTAGATAGAATCTTATATACACATTTTGTGACAGAATACACATGTTTTCAATAAGGCAAAATATATAATATATTATTTACAACCAACCTAATAGAAATTAGTTTAAATTATAATATAGTAAGCAACAGACCCAACATGAACGAATGTCATATATATCTTCTTGTGTAAATGATGTCTCATTGTTAAACACCTATAATTTGAATAAAATTTAAATTTGGATAACACAACAACAACGGCATTTAACTATCAATCTCCACAACATTAAGAACAACATAAATATTTTACTAGCTAACAACAACAACATTAACTTAACTAAAATAAATAAATTACATGCATATGGATAAAGTGATTACCTTAGCCCATGAATCACAATTGTTTCAAGAGACAATATCTAACATATATTTCATAACATGATATCCACACACATATGAGTTTAGTTGTTTCTGTGACAATAAATAAGTTATATATAATGATTAATACACACAAAGCACAAGTAATACATTATAGAAAATTGAAATAATGTCACAAATAAGACCACATACTTTTGGGAAAATGAAATTTGACTTTTTTTTTTTATTATGACACATAAGATTGTATCCCTCCATAGCTCTATATGTTGGAAAAAATTAAACTAAATAAAAATTATTCGAAAAGTAAAGGTAACATTTTAGTATTACAAAGAATACTACTTACACGCTAGTAATTATTTTCAACTTTGAACCAAGACTATAGTGTAATGAGCATAGCATAATTACACAATTTTGCTTGTGACAAATAATTATTAGTTTCCAACTACCACAACATAAACATCCAGAATAATTAATAATGAATAAAAAATTGAATATTAAATAAGAGAAAACACAAATCATATATACTTTCAAATTGATAAGCGGTCCTAGGCAATATTCTGTTTTCTCTTGAATTAACTTATTTTGTATGTACGTTTGGATATCATTTGATGAGCATTGGGAAAATTGAATATAGTATGAGTCCAAGAAACCATACTTTCTAAACCTCTTTGTACACAAATTTGACGAATGCACCTAAATGATGTTAACACAAAATTTGACATTAAAAATATTTGATAACAATGAATATAAATTGATATCACCATAAAAATTGTACTTACGTGCACCATAATTGAAGCACGATTATGTTAATCCAATTAGTACCCACCACAATATCCTTAATACAACTCTTTGCTAAAAAATAGTTGATATGGTTCATGTTATAATTTTATCGGGAAGAATGCTTATCAATCTTTACAATAGATCTGGTTAAGGCTCTATGATCTCAATTTTGTGATGGGGTACTCAAGATGAACAAATTTCTTTCGCACTTGCACCATCTAAAACAACTTTCTCATATATGTCTAATTGACTTAAATTTAGGTGGGTGAGTACACCTATCGATTTCAATTACTAAATCATTAAAAGAACAACAATACAATACATAAGTTTAAGAACACAAACAACAACAACAACAACAATAACAACAACACACTCCACATATTTTTAATCATACAAATGGAAGAAAAAAAATTCCTAAACTAAACTTATATTTACCTCAATCACATCTCGAGCCACACTCACCCGCATCTCCTGGGTCACACTGTCCCACACTTTTTTTATCACCCTCTCCTGCACCTCCTTGATCACCCTCTCCTACACCTCCTTGGTCACACTCTCTTGCACATACTGGGCTCCCCTCTCATGCACCTCCTAGGTCACCCTTTATGCACCTCATGTGTCACCCTCTCCTCCACCTTCTGGGTCACACTCTCCCCCATAGCCACCAGCTTTTGTTTCTAATGTTTCTTCTATCTTTCTTGCATCTTCTCCTTCAGACTTTTATATACTAGCTCTTCAATATGTTTTATACGCATTTCGTCACTCTTTGACGACGATAAAAAAAAAACTTAAGCTGAAGTCTCGTCCAACATCACACACACGCCCACCATACTCATTAGTTCTATTATAATCTTATCAGCAACTGTTCTCTAGTCTTTGATGTGAACTCGCCTCTCGATCTTTAATTGAAAAACTCAGGAGTTTTGCAAGACACAGAAAAACTCTCCATAATGTCATTATCAATAAAGCTATAAGTCACATATGGAGGCATTAAGTCAATATTATTTGGATTCTATTATAATAAGTTGTGAGTTGTGTCTCAAAGCCTCTCCAGCGGTCACAAGCATATCCATTTTTTTGCCAACTTATTTAGGAAAAATAAATACATTCTATATTTACACAATAAGGTTGGTATTAGTATTAAACAAAAATATGACAATATATACTTGTAAAATAAAGCATGAAAGTTAAAATAAATACCTCAAGATCAATCCATAAAGTGTTTTTCAAGTCACCATTAACCTGACTCCAATCATCTAACAAAATACCCAGTTTGCTTCTTTCAAATAATGTCGCGTAACTATAAAAAGTCGTAGCATTTTCACCATAACACTTACCACTTTGTAAACAAAAATTGATTGACAACCTAATACTGATGTTGTTGGTTTTTGTCAACCTTGACATCATCATGGAACCTCTAGAATTTATTTTACTTTTAGTCTTAGTAGGTGTGGTTGTAGGATATGTGGTGGTTGTAGGAGAGGTGGTGGTGTAGGAGAGGTAGTTGTTAAATCATCCATCTTTGTTTAAACAATAAAAATAACAATAAACAATTTACTTAACACAACATCAAGACTTTCTATACACCTAACGTGTGAGATTCATGATACATATATGGTAATATATATCTAACAACACTTCATTAGCATAGCATCATAAACATTTTACTTAAAACAACATCAACAAAATCAACATTAAAAAGGAAAAACCTATTTTACTTAACTAATGGTACATATGGACTTTTGACAACATTGACACAAAATGGAAAACCCTATTTCAATTTTTATCAACATAATCAAAATAGCAAAATCTATAAGCAATGAGAAATCCACACAAAAAAACTAATATTTCTTTGTTACGTGAATGGATAAAGTGAGCGAGTTATGTACCGAATACATGATGAATAAGATAAAAAATGGTGGAGGAAGCTTCGTTAATGTTTGATTTTATTTCCGTCGTTTCAAGCTACGCTTGAGCTTCAATGGTGTTATGGCGTTCGAAGGGAGGAAACATATGTGTGTTGGAAGAGTTAATGTTCGAACACTTACGTGTGTTTGAATGGATGGAGTTTCTAAAATGATTATGGAATATGGGTTTAGATTTTAGGGCATTTAGATGGAGAAGATAAAAATGAAAATCTCCTAGAATATATTTTTTGTAAAAAGACTGTTCAATTTCATAGGAGAATGAAGATGAAAGAGAGTTGAAAGTAAATAAATAGCTAGAGTTTAGTTATGGTAAATACATCAAAAATATATTTCCTCTCAATTAGACAATCCAACCAAAGAATAGATAAGTTTAAAAAAAAAAGTTACAAATACTTTTTTAAATAGATAACTAATATTTCCTCTCAGTTGGACAATCCAACCGAAACAATAAATACATTTAAAATTAAAATAAAAAAAAACACACCAATTTAAAATAAATAATAAATTAATAAAAAAATAATAGCACCTTGTAAAGTAAAATAGTTTAATTATAAAAAAAAAAAAAGTAAAAACTACAACCGCTAAGATTTGAAGGGTGATCCCTGTTCACATTTCCTCTCGGTTGGATGCTAAAATTGAGAAAAGAAGTGATATATTTTTAATTAAAAATTTAAATTTAAATTAAAGAGTCTAGTTGAAGTGATTGTTAAAATAAATTAAAGATCACCAAAATAAATTTTTGTTAAAAAATATAGTATTTATGGTATATGCAAAATTTTATATAAGATGATCTAACCAAGTTAACTTCCCCATCTTTTATTAAAAGCCAGACTAATCTCACCACATCCGTTGTAACACTGAAAATGTTAACTTTTAGAATGATGTTGTACTAAATTAATTAGTACTGCCCATAGTTGTGCTTCAAGCTTTATGTATTGCCTTAGGAACCATATGAGAATGTTGTGGGAATTTCTCATATATATATTTTAACTTCTTTACAAATATTGTTTTGGAACTCATCAAAATCACTATCGCCGGTAAGCATTCTTTTACACAAAAACGTCCAACTCTCCTTCTACTTTCTTAAATGGTCTATGAGATAAGAGTTATGGTTTATTCTGTCATATAAAACTCTGACTTCTCTAATCATAGAGTATCCTCCAAGGGTTCCTCCTTTATTAGAAAATAATTTACACAGAACTTTCGTATCAAATCAATGTTGTAATGTGGATCAGATTATACTACTTTTCCCCAACTGCGAGAATCCACTGTCCTAATAAAAATTTCATTTCTTCATCTTATGTTTTGACTACCATCTTTGTGTTGTCAATATAAAGGATCATCCTAGATGTTTGTATTAGGGTTTGCCTAAGATTAGAGGTACATCATTATCCTTTTCATGTCCAAAATTACAAATTCCACTAGAAATGATGATTTTCTACTTGCACAATTACATTTTCAGTTACTCTAGTCAGATGCTTGATGGACTTTTCTACAAACTAAAGTATTGTTCTTGTCTTTTTCACCTTTATATCACAAATCCTATACATTATACATTAGTGACATTAGCATAAGGTTGATACACGCTTCTAAGTATACAAGTTTTTTTTTTATATGTATGACTCCAATTGTGACCGATAATATGTGAGTCTCCCTGGAACATTGGATTTTATTTGTAGAGACTTCTGAATCACGACACTTCAATTAGCCTCTACATGGACAATACTTGGCACAATGTATTTGTCCTCCTGTGCGAAAAATCCAAGAATCTTTGCTTTGTTTTTATATCCATTCTTCATCAAATTCTTCTTCTTATTCAACCACCCAGTCACTAGTTATAATCTCATTGCATTGTTCTTTTGAAACTATTTAGGTGTTATTAGTTAATGAACCTCCTTGCATGTCTGCCAAGTGTTTTGTGATATATCCTATATAGATCTCCAAGTGCCTGTGAGAGGGTTATTGTTGGTGATCTATATTGTGACATCTCTACGGGTCTTTATGTAATCTGTGGAGAATGTTGTTCGAATTGGTGAGATGGTATGATATCTCGTAGTATTAGGATGAGTTCGTATACCTGTTGATACCGGTTCCGGGTTATAGCTAAAAATTGTGTCTAGTCTATTTGATTTTCGGTAATTAGCTGATGATTTAGTTTTCAATTTACTAACATGATTATTATCATTGTTGACCTGGAAGTTCTAGTGGACATATGTGAGTTGATTGGAAAACCTGTACAAGCGCCAAAAGAAGCACCTGCACAATTAACAGGAAATGTACAATCACCTGTAGGAAACACTGCTGGAGATTCACAGACTCTTAACACTAATTCCCATGCAGGCGGCGTTAATGTTAGGCCAAATGTGGCTGTGCCGCCATCAATGGATCCTTCAAAAGTTAAGTCTCCCTCTAGCAGTGTTTATTCTAACAGTTCTGAATAATCTACAAGGTACGGTGCATCTAATGCCCCTCCTCCCTCTTATCCTAAACACGAGCCTGGAGCCTGGAATCTACAAGGTATTGGTGAAAGTCCCTAGCTGTGGGACATCTTTTATGTTTTAATAAAAAATTTCATAATCCTTCCAAATTTTTCATCTTGTTTAGATGTAGCACTTGTTACGTCATTAAGGGATGGAATGAATCTTGTGAGCTATGAATTTGTTGCATGTCAAGCTTCCAAGAAGGGAGTTCTCATTTTAAGCGAGGTAATTCAATTCTTTTATGTCTCTTTTTATTAATTGCGTCAGTTGGATCTTCTGTTTTAATTGCTCTTCGTATATGAGAAATCAGTACTTCGCAATTTACAAAGATTGCCATAATTATTTATATGTTATCAGTTTGCAGATGCAGCACAATCTCTTGGTGCTGGTGCTATCTTGGTAAATCCATGGAACATCACAGAGGTTGCTGCTTCTATTGGTTATGCTTTGGATATGCCAGCTGATGAAAGAGAAAAACGGCATCAGTTTAATTTCAAGCATGTGACAACTCACACATCACAAGAATGGGCTGCAACTTTTGTGAGGTTTTAATCCTGTAACAATACTCGCATTTTGTTTTTCTTGAACTAGTTTTATTTCATGCCATTTTTTCCTGGTAATAACTAATAACTGATTTTCAATATCATTGTTTTGACAAGGACTATGGACGGCTATAGCTAACTTGACATGGCAGTAAAAGTTGAGAAAATTGTTCTATGAGATGCATACGAAATATCATCAATGTCACATCTTATGCATTTTACGGATATTAATTCTAAACACACTGGTTTTCTTTTATACAGTGAACTGAATGATACCATTGTTGAAGCTCAGCTTAGAAAAAGACAAGTTCCTCCATTACTTCCCAATAAAGTGGCAGTTGATTGTTACTCAAAATCCAATAATCGATTAATTATACTGGTATGCTGTGAGAACAGATCATCAAACACTTAACAATGGTATGTGATTTAACAAATTATTACTGCGGACTGCAGGGTTTCAATGCCACTCTGACAGAATGTACTTGTTGTTAAGTTTAAAAGAAGGCTGGAAGTAGGACATGCACAAGACATAAAGCATATGACTCTGCTACGTTAAAAAGATAATCGATGGTATTCTTACTTATCGACATGATTGAGGAGGTAATACTCTAGTGTCTGCGCACTTAAACTTGCAGCCATTGTTATAATTTCTTGTTGTTTGTTTTTGGTCCTTGAAAATGAACTAATCATTGTTAGGTTGGAATTTCTATAAACTTGCATCTTAAATTTTGAAGGTATACTTAACCGAAGGACGTGTTCGTAGAGGGTACGGTGGAAGGAAGTATGCTCTCTTCGATCATAAATGCATTAACTCTTAATTTATGCTTTGGCTATATGTGGGTTCTTGAATTTTCAGAAAATATGCAAAATTGGTCTGCTATTTCATTTGCCATATTGCTTGTGAGATAAGAATATGGGCATTGTTGCTTAGGTAAAATTTGACTAGCTTGCAAGAAGTTAAGATGTAGAGTCCATGATTATAAAGGAATACAAGTTAGCGACTTTATTTATTATTAAGATATACTTGCTACTTCATCTAATTAAATAGTGACATACATTGTGTTTTTAAGAACTAGGGGTGTGCAAAATATTCCGATTATTAGATCCAAATCAATAATTAAATCCAAATCCATTTAAAATATTCGGATATAAGTAAATGATTATTAACGGTTTAATTATTAATGGTTGGTTATCCAACCATATTTTTAGTTATTAACCATTTACTTCGGTGGTTCGGTTAGGTTCTCGGTCGTTTTTAATATCATTTTCATTCATATTTGTTTATTTTATTTACAGGAAGTAGTAATGTTACCCAGAAAATATCAGAATCATCTACTTATTATGTGGCAATTGGCAATATGAACCATCAAAATGTTAAGGTGATACATCAAAACAATCAAAACTCCATTCACATAAATATTCATACAATGTTTATTGCAAGACCATTTTTAGTTAACATTGACGACTAGTCATTTAGTGATATTTTGTCAAATGGGTCATTAAGGCTTTGAAATGTTACTATAATAATCAGGTACAATTGAAATTCAATGTGAATGCACTTCTCTATGATACAACCAACTCTTATAAAAGATGTTCTCTGGATCATATATTTTATAGGAACAGGTATCACAATTGCTTTTGAGTGATATATATTCTATGTTTAAAAAAATGGCTTGATATGGTACTACACTAATTCAATAAGTTAATAATCTGTTATTATTTGATCAACTTTAAGACAAGGCTAAGTTTAAGGCAGTTGATATGGTACTGTTACTATAACTTTGTTTTTATCTAATTTTGATTATTAATTCTTTTTTCTGGCCTGTTTTATTAAGTAGTTGCTTTGAAATAAGAGTGTGAGTGTTTGTACTTTGTAGACTCAGAATTCACAATAAAGATGAGTTCGTTCATTGGCCTACTTGATTGCAAAGTACAAGGATGTGAAAGTTGATTTTGTTTCTCCTATGTGGTAAAATTGAAGTTAATGCTTCAAAATTATTATTTCTACTCATATTGTGTGTTTAAGACTTGTGAGTATGTTTAGATCTACTTGTTTTATTTTTACTCATACTGTGTGTTTAAGACTTATGAATTAGGATTAAGTGTCAATCACAATGTATCTGGGCATATGTTCTGTTTTAGTGGAAGGTAATGTTTGTTCATTTGAGCCAAGTGTTTTCATTTGGGAAGTTACTTCATCTCTTCTGTTGTGGTAATATTTTTCGGTTAGATCGTGATTTGAGAGTATACACTGCTAAAGGTTTTGTTTATTTCTAAGGTTTTGTTTATTTTTAATCTTACCTTCAATTATAGTTACTCTTATGGTTAAAGATTTTACAGGTTAAGAATTTGAATTTGAATAAATGTGATAAATATTTGATAAAATGCCTCTGTTTGTTTCTGTGTTTCTATAATGCCTCTGTGTGTTTCTGTATAAAGTAGTACTTTATGTTAAAATCGATTATAGGTATAAGCTCTAATACTGTTGTTATTCATCTTATAGTTTAGTTTTTAGACTATCTATTTTCAAGTTTAGCTTGGAGTAAGAATGCACATATAATGTTTGATGAAAAGCTTCACAAGAGCCAAACATTTCGGAATAATAATTTGTTTGTATAATTCAACGGTGAACCTGTGTATAATAGTAATGGAAATGTAAAATTGGGAATACAGCTTTTACTTAGGGCATTTGGTCTAGTGGTATGATTCTCGCTTAGGGTGCGAGAGGTCCCGAGTTCAATTCTCGGAATACCCCTTTTTGAAGATTAAGAATTTCAACTTTTCTATATTTTAGTTAAATACAAATTAAACTTAGTTATTTTCATTTATTGTTGAACATCTAGAAGCTGACAGGGTTGACAAATTAATTGGTTAGGTGAATCTGCATGTGATGCCTTATTGAGATGAGTGATGGAATCCATGAATATTGTATTGGTGTTGGCTGAAAAACAATGGTGGTCAACGGTCATAGAAGACTTGTTGAGTACAGTAAAATTCTGTGTTGTAACTGCAGTTATAGATTTTGACAATCTGATCTCAAATCAACGATCAAACTTGTGTGTGTAGCAGTTTATTTTTCGTATTGTAGGAAATTAGAGTCTCTGACTGAGTCTCATTGCTATAAGAAGACATAGGACAGTACCAGAATCTGTTTAGCAGCTGGTTGCAAAAGAGATTTGGTAATTTACATGAAATCTTTCAATACAACTGCAGACCATATGGCATACATAAACAATTTCAATAGTAAAAAAGACATATATGTCAACTAACTTTGCTTAATTCCAATATGGGCATTTGGGCTAGTGGTATGGTTTTTTTTTTAGGTGCAAGAGGTCCCGAGTTTAATTCTAGGAATGCCCCAAATATTTTTCTGTAGCATTAGTCTATCATACGATTAATCATGAAGTCGACAACGTATCACAAGTTTCTTTGTTTTTAATGCAGCGTTGCATTGTCTTGTAGGTGAACGACTCTCAGAATCGAGGTTAGGTTATTTCTTGGACAGTCATGTTACTGTTTTTCGTGACCAGTTTATCGATCATCTCAACATTATATACAATACCAGAAGCCACTGGCTCGGCTGCAAGGTTTTGATTCATTTACCTGAACAATAAAAGTGAAGCTATTTCTTTCAATCTTTCTGATTGATTGATTTTTCTTTTGGTTCTGTTTTTCAGCACTAGAGTTTCAAATGCATTAGGAGCTGGACATCCACAAGCAGCGCGATTGTCTTTGTATGCTTCTATGACTCTTGCTGTTTCTGAGGCAATTTTGGTTAGTTTTCGAGGCAATGACCAGGATGTTGTGGATTATGTAACAGCTATGGTTCCTCTGATAAATCTAAACGTTATAGTGGATAGTTTACACGGCACACTTGCAGGTTGGTTCTTTTTTCGTGAAACCAATTAATAGAGTCGGAGTTATTATTCCATGTAATGTGACACTTTTCTGTTATAGGTATTGCTAGAGGATCTGGTTGGCAGAAGTTGGGACCATATGTGAATCTTGGAGCCTATTATGCTTGTGGAATTCCAATTGCTGTTATATTGGGTTTCCGGTTTGAGTTGAGAGGAAAAGGACTGTGGATTGGGAT
Source organism: Lathyrus tuberosus (assembly GCA_022829125.1). Taxonomy (NCBI): domain Eukaryota; kingdom Viridiplantae; phylum Streptophyta; class Magnoliopsida; order Fabales; family Fabaceae; genus Lathyrus; species Lathyrus tuberosus. Next base: position 273,373 of record JALAZF010001003.1, on the reverse strand, counting down.
ACTTGTCGGTGCCTTCTGTAAAGCACTTTTGCTATTCCTTATAACAAGTTTCACTAACTGGCAAAAACAAGTTTGCCTTCACTTACAAGTCTCTGGAAACCTATGTTAGTTGTTATGTTAGTATTTTCGCCTTTGTCGGGGGATCAAACTCTAGTCTTTTAACTTTGACTCTTGAACTGATGTCTCTACACAGCTACCAATTGAGCCAATGACGATAGTGTCTGTCAGAAAATTATCAAAATGAATATCCGGGTATTAAAAAACACAGGTCTTTCATTCCAAATTTGGGCCGATTATACTTTTTTTTTCTTATATTTTACTATGGAATGAGTAAAACAATAACAAATGTTTTTTTCACAAAATGTAATTTATTTGAGTAACATAATCACTTTTTTTGTTGACAGATAAGCTTATGGATAATGGTGCATCTTCTTCTCATCCACCTTAAGCCAATAATGAAACTGATAATCCAAGTGAAGATGATGTTGATGAATCAGATAAAGACATTAGTGAACACATTAGTAGTGAATTTTGATTTGTATTGTCTTTTTTTATTATAACTAGTTTGAAATTTGCATTGTTTTTTCTTATTAATTTGGTAGGACAAGTGATTATTAGTAACTTGATTGTGTCATTTTTAGTAATGTAACTCTAGAAGTACTTGTTATTGACTTTATAGTAATGTTTGGTTGCTTTTAAAAATTTGAATGTGATTAGTGTTGCATTGGCTTATTCAAATTAGATTTTTATTTTTATATTATTGTTATTTTGATATTTAACATTAATTATAATATTTTAAATATGCATTAAACACAATTGTCTATAAAAATATGAAACCTAAGAGAGAAATTTTATGTGAATTTACCTGCGGATTTTCAATTGCTGCGACTTTTCCTGCGAAAATTTCAATTAGCTGCGACTTTATCTGCGACTTTATCTGTTTTACCTGCGATTCTTTCCTGCGACTTTACCTGTTAAATTAATTACCCGCGAACGTTTTAGCTGGGAACAGAAAATAGCAGGAAGAATCGCAGTTAACACGTTTCCTGCGGAAATTTTGTTAAAATCCGCAGGTAAACCGAGTATTTCTAGTAGTGTATCTTCCAACTTCTTATATGATGGATGTTGGATTTGATTGTAACTCTTGTATTTTTATTGTCTATTGGATGGGCTAACATTTTCCCCCATCCTTGGCCAAATTTTTGGTGGTTAGCTCTTTGAAAGTTTTATCTCCTTGGTATGTGTTTTTTCTTTGTTGGTTGTTCAAGTAATTCACTTCATCATCACCAGGGGATAATATCTAGTAGGAAGATCACCTGCACATAATTCACAATATGAAATTTTTTTATGTTTACTAAAAGATTCTTGCGTTTCTTAGGATTAATTCGTGTGGGATTTTTACTAGATGATTTAAGAGTTCATCCATATCTTTGTTAGTAGCTTATTCTAGGGAAGCATTGCACATTCGTTCTTAGTTCCACTATTCTTATTTTTTATGAACTAGGCCTCTCTCTATTGGTTCTGATGGTCAGCGAATGTTAACTTTGGCTACTACAGAAGTTTGTTTCTAAATATGTGGATCTAGGTAAGGTTTTCAAACCCATGGTTTTGACACCTCCACGAAGTTATTTTGAGAGAAGAAGAATACACACACACACACACATATATATATATATATATATATATATATATATATTCTTGCTAAACATTATTTGAAGAAACCTCCTAGAAGTTAACCAGGTGAGGTCACATTCGTCCTGTTTACCAGGAGGTATGTTAGGAAGGGGTTATGGCCACCATTGTTGGTAGTCCAAGGTTTTCACGTCCTTCCCTAGATCTGAAGAGGTGAGGTTAATGGATTTTAGTAACCATTAACCATTAGTAACTGCTCATCAATAACCATTCCAGAACGGATTCGTCTTTTGGAATGCCATAACGACTCCGAATTGGAAGGTCTTTTTAGAGCCCGGTAAATTGCGTCTGAAATGAGTATGGAACTTGCTTCCCGACTTCATAATAAATTTCCGGCCTCCTAAAATTCTCAGGATGTACATAAGCCCCCAAAACACGAGGCCTGTAAGGGTGAAGTTTTTGAGTTTATCCCGGGTCACATAAACTTGTCATAATCGTTTTAAGGACTCTATTTAAGTTCGTGGTCTTGAGGATAGATCAATTGGCCTATTGTATATCAGGAATATTTACGACTTTGAAGGAGTCGGAGAACCTTGATGGACTTGTGATTTAGAACAATCAGAGCCCAGGTGGGATTTCGATCATAGAACTCGGTGGATTCTAGATATAGTGAAGTCGGAGAGCCCTAGTGGGATCTCAACCTATTAACGTCGTAGAACTCCATAGGTTCAAGATATAGAGAAGTCGGAGAGCCCTAGTGGGATCTCGACCTATTGGCGTGAAGGTGAGAAAAAGTACACAAGAAAAGGGGGTTGAATTGTGTTTTTCGTTTTCTTAATTTGCGTCTGATCAGAGTTCAGAATCTAAACCGGTGTTCAAATTCTGGTTATTACATAGCAGCGGAATGTTAACAGAAGCAAATAAATAATAGCATAAGACACAAAGATTTATACCGGTTCCTCCCAAATGAGAGTAGTTCAGTCCCCTTACTTCACAAGAGATTTTCATTATAATCAAAACATGATTACAATCGCTTATGCATTCTACATAAGACTTTTACAATGCTCAGACCCTAAGTCTGAGACTTCTTGCTTAAACCCCTAAGGCTCAAGACTTCCTTGCTCAAGTCCTACAGATTCAAGACTTCCTTTCTTAGACTCCCAGCCTAAGACTTTCCTGCTCAGGTCCCTCAGACCCGAGACTTCCTGCTCAAGCCCCACTGGCCCAAGACTTCCTGCTTAAACCCCTCAGGTTCAAGACTTCCTGCTTAGACCGCAGCCTAATACTTTCCTGCTCAAACCCCTCAGGCTCAAGACTTTTGCTCATACCCATGATCCGAGACTTCCTTTCTTAGACCGCAGCCTAAGACTTCTGCTCAATTAATCCACTTGATTAAGACTTTCAATGCTCTAGCACATAGCATGAGACTTTCATGGCTCAAGCATCTTGGTGAGAGACTTGGTTTGCTTAATCAATCTACTTGATTAAGACTTTCAATGCTCTAGCACATAGCAGGAGACTTACATGGCTCAAGCATCTTGGCGAGAGACTTTGATCTAAACTGCTAAACAACAACAGAACAGAGAACAAGGTTTACTTGATACAAATATTAGAGGTACATGGAAATCACCAAAACAAAGACCTAAAGCTCTTAAAATTTCTAAGATATTCAATGTTTAAGAAATCTTAAGGCTTTTACAATTACAACCTACAACAGAAATTCTGCATAACCAATTGTGTTGATCTTGTTACTCCTCCATCAGGTTGATCCTTGTTAAAGATTTAGTTTGAACCTTCAACTACTTATATAACATTTGCAGAAGACTTAGCCGTTGGAAAGATAACTTGATCAAGTGTCTTTGCTTTCTCCACAGTACAAGAGACGTTGAAGATAGATACACCAAAAGATCTTGATCCATTGTGTATCGTGTTTAGCCATTGAGTCTTCAAAGAGATCATGTACTATAGAGCCGTTGAGAGTAGATATCCGTAAAGCATGCTAACTTTTCTTGAGCCTTGTGAACTAAGACTCTAGATGACAAACTGATTTGACAATGCAACTTGCTTTCTGCAGTACAGATAGCTTCAGCTTTATCACTAACTCTAAATGATCACCATAAGCCAATTTACATTCACCAAGTGTATAAACAATTATGTTGCTTCTTCTGATGCTGGGACCTTCAGCTTCAGAGTCTACGCCAGACATCACTTAGAGAGTGTTCTTCAGATTCTGCACCACCAGAAGCTAACAATTCAGCTTCTCTAAAGTGTGCCCTTGTATATTAGATTCTGAATATATATATTTACAAGTATTAGAACCTGCATACATGAAACACACATCAAATATAACTATTGTTCTTTTAATACTTTGTTATCATCAAAATCTAAGGAATATATGTCATGAACAAATCTTGTTCTAACAATCTCCCCCTTTTTTATGATGACAAACATAAGTATTTAAAGGACAATGTTGGGTAGTTATAAATTTCTTTACAACATCAGAGTATGAGGTTTGTAAGCTCCCCCTGAGTCTAATAGTCCAAAGTTGAGTTCTATAAACCCACCCTAAGTACTACTTTCAAGAAAAAGTATTTAATTTTCTTAGTAACATCAAAGTCTGAGGTTTAGAAGCTCCCCCTGAGTCAAATAGTCCAAAGTTGAGGTTTGTAAGCTCCCTTTTAGATCTATATTTAAGAAAACTAAACATAATATTTTAACTTCCATTGGCAACATCATAATACGAGGTTTGTAAGCTCCTTCTGAGTCTGATAGTCTAAGGTTAAGGTTTGTAAGCTCCTCCTTAATTCTATGTACAAGAAAGTTAAAATGTGTCGCCCGAGCAAAATAACCAATATGTATAAAAATTAAATAACCATTATGTATGTTGGTTCTTGGATTGGCTAGAATTTTGGTAAAACAAAGGAGTTCAATGTTGATGTCACATGGGTGATGTCTTAACATTGAGTCTTAACATTGGTTTATGTTAAGAAGTTAAGTTGCTGAAGTTGTGATGTTTGATGTTACATGCGATGTTGTGACATCAGGTATGCAGAAGATTAATAACATCAGGTTTAGTGATGTTGTTAGGGTTTGCGTTTTAGCTAAATATTGGGAGAGCTGTTAGTCTCATTGGATGCGGATATCTTGCGATAGATATTCTCTGTTGCATAGAGATTTTATGCAGATATGTAGGGAGGTTTAAAAGCTGAAGATTTAAGAAGATTTTGAGAGAGAAAATCTGTTTTGAAGATTCAGTTTTAAATAACAAATCAGGTCAGATTTTGTAGCAGGTCCAAGCCCAATTCAAATAGCTTTATAATGCGCATCATTCCTGAAGGAAAAGGGACGAAGAAAAAGAGCTAAAGACTGAGTGTCGTTGTGTCTTCGTGTTTGTAAACCATTCAAGTGTGAATTGGTATTGTTGTTTTGAGTTATTCTTGATCAAAGCTGTGAAGCAGAATCAAGTAGTGTTATTCAAAGTGTATGATCTTTGAATTATATCACTGAAGTGATTTAGGGATTGAGTAGTGTTCTCATACCTAAGTGGTCTCTTAGGTAGAAAGTTCAGTAGTAGGAATTAAGTTTAGGAGATTGTCAACGAGGTTGTTGAGTCTGTAAATTAATTCTACAAGTAGTGAATTTCATCCCTGGCTTGGTAGCCCCCAGACGTAGGTAGTTAAAACCGAACTGGGTGAACAATTCATTGTGTTGATTTATTGTTGCTTTACATTGTCCATTGCAGAGTACGTTGTTGTGACATCACACTTAACATCACATATCTAATACCAGAATTTCAATTGGTATCTGAGCAGGCATCCTGTCTGTCTCTGGGTGAGATCTAGGAAAGTTACTTTCTGGTGTAAAGATGGACAAAGAAGTTGGAGGATTTGTTAACAGACCCCCTATTTTGGATGGCTCTAATTATGATTATTGGAAGCCAAGGATGATTACCTTTTTGAAATCCTTGGACAGCAGGGCTTGGAAGGCTATCATAAAAGAATGGAAAGCACCTGTTGTGTTTGAGAAAGATGATGCTGGGAAAGATAAAGAGGGCACCTCTAAGCTGAAACTTGAAGAAGAATGGACCAAGGAAGAAGATGAGCTTACCCTTGGAAATTCCAAAGCCTTAAATTCTATTTTCAATGGAGTAGATAAGAATATATTCAGGTTGATCAATACCTGTGAAGTTGCTAAGGAAGCTTGGGACATCTTGAAGACTACACATGAAGGATCATCTAGAGTTAAGATGTCAAGACTTCAGATTCTAACATCAAAGCTTGAAAGTCTGAAGATGAAGGAAGATGAGACTATCCATGACTTCCACATGAGTATCCTTGAGCTATCCAATGCATCTAGTGCTCTTGGAGAAAAGATGTCAGAAGAAAAGCTTGTAAGGAAAATCCTTAGGTCCCTTCCTAAGAGGTACAAGATGAAGGTGACTGCAATTGAAGAAGCTCAAGACATCAGCAAAATGAGGGTTGATGAGCTTATTGGATCTCTTCAAACATTTGAGCTAGGGTTAAGTGAAGAGGAACCGGAGAAGAAGTCCAAGGGTATAACTTTGGTTTCCAGTTCTGAAGAAGCTAAGAAAGGGAAAGAAGATGATTCTCAGGAGGAGTTGTCTCAGGCTATTGCTTTGCTGGGTAAACAGTTCAACAAAGTTATGAAGAGGATAAATAGGAGTTATAATCCCAATGTCAAGAACATTACCTCTGACATCAACAGATCAGGAGAACAAGGCAAGAAGTCTAAAGATGAAGAAAAATCCAGTAATGACAAAGGGATACAATGCTTTGAGTGTGAAGGGTATGGACATGTCAAGAAGGAATGTCCTACCTTTCTAAAGAAGCAGAAAGGGTTATCAGCTTCTTGGTCTGACAGTGAGAGTGAATTTGAAGAAAATTCAGCTAAACTTGCTAGAGCTATGATTGGGGTTTATGAGTCAGATGATGATTCTTGTGATGATGAGGTTACTTATGATGAACTTGCTGTCACTTATAAAGATCTTTTCATAAGAAGTGAACAAGTGTGTCTTGAAGGAGAAGAGCTGAGGAAAACCATAGTAAAGTTAAAAGCTGAAAAGACTGAACTCGAAGCTGAAGTCAGTATGCTTAACTATAAACTGGACTCTATGACCAAAACTGTCAGAATGTTGAATAATGGTACTGATGCTTTAGACAACATTCTTAGTATTGGGAAGATGGCTGCAGACAAATGTGGTTTGGGATTCACCAATGATGGAGGTTCTGATAATGTTATCACCTCCAAACCAGTGATGTTAAAACCGATGTTAAAACATCATGACAAAACTCCATCCAAGAAGAAATACAGGCACTGGAGATGTCACCATTGTGGATGTTATGGACACATTAAGGCTTATTGTTATAAGCTACATGGGTATCCACAGAAGGCTCATCAGGTTGTTCCCAAACAGAACTGTTATAAAGGAAGGAAGGTTTCCAAGCCTAAGAAGCAATGGGTCCCTAAAGTTAAGGTTACCAGCTTGATAGCTCACACTTCTTTAAGGGTTTCTACCAAAGAAGATTGGTACTTTGACAGTGGGTGTTCAAGGCACATGACTGGAGTAAAGAATCTGTTGGTAGATGTGAAGCTTCATTCTTCAGGCTATGTTACATTTGGTGATGGGGTCAAAGGAGAGATCAAGGGGATTGGTAAACTAAACTGTGCTGGTGCTCCCAGACTGGAGGATGTTCTTCTTGTTAAAGGACTGACACCAAATTTGATTAGCATTAGTCAACTCTGTGATCAAGGATTCCAAGTAGACTTTACAAAGTCTGAATGTATTGTCAAAGATGATAAAGGAGAAGTCATTATGAAGGGAGCCAGGTCTAAGGACAATTGTTATCTTTGGGTGCCACAAAACTCAAATTCTTCCACGTGTGTTTTTGCTAAAGAAGATGATGTCAAAATCTGGCATCAGAAGTTGGGACATCTTCACTTGAAGGGAATGAAGAGAACCATCTCCTCAGAAGCAGTCAGAGGAATTCTTAAACTTAATATTGAGGAAGGAAAAGTGTGTGGGGACTGTAAAAAAGGGAAGCAGACAAAGATGTCACATCCGAAGCTTCAACATGACACCACCTCCAAGGTCTTGGAACTACTTCATATGGACTTGATGGGACCTATGCAGGTGGAAAGTCTGGGTGGAAAGAAATATGCATATGTAGTTGTGGATGACTATTCGAGGTACACCTGGGTGAGCTTCATCAAAGACAAATCAGAGGTGTTTGATGTTTTTAAAGATCTTTGTCAAAGACTCCAAAGGGAAAAGGAGAGTAATGTTGTCAGGATAAGGAGTGACCATGGAAGAGAGTTTGAGAATATCAAGTTTGAGGAGTTTTGCTCTGCTGAAGGTATAAGTCATGAGTTTTCATCTCCTATTACTCCTCAGCAAAATGGAGTAGTTGAGAGGAAGAATAGAACTATCCAAGAGTATGCTAGAGCTATGATCCACGCCAAGAAACTTCCCTATCATTTCTAGGCTGAAGCCATGAATACTGCCTGCTATATTCACAACAGGGTTACCCTGAGAAGAGGCACTTCTTCCACTCTGTATGAACGGTGGAAGGGAAGGAAACCTAATGTTAAATACTTTCATGTTTTTGGAAGTAGATGCTATATTCTTGCTGATAGAGAACAAAGAAGAAAATTGGATTCCAAAAGTGATGAAGGAATATTTTTGGGATATTCGACTAACAGCAGAGCATATAGGGTTTTCAACTCTAGAACCAAGGTGATGATGGAGTCAATCAATGTGGTGATTGATGACAATGACAAGCAGGAAGATGATGATGTCCTAGATGATGTTGGAACATCAATTAGTGAAGTTGCACCAGAAGCTGAAGATAGAAGTCTAACTCCTAGTGTTGCTGTTGCTGAGCCTGAAATTGAGCAACCTCATAAAGATCCCTCTATCAGAGTGCAGAAGAACCACCCAAAGGAGCTTATTATAGGTGATCCAAATTCTGGAGTGAGGACTAGGTCTAGAGATGTTATAGCAAGTTCATGTTTTGTCTCCAAAATTGAGCCAAAAATGTCAAGGAAGCATTGACTGATGAGTTTTGGATAAATGCAATGCATGAAGAGCTGGAGCAATTCAAGAGGAATGAAGTATGGGAGCTTGTACCTAGGCCGGATGGAGTTAATGTAATTGGCACCAAGTGGATCTACAAGAATAAATCTGATGAACAAGGAGTGGTCACCAGAAACAAGGCCAGATTAGTTACTCAGGGATACACTCAGGTTGAAGGAATTGATTATGATGAAACCTTTGCTCCTGTGGCAAGACTGGAATCTATCAGATTGCTCTTAGGTGTGGCTTGTAATTTCAAATTCAAGCTTTTTCAGATGGATGTTAAAAGTGCCTTCTTGAATGGTTACTTAAATGAAGAGATGTATGTTGATCAACCAAAAGGATTTATTGATCCAACATTTCCTGACCATGTGTACAAACTAAGGAAAGCTCTATATGGTTTGAAGCAAGCACCAAGAGCTTGTTATGAAATACTTACTGAATTCCTGGTTGTGAATGGCTACAGAAAAGGAGGAATTGACAAGACTTTGTTAAAGAGGAAGGAGGAAAACTGATGATAGCTCAAATCTATGTAGATGACATAATATTTGGTGGGATGTCAGATGCAATGGTGAAACATTTTGTGGAACAGATGCAGTCTGAATTTGAAATGAGTCTTGTTGGTGAGCTGAACTATTTTCTTGGTCTACAAGTTTGACAAATGGAGGACTCCATATTCATTTCTCAGAGCAAGTATGCAAAGAACATAGTGAAGAAGTTTGGTCTAGAGAATGCTAATCACAAGAGGACTCCTGTTCCTACTCATCTAAAATTATCCAAGGATGAACATGGTGTCAGTGTGGATCAAAGTTTATATAGAAGCATGATTGGGAGTCTATTGTATCTCACAGCTAGCAGACCTGACATTGCTTTTGCTGTTCGAGTTTGTGCCAGATACCAATCTGAGCCTTAGGTTAGTCACTTGAATCAAGTAAAGAGGATCCTGAAATATGTTAATGGCACTAGTGACTATGGGATGTTGTATAGTCATGGATCTGGGACTGAGTTAAGGGGATATTGTGATGCTGACTGGGCTGGGAGTGCTGATGATAGGAAAAGAACTTCAGGAGGTTGTTTATTCTTAGGGAATAATCTGATATCATGGTTTAGTAAGAAGCAGAACTGTGTGTCTCTCTCTACTGCTGAGGCTGAGTACATAGCAGCAGGGAGTAGTTGTTCTCAACTTGTTTGGATGAAGCAAATGCTGACTGAATACAATGTCAAGCAAGATGTCATGACATTGTACTGTGATAATTTGAGTGCTATCAATATTTCTAAGAATCCTATTCAGCATAGCAGGACTAAGCATATTGATATAAGGCATCATTTTATAAGAGATTTGGTTGAAGACAAAGTTGTTGTCTTGGAACATGTAGCTACAGATAAGCAATTAGCTTATATTTTCACTAAAGCCTTAGATGCAAACCAATTTGAAAGTTTAAGAAGTAAATTGGGAATTTGCATTTATGAAGATTAAGTGTGCTGGAGAGTGTAGTGTGCAGTTGTGTACTTTATTGAAAATTAATTTAACTGCTGAAGGCATACAGGATTGGAGTACATAAAAAGTTACAAACAAAGAGTCTATAGATTGTCCCAACCCCCTGCATCTAGAAAAGCTTTCCAGTCTTCATCCCAATCATCATCAGCAGCTTGTTGTTGCACAGGAAGCTTCTTGCTTGGTTTCATGGTTGTTTCTGATGTTTTGCCTGTTCTTGTTGCTCCTGAAGAAGTTCCAGCTGTTGTATGTGTTTTGCTCTTCTTCTTCAGTGGATCTGGTTTCTTGTCCTCTTGCTTGAGGTTCGTTGCTGCATCTTTGGAGTTTGACTGGCTCATTCTTGGTTGCTGTGTGGTGCTGCTGGAAGGAAGAAGGCTTGTTTTTATATTGCAAACAAGGAGCATTGTTTGTATCGCCTGACCAGTCAAGGTGTTGGAACTTGTTTTCTTGGGAAAAGGTTGGTGTTTGACTGTATCATTTATTATGTCAGGACATTGTGTTTGGTGATTGTCCAATTGTGGCTAAAAAGGGGGGGGAGTTAGCCAAGAGTTAGTCAAGGTGGCGTTGCAATGCCAAGAAGAAGGATTAGTCATTGTGCAATGCTAAGGAGTGCAGCTAGTGTGATGCTGAAATGTAGATATTGAGGGGGAGCTTGCTCTATGTTGAACAGTTGCTGGTATGCTGATTCTTGCTTTGAGGGGGAGCTTGACCTATGCTGCTGATTAGTGGTTGAAGTCTGTGCAGCTGCTACTAGTTAGTGCTGAAGTATGTAGCAGAGTATTGGAGTGTGTGCAGCATGCTGAAAGCATTTTGAAGCTGTTTGAAGAAGTGTGTTGCTATGAGTTTTAATTAATAATTTTTTATCCGCTGCTGAAGTCTCTGATGTTGCAGAGATTGTTTTAGCCAAAATTAGCCAAAGGGGGAGATTGTTGGTTCTTGGATTGGCTAGAATTTTGGTAAAACAAAGGTGTTCAATGTTGATGTCACATGGGTGATGTCTTAACATTGAGTCTTAACATTGGTTTATGTTAAGAAGTTAAGTTGCTGAAGTTGTGATGTCAGATGTTACATGATGCAGAAGATTAATAACATCAGGTTTAGTGATGTTGTTAGGGTTTGCGTTTTAGCTGAATATTGGGAGAGCTGTTAGTCTCATTGGATGCGGATATCTTGGGATAGATATTCTCTGTTGCATAGAGATTTGATGCAGATTTGTAGGGAGGTTTAAAAGCTGAAGATTTAAGAAGATTTTGAGAGAGAAAATATGTTTTGAAGATTCAGTTTTAAATAACAAATCAGGTCAGATTTTGTAGCAGGTCCAAGCCCAATTCAAATAGCTTTATAATGCGCATCATTCCTGGAGGAAAAGGGACGAAGAAAAAGAGCTAAAAACTGAGTGTCGTTGTGTCTTCGTGTTTGTAAACCATTCAAGTATGAGTTGGTATTGTTGTTTTGAGTTGTTCTTGATCAAAGCTGTGAAGCAGAATCAAGTAGTGTTATTCAAAGTGTGTGATCTTTGAATTATATCACTGAAGTGATTTAGGGATTGAGTAGTGTTCTCATACCTAAGTGGTCTCTTAGGTAGAAAGTTCATTAGTAGGAATTAAGTTTAGGAGATTGTCAACGAGGTTGTTGAGTCTGTAAATTAATTCTACAAGTAGTGAATTTCATCCCTGGCTTGGTAGCCCCCAGACGTAGGTAGTTAAAACTGAAATGGGTGAACAATTCATTGTGTTGATTTATTGTTGCTTTATATTGTCCATTGCAGAGTGTGTTGTTGTGACATCACACTTAACATCACATATCTAATACCAGAATTTCAATGTACAAAAATTATAAATGACCATTATGTACAAACTGAATGGGTTCAGTTTCTAATTAAATACTTACTACCTTTTATCCCCCTTTTGTCACATTAATATGAATAAAAAGAGAAAATGGAAAAGAATTACAGTCATAAATGCATAACAGGCCATCATTACAAGATCAAAGAAAACACAAAGGTGCTTGGTGATCTCTCCCCAAAGGCAAACTCAAAGAGAGGGGTTAGAAGGATACCATGCTTATGATTTTGATGAGATGCAAATGATATGATAGGTGGAATCTTAGGGGTAAAAATTAGAGTATGACAATACGGCCAACAAATTATTACCATAGAAGATTCTTCTGCCTATTTCAAATTGGGCCTATAAAATGCTCTTGAGGCCGAGATCACCATGACAACGATTTATGATTGACAAGGATTTCGTCAGGATTCATCCCCATGACAACGATCCCATGGTCATAGTTGTTGGTGTGATGATTGAGAGATCAAGTGAGTGTTGATTGATTAAGGGATTTCTTTAGATATTCTCTACTAGAACGCATTTGAAAGGCTTAAATTGAGTCTAGATGATCTTTGAGCGTTCCAAGGTTCATTAGTTGGCTTCTAGGGCGAGCAGGTACTTGTAAAGGGTTACATCACCCTCAATACGGTGTTTAGGCGGAATGAAAATGCAAATAGGATCAAAGTCATGTACCTTGTGATATACACCCCATCCTAATATAATATAATCATAGTTAGTGAAGTTATGTTTGATCGATAACAAGATGTCACACATAATATTGAGACAATTTGTGAATCAATGCGATGAAGTAACAACAAATTAAAAATGAAGAAAATAAATAACATAATTAATTTCTAACTAAGTGTAATACCCTAATTTTTACCCCTAAGATCCCACATATCATTTTGCATCTGCATCACAAACAAGATCACCAGTACCTGTGTTTTTCTTAATTGCTTTATGTTTATTTCTCTTTACTAACCTCTAATCAAAATACCAAAAATATTTTGCAAATTTTTGCTTGTTTTTTCTTCTCTGTGTGGTTAGGGTTTTACAGGAAAATTGATGGCAAAAGCATGGCTTGGAATCAAGTGTGACTATTCAATTGTGGTTGAGGTCAGATGGAAGTTTGACCTAATCTTGGTCAAACTATCAAGACAATTGTTCCAAGTGCAAGTTATCTGCTCAGTGGGCTATTTCTCAAGTAGTGGTTGTTCAAAGTCAAGATGTCTTGTGCTGAGATTCTTCAGTTTATCAAGCAATGGTTCATATGAGTTTCGAGTTCAGAAAGTCAGGTTTAAATTCATTTGAGATCATTAGTTCAGATTGGGTTCGTCTGTGGATTTATTTTCCTAAAGATTGATTCAATCAAATTCAAAGTGGTTCAAGATTTATTTGATCAGAAATTCAGAGGATGACACATTCAAATGGCCGTTGTTTCAGTTGTGGTTTGTTGTGTTGAATATGTTATCAGAGGCTTGTGAAAAAGTTTGGTTATCCATTTGCTATCCATGATCCATTTCATAAACCATCCACATTTCCTACACCAAGTTCATATTCAAATCCATCAAATCCTTTATCAGCCCTTTTTTTTTAAAATCCAATTACTCGATCCATATCCATTTTTGTTATCCATTACAAAACCATTTCTATCCATTTAATATCCAAACTTCATATCCACTTTTCTCAAATTCAAACTTATTTTCCATAATTCATTTCACTTCCAAATATCCATTAATATCCAATTTCTATATTTTTATCCATATTTTCAAGATATCCATTTTTCTATATCCATTTCATAAAACACTTCCAATTTCTCATTATCCACTTAAAAACATTTTTTCAAATTTTCATAACCATTTCTAAACCCTTTTTTAATCCATTTTTCATGTCCAAATATCATATCCATTGTCCCAATCCATTTTTCCAAAACAATTCAATTTCAAATATTCATTTTTTAGCCCATTTGATTTGGATATCCAATTCAATTTCTAAATCCATTTCAAGGCCATTCTTTTCACCCATATTTCTAAATCCATTTTCTATATTCATTTCTAATCCATTTCCATAATTCATTACCAAATACAATACCAAGCCCATTACAAATCAAAGTCCATTTACAAATTGAAGCCCACATGAAGAAAGAAAATTGAAAAAAAAAGACAACTCATGTCATGACTAGAAGAACACGGCCCATGCTTTTCCAAGCCACTGATACTATAGCTACAAGCCATCACGCCAAGCTTCTACACAGAAATACACAGCCAAACAAGCAAGCACATCCACACGCACTATTACTATTTTACACGACCAAGAATTCAAGCCATCAAATTCAAGCCATATTCAAGCTACAACAAGTTTTAATCAAACAAGCTGCGACCCATTACACTTCAAGTCGTACCTGATACACAAACAGTCATGTAAGCTGCTAGCCAACACGCATACCATGCGCAAGCTTCAAAACGCAGCAAAATGCAACGAAACGAAAAGCAAAACGCGGAGCAGCGGATTAAAACGGCATTTCCAATTTCGTTTCAATTCACTCTCAATTCACTCTATAAATAAGGTGTTGATCCTTCACAATTCTTCAAGCTTGGAAAGCCAAATACATCCTGCCAAAATCGCTTTAAGCTTCAACCTCAATTATTTAACCTTTAACCTTCACTGCGAATTCAAAGAACCACACTTAAACTTCAGTGTCCAACACAAATTCACAGGAGCAAGTTCAACAAAACTCAAGAACAATATCAAACCTGCAAAATTCAACAATCAATCACAACCTTCACAAATTGTTTCTCAACCTTCAAAACTTCAACCAATACCTCCAATTCGTACTCTAAGTTTCATCAAACCGCAACATCAACATCAACATCACCAAACAACAAAAATTCGCTCGCGAATCGCAAGGTTTGAAGAAGCATCCACAGTGAGCATTTGTTTTTCCGGCGAGATCCATCGAGAGAGGGAGTATGGCCGCGATTTAGAAGAAGAAGAAATAAATCAAAAAAACTCGCAGCAAAGCCACTGTTTCTTTTGCCGACGACGAGATCTTTGAGCGAGAACGATAGACGTGGCAGAGGCTGGTATCAACTGTGGCACAACATGATTGAGACGGCAAAAATTCGGCACGGCGGAGGGCGCGCCATTATCGGCGATAATTCCAAGCTGAGAGAGTATCGGCCGGTGAGAAAAAATTGGAAAAAAAAGAGGAACAACAGTCCGACCACCGCGTATGGAAGAAAAAGAGGAGGATTTGTTTTGATGAACAGTGTCGTCGCGATGTTTTGACAGAAAGAGTGAATTGCTACAGTGACGACATGAATAGAAGAAGATGATTGAAGATTTGCTTCTGTTTCTTTTTTTTTTCTTTTTTCCTTAATTTGTTTTAAAGAGGATTGTTCTTTTTGTTAGGATTGGGCCTAGAGCCCGTTTGTTTTTTACCATCCTCACCACCGCCATTTTCTCTCATAAACCTCTCTCTCATTTTTTATTTATTTTATAAAACCTTCTTTAATTTTCTTTTATTTCTCTATTTTAATATTTTTTACTCAATATATTTTCTTATTATTTTAGACTTTGATTGACTAATGTTGTGGATCTTGGTATTTTGATTTTTGATTTTAAATATTTTCTAGAAAAATTATTAAAAATAGTTTTAATTTTATTTTATTGAATTTCTATTTGTTGTTATTTGTTTTGGATTTTGAATCTTGATAAGATCTCATCAATATCAATGAACTTTGGGTGTTGATTTTATCCTCCAAGAGAGGTTATTGATATTGATGATGATTTAATCGATTTAAGATTCAATTTGTTGTTTCTTTTCATCTTGACCTCTTATTCTTTTTTTATTTTGATCGATGAAAGTCTTATGGATCTAGGAATTCCTTTATTGAATTTTGATCAAGACTAGATCCTTACCATTTTTTTTTTCTTTTCGTGCGGTATTGCTTTCGGATGACGATTTACATATCGTTCATCTAGCATGCATTAGCACAAAGATCTATTGACCGGCCTCATTTGTAGGGTAATTACTCCGTAAATTACTCGGCGATTGCTTAACATAACGCAACATATGTCCCGTATCGGAAAACTATCAAGAATGATTGATTATTTGTCTTTTGGTTCAAAACTTATGAAACTTGTTGTTAGGAGGCTTTGGTCTTATCAATCCTCTAATGAGTTTTCATTAATCTTGACCTAAGTGCAATTATTCAATTATTATTGATCACTTACTCTAACAATTAATCACTAACTTACTAACAACTAGTGGGATACCGGTGCGTCCGCACGGGTTCCGCTGCGGACCTTTGAAATTGGACCAATATATTTTGACAGTGAAAAATTTAAATTCACAATTTTTAAAGGATTGTGTTAATAAAAAAAAGTAATATCAAATATTGATATGTCACAAAAGAATAGTGAACTGCGGAATTGTCACCAGTTAGATTATGAAATTTAAATAATAAATAGAAAAGATTTAAATTTAATTTAAAAAAAAATAACATAAAGTAGTAAAAGATAAAAAATATAAGT
This sequence comes from Lathyrus tuberosus, assembly GCA_022829125.1. Taxonomy (NCBI): domain Eukaryota; kingdom Viridiplantae; phylum Streptophyta; class Magnoliopsida; order Fabales; family Fabaceae; genus Lathyrus; species Lathyrus tuberosus. Next base: position 256,791 of record JALAZF010001003.1, on the reverse strand, counting down.
GAATCAAAGATAACTATTTAAATGAAAGACATATTTAAAAAAAAATTGTATCAAATTTCCAATTTTTAAAAGAAAGACATCAATAATATATATTTCAATTATTCATATATTATCTTTAAAAAAGTTGTATGTTAAATTAAAAATAATTAAAAAAAAAACAATATTAGATATCAATGCGTTCACACCGATTTTGCCCTGGTCCTCACTGCGTTTACACGGTACTCGTGGTATACCTGTGCGTTCACAATAATTTTGGCCTGGGAACCCGTGCATTACCACAGTACTGTGTGTTACCCGTGAGTTCACACGGTACTGATGTGTTACCCGTGTATTTGGTAAGGTTACCCGTGCGTTCACACGGTATTGGTATATTAGTTGTGCGTTCACACGGTACCTGATCGTACCTGGATCAGACAGTTTGAAGATGGCCAACGACGTCTGAAATTGTTGCTATTTCGATGGTGGTGAAAGACGGCGCGGGGGGGGGGGGGGAGGTGTACCTGCAGGGCACTCTGATGCTTAAGTCAGTGAGGGCACAACAAATACAGAGAAAGTGAGTGAGAGTAAGAAGTTAACTATCCTGACCCTCTCAAGTGAGAGGGATTTATAGGAGACCCCCAGCGCGTGGCCAACGGTTACTTGCAACGGGTGGGACCAGCGTGTGACCCGTTCCAAATAATTGCTAGGGCTTACGTGTAGTAATAATGACCAGCTCTTGGTCAACGCCCTAGTGTAACCGTCCCTTTAATGCCATTAGTAGACGGTTACATGAAACGTATCTTTGTAGATAAGACCGTTGGTGGACTCCTCGGGGGAGAATCTACAATGTCGAGGAAATATGGTGGTCGTGGTCTGGACGTGACCTAACGGAGGAGAACCATGCTTGTCGAGGACCTATGAGTCAACGAGATTAGGAGTATTCTCGCGGGGAGAAGTTAATCTGTCGAGGAGCCCATTTCATCAGGGTGTGATGTCTTCCTTTCATGTTTGTCTTCCGATGCTCGACACTGTCAAGGTGCCAGGTGCCCGACATACCTTTGGCCTCGCGTATGGCAGTCATGTGTCCTTCTCTAGGACTTTATTGGGCTTCTTCAAGTTGTACGGATTGGGCCTGTTTGATTGTAGGAAACCATGGCCCAGTCCAGAACAGGAGCCCCCCCCCAAGTCGTTGCTTTGAGGTATCAGAGTAATGACTTGAGGGTCAATAATCGTGTCGGGGAAATGCCAAGGGATGATCCGAGGAGGATATCGGCATAGTTGAAATTTCTATGATTATCATGACGTCGGCCATTGATATCTTGCGGGCAATTATCATAAGGCGGGCACTGATAGCTTGCGGGCAATGAAGAGTTGTATCTGGTTGAAATGTTGGGGAGATGAGAAGTTTCCGTTTTGAAACGATGGGATGATGAAAGGACACGCGTGGATTTTTGACCGGTGCAAGTGTGCCATGTGTCACTTGTCATCATTGCATAGGGTGGCTGCCTAGGGTAGAGTACTTGAGTGCCCCAGGCTTCTCGAGTTCCGTGATTTGTCTATAAATATTCTCTCTTCCCTTCATTTCTCATTTTTCTCTCTTTCGTTCAAGAATCGTTTCCTCTTCCTTCTCCGTTTTCTCATCCTCTGTTCGCCATCATCAACAACCGCAAGTCCGCCGTGAACCGCCGTGCTACGCTGTGCCGGAACCTTATTTTACCATCTACAAGGTATTTTCTTCAAAACTGTTGTTTTTTCTGGCATTTCCTTTAAGTTTAGCTTGCTTGAAATCGTTTCTCTGATGAACTGATGAAGTTCTCATGAGAAATGGAAGGATTTCTGGCGAACACGGCAGGGATCTTTGGCTGTTTTAAGAGAAAGAGTGTATGAAATTTTCTCTGTTTCCGTTTCTGTTGAATAAAACCGAGGAAATGGATGAATATTCCGGGGACTTGTAGAAAATTTCCGGGGAGCGTGATGAACATCGCGGGGACCTGATAACGTTTTGGGTCCCCAACAATTACTCTTTTTCGTTGATTTCACGGGAAAAAGGGGAAAGATTTTCCGGGGAAGCGATGAGTTTCCGGGGACATCCGTTATTCGTCTCCGACCGGCTAGTTTGGTATGACTCATCGAATTCACCTGTTCCCTTCTATTTTTCAGGTTGATGGACAGATTGGCTGCTAAAGTGGCCGTAGGTGAATTCGAAGAGGATAACCAACCCAAAATTCCGATGGCCCATATGGCTTTTAGACAAGAGCGTCTGCTTGAGGATTGGGTGTGTGAGGAGGCCCTCACTATGTCGTCCGTCTTCACGTTCCCCGAAGAAATTGGGTTTTGTACTGTCGAGCATAGGTTGCTCGGTTCTGAGCAATCCTGGAAAGTGTACCGTCCCAACGAGGACCATCGTATATGCACACCTTACATGGGAATGCGTTTCCCGGTGTATAAGTTTATGTTTCAAGAGGCAGGGTGGAGGCTCCCCTTCACAGACTTCCAAGAGGGGGTCTTCAAATGGTTAAAATTGGCTCCATCGCAAATCCACCCGAACTCATTGGCCTTTCTCCGGGCTTTTGAGCTCGTCTACAAACACTTGGACATCAGGGCAACAGTGTCCCTTTTCTTCTGAATTTTTCATCTGCAGCGGTCTACAACCGATGGTCGACACGGCTGGGTGTCATTTAAACAAAATAAAGCTTTATTTCACACCTACTTGGATTCTGTTCGAGATTTCAAGTGGCGTTACTATTTTGTGAAGCCGGTCACTCCTGAGGCCATTAATTCGATATATGAAAGGGTGACTCAAGAAGTGGATGGGCTGTCTACCGAAGTGATGGTGCCAAGATTCCCCCTCTTCTGGACAGAAGAGCATTACAAAGAGGGGGTAGACAAATACAAAGTAAGACATAATAAGCTTAATGTCGAGGATCACGATGCTTATGGCAAGATTGTCGAGTACGTGGAGAGTTTGAATAAAATTCCAAGCGTACCCGAGGATGGAGAGACCTCGACAGGTGGGAAAGAGCAGGTGACGAAGACCCGCCGCCTGATTAATACTCGTGTTCTGCTCGAGACTTTCTCCGATGAGGAGGCTGTCGAGCTCTTAGGTGGTGCAAAGATCCTCGACTTAGATTACTCTTATGTTCGTGTATCTTGTTTTACTAATATTTTTCTTTCTTTTTGTAGGGAAAATGGTCAAATCTGCAGAAAGATACTCGAGGCTAAGGGCAAAAAGGTCTAGGGAAGAACAATCCCGTCCAACCGAACAAAGTACCCCTCAGCATGTCTCTTCTACGACAGTGCCTGAGAGTATTCCCTCTACTGCAGTGCCCGAGGGTTCCGAGCAATCTCATGTTGTGTTAACTGCAACTGTGAGCTCTGAGAATCAGTCCCCGGGGGCCCAAGGGACATCTAAGCGGGCAAGGACTGCTGGGCCGCCCATTGTTGATGTGGAAGGTAGTCCCCCTCCTCCTCCTGCTAGCTTCGAGATTCCTCCGTGTTATCTCCAGCGTCGCTATTTCTCCGAGGTTATTTGTCCTCGAGTCGCCCCTGCTGAAGTCCAGGCTTTGTTGGGGAGTGCTTCGGAAGCGAGAAGGAAAATAATTGTCGAGGATATGTCTGTCGAGGCTTTGTTGGGGAGTGCCTCGTTCTGAATGACGAGAGTTGCTATGCTGCTGAGCTTTCTCGATTGGAAGAAAGACTTCGAGCTTTGGAGGTTGAATTGCTCGGTGTGCAGAAGGACTTGAAGGACTACAGGGAGTTGAACAGAGAACAAAACGAGCAGCAAGAACAATCGGAGAAGAAGTTGAAGGAAGCTGAGGATGCGGCGAAGGGCCACCTTGCTCGGATCACTGCGTTGGAAGAGGAAGAGCAACGTTTCAAGGACAGGATAGCTGACCTGGAAGAGGCTGTTCGGCCAGCCGAGAATGAGACCGAGGAGGATAAACTGCTGACCTCTCGAGCAGCCCTGATAGCCAAGCTCAGGGAAGTCGAGAAGGATCTTCGGTTGGCTGAAGTTGATGCTCTAGAGTTTGCAGATGTCGGGTTCCAGAACGCTGTGGCGCAGCTCAAACTCCTGAATCCGGACCTTGTAACCGATGGAGCTGATTCCAAGTTTGAGGTGGTCGACGGTAAGATTGTGTTGCCCGGACAAACAGTAAATGTTGATGGGGGAAGCGGGGAGCAGGAGAATCCCGAGGCAGCTGATGCTGCTGCGGAGTGATAGTGTAGTCAGTTTGGCCTGCGTGCCAATTTATTGTATTGACTGGCCTGCGTGCCAAACTTGCTAATTTGCCCGGCCTAAGAGCCAGGGCTTTATGTAATATTTTTACAATGGGCTTGCCCGATTTAGTATTTCCATTTTGCCTCTTTATCTGCTCTGTGTGTGGTATTTTACTTATTTTTATCTAAGTTATTTTGAAATTGCTGGATATTTGGGAGTTTACTCGACTCTAGTGATCCTCGACTGCGAAGAGAGCTGGTCGAGCGGTTAGGGGTTGTACCCCGACCTTCAACGAAGCTAAGAGGTCGATCGAGGTCTTAGTTTCATGGCGTAAACTTCCCATCGCGAGCTGGGTGTTCTGCCTACAAGGTACTTCGACGACGGAGCTCGATAGAGTACTCCTCGTCGGGCCATAAGTTCAACGCACACACAACGTGACTTTTGACCTTCGTTAGCATATGGGGGTGTCGCGCCTGTACCATGGTACGCTCCCCGTAACGGCAACTTTTGTATAGTTACATGCAGTGTTCAACTGTAATATTGTTTAAGCTTCTCAGGATTCCATGGTCGAGCAAGTTGTTCACCTTGGAGGTTTTCGAGGTAATAAGCACCTGTACCCGTCTTTGCGATGACGCGGTAGGGGCCCTCCCAGTTTGCGGCCAGCTTTCCTTCACGTGAATTTTTCTGATTTCTTCGTAAGACAAGACTGCCTACTTGGAAATCTCGTTTGATGACTTTGTCATTATAACGCAAAGTTATTTTTTGTTTTAAAGAGGCTTCTCGGAGGAAGGCACCCGTCCTTATTTCTTCGACCAGGTCGAGTTCCTCGCGAAGGGTTTCGTTGTTCTCTTCTTTGTCAAGATGAGCTTCTGTCCTTCTCGAAGGTTCCCTGATTTCCACGGGAATTACTGCCTCGGTTCCATATGTTAACCGAAACGGGGTCTCCCCGGTCGTGGAATGAGGGGTGGTTCGATATGCCCAGAGAACGCTGTGTAACTCCTCGACCCACCGTTGTTTGGCTTCGCTGAGTCGTCGTTTGAGTCCTCGGAGTATTACTCTGTTCGCTGCTTCAGCTTGCCCGTTGGTTTGTGGGTGTTCGACCGACGTAAAATGTTGTTTCGTACCCAGTTTTGCAATGAAGTCTTGGAAGTTTCCGTCGGTGAACTGCGTCCCGTTGTCTGTGACAATGGCCTGAGGCACGCCGAATCGGGCGAGTATATTTCTCTTGTAGAAACGTAATATGTTAAAAGCAGTGATCTTGGATAATGCTTCTGCCTCGATCCACTTTGTGAAGTAATCTACCCCGACGATGAGGTACTTATTTTGGTATGATCCTACGACAAAAGGTCCGAGGATATCCATTCCCCACCATGCAAAGGGCCACGGGGATGACAATGATTTAAGCTCGTTTGGAGGAGCGAGGTGCATGTCCCCATGCCTCTGACAACGGTCACACTTTTTGACGTGTTCCTTTGCGTCTTGTTGCATAGTAGGCCAATAATATCCTGCTCGGAGAACTTTTCGAGCCAAAGATCTTCTGCCTAGATGTTGCGCGTTGATTCCTTCATGTATTTCCTGGAGAATCTCTGAAACTTTACCTTCCTCGACGCATCGGAGTAGAGGGATGGAGAATCCTCGGCGATATAGCTTACCTTCGACTATGGTGTATGCACATGCCCGCCTCTTAACTATCCCAGCTTCTTTAGGATCGTCGGGCAGTATGCCCGTCATCAGGTATTCGTAAATTGGAGTCATCCAACAGTTTGCGTCCCAGATAACGTTCACCTCTGTGGTCGAGGTAGGTTTGTTGATGCTCGGATGGGTCAGTATCTCTTGGATCACTGATTTGTTCCCTCCTTTCTTCTTAGTGCTCGCTAGCTTGGAAAACACATCTGCTCGAGTGTTATGCTCGCACGGGATGTGAGCCACCTCCGCGGAGACAAATTTCTTCAACTTTTCTTGTACCAGGGTTAGGTATTCAATGAGACTATCATTTTTGGCCTGAAATTCTCCCCGAACTTGTGATGCTACGAGCTGAGAGTCTGTAAAGATTTTGACTTCTTTTGCGCCAAGGTCTTCTACAAGTCGAAGTCCTGCGAGGAATGCCTCATACTCAGTTTGGTTATTTGATGTTTTGAAAGATAGCTCTAGTGAGACTTTTATCGAGATGCCCTCCTCGTTTTCAAGGATAATGCCTGCCCTGCTGCCTTTTGCACTAGAGGCTCCGTCGACGTAAATTGTCCATTTTTGGGAGCCATTGGTCAAGGGTTCGGGGACTGTCATTTCTGCTACGAAGTCGGCCAGTACCTGAGCTTTCAAGGCTTTTCTTCCTTCGTATCGAACTTCAAACTCGGATAGCTCGAGAGACCACCGGAGCATTCTCCCCGCCATATCTGGCCGACTAAGGAGCTATCTGATAGGCTGCTCAGTTCTTACCACGATCGTGTGGGCCAGGAAGTAATGGCGTAGTCTTCTGGCTGCAGTTACGAGGGCCAAGGCAACCTTTTCAATCTATTGGTATCTGAGCTCGGGACCCTTAAGAGATTTTCTCGTGAAATAAATAGGTTTATGTCCGTCGGGGGTCTCCCGTATGAGGACAGTACTTACCGCTTCGCCGGTGATGGCCAGGTACAAGAAGAGTGTTTCCCCGTTATCTGGTCGGGACAGGACCGGGGGTTGTGATAAGACTTATTTTAGATGGAGGAGGGCTTGTTCGCATTCTTCACTCCATTCGAATGTTGCTTTCTGTCGAAGAAGTTTGAAAAATGGGAGTGCGTATTGGGCAGATTTGGCGACAAAACGAGAGAGGACAGTTAACATTCCGTTAAGTGATTGTATCGACTTCTTTGATTTCGGAGTAGGAATCTCGGAAAAAGCCTTACATTTGTCGGGATTCGGTTCAATTCCTCTCTCCGTAAGGTAAAAGCCGAGGAATTTCCCTGCTCGAACCCCGAAAGTACACTTGTCGGGGTTGAATCTCATGCGACATTTCCTTGCCGTGTCGAACACCTTCTTAAGATGAGCAGCGTGGTCGACTTCTTCTGTAAATTTGACGATCATGTCGTCCATATATACTTCGAGCATGTTACCAATTTCTGCTCGAAAGACCTTGTTCATCATTCGTTGGTAGGTGGTGCCAGCATTCTTCAGACCAAAGGGCATTACATTGTAATAATAATTGCCTGACTCAGTCATAAAAGCTGTATGCTTTCTGTCGGCCTCATCCATGGGAATTTGGTTATATCTTAAATAAGCGTCCATGAAAGACAACAGTTTAAATCCTACAGAATTGTCGACCAGTCGGTCGATGTTAGGCAATGGGTAAGAGTCTTTCGGGCATGCCCGATTGAGATCCGTGTAGTCAATGCACATCCTCCATTTTCCATTAGATTTTTTAACAAGTACAACATTGGACAACCAAGTGGTGTACTTGGCCTCCGAAATAAAGTTTGCCTCTAGGAGGTCTTTTACAGCTTTTTCAGCAGCCTCCATTTTTTCTGGAGACTGCCTACGCCTACGTTGAGCTATAGCCCTAGCATTTGGATCTATGGTCAGCTGGTGACAAACCACTTGAGGATCTAATCCGGGCATCTCCGAAGCGCTCCAAGCGAACAAATCCGAATTCTCTCGGAGACATGCCTTCAGCTGCCTCCTCGCCAAGTCGGGGAGTCCATGGCCGATCTTCAAAGTTCGCTCTGGGTCGTCGCCAAGAGGGATCAGCTCGAAATCTCCGTCTGGGATGGGGCGTGTTGGGTAGAGAGGCTGCCCGTTGACTTCAACTGGGAGGTCTTTGCCTGCAACTTCATCTTGTTCCCCAGTGAACCTGCTATCAAGGTCGACCGCGCTGACCGGCGGTAGTGGAACCTGTGCGACATCTGAAGTTGCTCTTCTGGGGTGGACACCACCGACAACACTTGGACCTTTGATCATTGCATCAAAACATCTTCTAGCTGCTTCAATATCCCCGTGAAGGGTAACCACACGTCCTTGTGTCGTATAATACTTCAATTTTAGGTGGACAGTGGATGGTACAGCTGTTATTTCAGCCAAAGTGGTCCTTCCCAAGATGCAGTTGTAGAGGGAAGGGCAGTCGACCACTATGAAACGCGTCTTCGCTTGTCGAGCTGTTTCACCTACTCCGAATGTGACCAACAATTCTACATAACCTCGAGGTCTAGTAGACGCGCCGTTGAAGCCTTGTAGATCAGATCCCACATATAGGAATAAGTGATGCTTTGTCAGCTGGAGAGTGTCGAAGAGGTGAGTGTATATGATGTCTACCGAGCTTCCCTGATCGACCAAAATTTGATGCACATCAAAGTTGGCCATTTGTGCCCGAATTAGGAGAGGCATATTAGCATTCGGGGATCCACCTGGTAACTCCTCGAGATAGAAACTTATAGGGCATGATTTTCCACGAGATAAACTGAGAGTTGGGTCTCGAGGAGTGGATGTCCTTAGCTCATCAAATTTCCTCTTTATTGAACCGACGGTCACTCGTTCAGGGTTTCCGCCCGATATGACTATGGCTTGGGGGAAACTTTCCCAGGTACTGCGAACACTTACTAGTTCTTCTGCCGGGAAGCTCTTCCATATGTTTCGAATAGCTTCGGCATCGCTAATATTTCCTTGGAAACCGAAGTCTTCAGGTCGTGTGATGCTTAAGGCAACCTGCAGTTTTCCGGTGTCTGGATGGTTTGACTCCTCGGTATTTAGAGCTTCTTGGCTGGTGGGACGAGGAGCCTCGTCTTGTTTGGCGTACTTTTTCAGGTAGCCCTCTTTAATCAACGTTTCGATTGCGTCCTTAAGGTGGATGCAATCCTCAGTAACATGCCCGTGACTGCGATGGAATCGGCAGTACTTGGATTTATCAGTATTTGGTTTGGGAGCTGTTGGTTTTGGGAAGCGGATTCCCCCTTTCACGAACTCCGAATTTGAACATTCACTGAAAATGCGTGCACGGGACACGTTTAGTGGAGTGTAATCTTTGAAAAGACCGACAGGTCCCCGAGACTCGCGGGACTCTTTATTCCGATTTTCTTTTTTCCTCTCCCCGCCTCACTTAGGTGGAGGGGAATCTTCTCTTATCCTATCCCCTCCTCGCCTAGGTGTAGGGGAGTCTTCCCTATTCTGGCCGTGGGGGCCTTCTTTGCTTCTTAAATCAAGGGCAATCTGGGCTGCTTCTGCTTCCTCGAACTGAATGTGTGATTGAGCCCGTTCGAGGAAACCTTCGAAGCTGCGAGGACGGTGTAATCCGACAGATTCTGTGAACTTGGAACCAACCCGCAGTCCTTTGATGATGAGATATAATTTTATATGGTCGGTCGTATGGACCTCGACCGCTTCCTTGTTGCATCTCTCTATGTAGCTCCAGAGAGATTCTTTCTTTGCTTGGAAGATGACCTCCAAGGAGGATATAGTTTTTGGATGTCTTTAAGAAGCTGTAAAATGCTTCCTGAAACGTTCCCTCAGAGCTTTCCACGATGCTATAGATTCAGGTGCCAGGTTTTTATACCAAGCCATGGCCCCTTTCCGAAGAGTCGTAGGGAATAATCGACATTTGATAGCGCCGGAGACGTTTCTAAAGTCGAGAAGAGCCTCGAAGCTCTTGACATGGTCGTCCGGATCAGATGTTCCATCGTACGTCCCTAAGGATGGAGGTCTCTCCAAGCCTTTAGGAATAGGAGCTTCCATTATTTGTCTGGATAGAGGAGTCCGGTAGTCGTCATCATCGCTGCCTCCCGGGGATACAGAAGGAGAATTATGACCACGAACATATTGACGTCTCGGAGAGTTTTCCTTATGACGGCCTCTTGGCTCCTAGACATCAGGCTTACTCTTCTTCGTCTTCAAGGGACGAGTGGGCCCTTTTGGTGGCGGGGAGTGATGACGCTTCTGTGGATGCTCGGTCTGGTTACGTTCCAAACGTGGCCTGCGACCTCTATTTGCTGGGGAGGGGCTGCGAGACTCCACTGGAGATTGTGAATGTCCGGGATAAGGAGGTGGTCGGTGTCTTCGCGGGGAAGTTCGACCACGGCCTTTTTCTAGCTTCTCGATCCATAAGTTTTGGTTGAAGATCATTTGATTGGTCTGATTGACCAAAGCAAACAAAGCAGCAGTGTTTGGATCTGCATTTGGAGGTGGATCCACAGGATGGTAGGTGGGCTGGAAGATTGCTTCCTATCCATCTTGTTGAGCAGTCTTGTATTCTACCTCATCGGAAGATGGGGAAGCGGTGATTCCATCTCTGACATCATTCTCCACGATAGGCTGAAGAGCATTGTTGTCGCCATGGGTGTTACCACCAAGTTGTGTGATGTCATTGTCTACAGCTTGATTTGCTGATGGGTTGGCCATTGCTGGTAGTTGAATGAGGAAACTTTGGTTTATCGTGAGGGAAAAACGGGGAAGCTTATGAATTTCCCACAGACGGCGCCACTGATCGTACCTGGATCAGACAGTTTGAAGATGGCCAACGACGTCTGAAATTGTTGCTATTTCGATGGTGGTGAAAGACGGCGGGGGGGGGGGGGGGGGGGGTGTACCTGCAGGGCACTTCGATGCTTAAGTCAGTGAGGGCACAGCAAATACAGAGAAAGTGATTGAGAGTAAGAAGTTAACTATCCTGACCCTCTCAAGTGAGAGGGTATTTATAGGAGACCCCCAGCGCGTGGCCAACGGTTACTTGCAACGGGTGGGACCAGCGTGTGACCCGTTCCAAATAACTGCTAGGGCTTACGTGTAGTAATAATGACCAGCTCGTGGTCAACACCCTAGTGTAACCGTCCTTTTAATTCCATTAGTAGACGGTTACATGAAACGTATCTTTGTAGATAAGACCGTTGATGGACTCCTCGGGGGAGAATCTAAAATGTCGAGGAAATATGGTGGTCGTGGTCTGGACGTGACCTAACGGAGGAGAACCATGCTTGTTGAGGACCTATGAGTCAACGAGATTAGGAGTATTCCCGCGGGGAGAAGTTAATCTGTCGAGGAGGCCCATTTCATCAGGGGGTGATGTCTTCCTTTCCTGTTTGTCTTCCGATGCTCGACACTGTCAAGGTGCCAGGTGCCCGACATACCTTTGGCCTTGCGTATGGCAGTCATGTGTCCTTCTCTAGGACTTTATTGGGCTTCTTCTAGTTGTATGGATTGGGCCTGTTTGATTGTAGGAAACCACGGCTCAGTCCAGAACAGTACCTGTGTATTACCCGTGCGTTCACACTTATTTTGGTCTGGTTACCCGTTCCAAAATTATAATTAGTTGAAAATCAGTAGAAAACTAATTTTACTATGGTTTAAAATAAATAAAAAATGAAAAGTCAGTAGTACGAATGGCATAAATTTAACATTTATTTTCTTTAATTGAACAAAAAAAGTAAAAACCCCTCCTTTCTTCCATATATAAAATTATTTTAATGAACAATAAAATTAATTTAAATTGTAATAAAATTGTAAATCAGAAAAATAATATTGTTTTATTAACAAAATTTTATATATTTAAAAGTAAAACTAATTATTTTTTTAAAATAATATTGTATTTACACTATTATTATTATTATTATTTTAAAAGAAAAACATATTTTCCCGTATATAAAATAATATTTTAGTCAAGCATATTGAAGAAGAGAAATGGGAAATTTGAATTAACATTTGAAAGTCACACTACATAGTAACGGAGCATTATGGAAGTGTCCCAAAAAAATGGCGCATAGTTGCTAGTACTACAAATGCGATGTAATATAAAGAAAGATGGTTTCCAAAACCCATAGCTTAATCACCAAATCTAAAACTCCTAGCCGACTGAAAGTTGCTCCAGCTATAGCCCCGTTCATCATCATCATCAGAATCAAAGATTTGGTAGTCTTCATCATCATCATCATCTGAATCAAAGACTTGTATCCATCTCACCCTTGTTGCGGATCTCCTTATTCTTCTTCTCTTTCTTCTTTGTCGCACATCCGGCGCCTGAAGGACATGTTGAACAAAACCATTAAATCAGGATTGTCTAGAACATCAACAGGAAAGGCTGCTGCAACTAAAGATGGCCCAATGAAATAATACCAATAAGAAACATGCACATTAACAAAGGCCAAAAAGAACCACCCAAAATCAGATGCAGCACCTCTACCTATTGAGGTTGTTGTACGTGGGGAGGTTGTTGGACCGGTAGAGGTTGGTGGTAGTCTGTAGGTGGTTGAAACTCCGTTGTTGGTTGGAAATTCGCAGCTGGGGGGAACTGAACAGTACCTTCTACATGGATGTGCATCTGCTGATGTAAAAAAACGTTTAATAGAGGAAGAAAGAATAAATTAGATATGTTTCTAGTGATATAAAAAGCACGTAGGTAATGTAGTTGTTGGACCTGTCGAGGTTGTTGGACATGGACAGGTTGATGAACTTGTAGAGGTTGTTGCAAGCCCGCAGATGCTTCTAACTCCGCAGCCGGGGGGACCCGGGCAGCCTGTTCGACATGGATGTGCATCCGATGATAAAAAAATGATTAAAAGAGGAAGAAAGAATGATGCAGAGATGTGTGTAGTTATATCAAATTCAAGTAGGTAATGTAGCCGTTGTACCTGATGTGGTTGTTGGAAGTGGACAGGTTGATGGACCTGTAGAGGGCGTTGCAACTCCGTAGATGCTTCGAACTCCGCCGCTGTCTGTACGTTCGAAGGTTCTGCGACCTGGAGAACGTTGTTGGATGCCATACTATGTATTCCTCCTTTGATGAAGATTGCTATGTGTTGTTGTGAATAGGAGGCTGGTTTTTATAAGTAAGCTTGTGACTCTTCATGTTCTCCCCCACTTTGAAAAAGTAAATGCATTAAATGTTTTGAAACCGTAACATTGTAACATTGGGAGGTAAAAACAATAATGAGTGATGATGGTCAAGTTTAGCATTAAGTTGTAAATACATTGTTATATATGATTGGCCATTAAAGAAAAAGAGAAGGAACAATAAAAAATAAAATCGATAGAAAACAGGAGTTTAAAAGTTACCATATACATCAAACTACATGCAGACATTTATCTGAAAATAGGCTTTCCATAATATAATTGCAGCTACTGCAGCCATAAGACAGCTGTGACATATCACGTGTGTGGTTGGTAGTGGTTGTCAGTGCGTTGCCATAGTTAGAGGCATTGGACAGGAATAAGGTTTAAGGCATATAATAAACAAATTATTGAAGAACCAAAAAGTTGTACATGACATAATTAGGTTGCGATATAGTGTAAGATGTGTACCTCTTTATAAAGTCATTCATTTCGTACATTACATGATGGATATGTATGTTTGACGTTGCAAGTGTCCGTAACAGACAGGGCGAAGTTACCTTGAAAACCAAAAAGCAAATATTGAAACAGAAATAGAATCAAACGTCAGAAATATACAGTGAATGGTGGTTGTTTAAATTGATGTGGGGTAGGTTAAAACCTTATTCCACAACCTTTTGCATAATTTAGGAGAATAACAGTCGGCGTGGTCGCATCATGTTGTTTCTGTTTGTACGCAAAGAACTCGTTAGCATACCTTAAGCGAATCTCTTTTTTTCTTTAGTCAGTAGCAATACTAAAATTTTCATAATATGAAAGACAAAGAGAAAACACATATCAACCAACATATATTTATCATGTTGAGAATAAAATCTCATATCCAACATGTTACAAATTTAAACAAAGGTGAAGTTATGAAAATGAGCTAATAGTAAAGCATAATACATTGTACCTAAAAATTTGAACTCTATTTCAAGTAAAGCCTTCACATAAAGAAATGTGTCAAACTGCAAGAGACATGAATCAAAGATAAAAGTATTTCGAACAATCTTTGCTGCAAATTTTTAGATGGTTAATGAAATTGGACAGTTGAACCCTTTGTTGTGTCTGAAAAGTTGAGACAACTCAAAGATAAGGACTAGGCTTGGCAATGAACCAAACCAACTCGAAAATAGTTTGAAATTCGATTCGAAAATTAAATCGTTGAACTAGGTTCATGAACCAAATGAGCTGAATATGAGCTAAAAACTAAGTTCGTTAACTAAATGATCTGAACTTGAACTATACATATTTCGACTCGTTAGGTTTATGAGTCAATTCGATTATATATGGGATAGATTATATTGTCTTTAAGACTAGGTTTAAAGATTTGTTCTAAATCTTAGTCTCATATTTTCTTTTAATCTAACGGTTTTAATTGATAATTTATATTCTCAAGTGAGTAAAATATTTCTACGAATAATTATACAAATAAAATTAACATCGTATAAATTCCAATCTTATAACTTTTATTTTATTTCTATATTTTTTATTTAAAAAATATTAATTTAAAATGTCAAATATATATATAAAAAATAGACTTTAAAAAATTACTTTTAAGTCTGTGAAATAAGCAAGTTGAACCTAACAAGATAAACCCAACGAGTTGAACCGAGATATTCGTGAACTTCTAACAAGTCGAGTTTGACCTAAAAAAAAGTTCGTGATGAACTCGAACTCGAACTCGGCCAATTCTTAACGAGTCGAGTTTGAGCTGAAAAAAAAGTTCGTGATGAACTCGAACTCGGCTAATTCTTAACGAGTCGAACTGAATTAAGGCGAGTTCGACTCGACTCATTTCCAGCCCTAATAAGGACCAATTAATTATTGTTAATTGTTTGATTATAAAAAAAATTAAACTACAACAAGAAAGGCACTTAAAACCAGAATGAAAATCCATTCTTGCACGATGTTATCTTACTTGAGTAAACTATTGCCTGTAGCCTGTAGAACCTGCAAGTTGAATGACCAAATTATGATTTATACAGTCCAACATTATCTTCATCTTTATTAACTACCAAACCAAACATAAACTAATAAGAACCATAACAATTAGTTCAGTATCAATTAAAAAACCTAAACAGATTAACTCTGATTCATAGCAATTAATTCTGATTCATAGATTCATAGGTCCAGCACCATAAAGAACAACTCTGTTATACGCAACACAATCAGAAACAATACCTTTGGTTGAATGAATAAAGCAGAAGCCTCAATAGCAGTTGTAACAGCACCAACCATGTATCATGAACCCTGAATCCTTTAGACTCTGCTTCCAGCCCCAACCTGCACTCAAACACCGACAATGAGATGGATCAACAGATTTTAGAAACACTACAGATTTTAAAGAAACACCTATTTGAATCAGATTCCTCAAAAAGTATATATTGCACCAGTGGAATAAAAAATGATACTAAGGACCTGCTCAAACACTATAGCTGAATCAAACCATGGCTCTTCAATAGTTCCTGCTGTCACAAAACCAAAGGTCCATACAAAATTCAATTGTGTTTTCATCAAATAGAAACTATGCACAAAAATTCTGTCATAGCCAAAACACTTTTAAATAGTGATAGACATGAACGTAAGAATTCAAATAACACAATTACCCCTTTTTTGTACCATATGAATTCAAAAACCTAATGTTTGACCTACCCTGCTGAAAAATCAACGTAAAATATTGACAATGCTAAGTGAAAGAAGAAGAAGAAGAAATGTAATTTGCAACAATGACAGACCCAGTTTATCTCAAAGAAGTCTCCTTTAATTTCTACTCATAAAACAGAGGGACCCAGTTTAGCTCCATCTTCTTTCAGAGCTAATCATTCCTGAAGCAAAAATTAAAAACACATGGGCAATTAGCATATAGACTATTGGATATAAGAGATACTAAACAGAATGAACATCAAGTCTGTTGTTTCAAACCTGCAAGAAACCTCTGAAAGGAGCCAACTCAGTGCCAGGTGTAACACCCTAATTCCCATCGCGAATAAATAATACATAATTAAATCAGAGTAAGTAAAAATGTATTTTTTCAACAGAAACAAGGATACCACAATTTTAAAGAAAGAAAACTCAATCCCTGCTCATAAGTTTGATACATAACACAAAAATGGAATAACCTCAAAGGGAACTTTTTCCATATAAAAGGAGAGGACAATTATGGAATAAAGCGGAAAGATCCATAACTGCCTTGTTTTAAAAAATACATCGTTTTATAACGTCAAAATATACATACAAAAGTAATACCAATTATATTCAACAAATGTATACATATATAATAAAAGCATTCCCCGACTCCCGTGTTACGTATCAGAGCCGACAGGCCGACAAAGGACGGAGGACTAATCTTCACAAAAGCCTCCAAGACTATTAATCTACAATTGCCTCGTAGAGGAACAAACCACAGCAGAAGGCTGAGAAACACAATCATAATATAATTGCATACAATTATATAATAACACAAAAATACACATGTAAAATATTCTCACCACCACTTACACCAGAATTCAGATACAAAGCAACACACTGCATATCTCATATATCCATCACAAATGCATATCAATCATGCACAATACATTTACCAACAACATATATATATATATATATATATATATATATATATATATATATATATATATATATATATATATATAGATATATATCTATATATATATCTGAACTCATCAATTCCATTCACAATTCCACACCAAATCAATCCATTCATGATTTATGCAAATGCAAAAGACCGACACAACGACTCTATGCAAATGCGGTACCATCCATCCGTCAATCTCATCACTAGTTTACTCAGGAACTAGTGGAATCATCGCTTGTTACTTAGTTTAACTCCCTGTCGGGCAAACGATGTTCCCCGTCGCTTTAGGTCCTCTTGGTATAAGGCACACGACGTTTATGGATCGCTTTAGGTCCTCTTTGTATAAGGCACACGATCCGATCGCTTTAGGTCCTCTTTGTATAAGGCACACGATCGTCTATAATCATCGCTTTAGGTCCTCTTTGTATAAGGCACACGATGTTATAGCAGATTCCCTCTGGAATCATTTCGTCGCTCACACCCACTAGGGCACATGACATCACAAGAATGCATATCATGATGCTTGGCATACAATGACTCATGACATTCAAATGCACACATATACACATCCATAATCATGCATATATAATAAAATACAACACAATACATTTTCTCTCCCTTAGGCCACAAACCATCATCACAACACTTCATTACATGCATTTTCATCACACAATAGCACATAAGTCATACGATATCTATATCAACAGCACATTGCATGATACACATCAATTACACTCAATTACAACGGTAAAAGTCGACAAAACGACACTATTTCAAATTCCCGACATTATTAAATCGGCCAACAATCTCAAAACCATTTTAATAAGAAAATACATTTTATTAGCTTTCCAACGATACCAAGAATGTTCAAAATGGATAATCGGAACACAAGTTACGGAAGTACAAAGAAAAGGAATCGCGAAAAGACAACATTTTGCACCCTCGCTGGCCATACGCGTATTGCCCAACCTCATATGCGTACCATTACGCGTTTTAGCAGATGGCCGAGAAAAATTGGTTTTCATTACGCATATTTCCCTCAAATGCACCGGCCATACGCGTATTGCCCAACCCAATACGCGTATTGCCTTGCCTGATACGCATAATGGCAGCGACAACCCAGAATTTTTCTGCAAAATTTTTCTGCTACGGGTTCAACCCAAAATCCCCCCAAATCTCCTCTAATCACCTGAAAATTACCAATAGAGTGCACAACAACATTTATCTAACATGTCTCAGCAATTATGATCATTAAAACATGATTTCAGACACAATTTGAATCAATTTCCAACAATTTCAACATATTATGGTTTTTGTTCTATATCCAATTTCAACCCAAAAACAACCAAATACATACATACATAATCATACACAAGTATAAGATAATCGAGTTTTGCATCCTTACCCGATTTAATTGTGTTTTTAAAAGTCGGTTGAATCGATTTCCTCCTCTCCAAGTTTTTCCCTCTTTTCTTCTTTTCTTTCTCCTAACCTTCTTCTCTTTTTCTTTCTCTCTATTTTTCTCTCTATTTCTATCCTTATGAAAAAAATAACCAAGCAAAAGACCAAAATAGCCCTCAGCTCAAATATCTCGCAAACGCTCTCAAAACGCGATAAAACATAAACATCGATGAAATATATTTCGGGAAATAAAAGTTGAAAAGAAATTACAATTTATTGCAAATATTTTACCTATCAGGGACATTAACCAATTAACTCAATTAGCAGGTAAAATACAATAATTTCACACATTTCACAAAATTCACATAAATGAAATAAATAAATACAATTAAACAAATCGGGGCGTTACACCAGGAGCTATCATAATTACAAAAACATAACCTCAATGATACTTTGAGAGGAAATAATACAGTTGATCGATTTAAATCCTCAAGGTATAAAAAACGTACAAATTGGAAGGTAACACATCTACCAAAGTAGATCAGATCTTTAGCATTTCAATACCTATATCAATACAACCAACATCAGCTCTAAACCTCCAAAACCCTAAAACCAGTAAAAACCAACTAAACAACTGAAGAACAAATTAATTTAGAATACCTCAATTCATAAAATTACAGAATAAATAAAAAATCCATCAAGTATTATATGTGAAGAACAAACAATACAGTAAATTTAAAAAATTAAATAGAATAAAGGAAATAAAAAAGCATATAAACCTTATTCTTCAGTGAAGAAGGTGACGAACTCGTCTTCTTCTTCTCGTTTTCCGAATCCGACAACGAAGAAGACAAATCATGGGTATCCCGGAATCTTCTCCAAGAACGATTCACTCTTTATTTCTTGAAGCTCTTGATAATCTTCTATAACTTCTCCTCATTATTTGTAAAAGAGGAAGAAGGAAGAAGAGAAGAGGAAGAATGAGGAAAGAGAGAAACGATGGAGAGAGAGAAGAAAGAGATGGTATGAAATTATTGGACTGGAGAGAGAGATAGGGGACAGATTTGGTGTGGCATTGGAGAAAACAAAATTTGTTGCATTGGAAACCGCACAACGTTGACAAATTGGATTTAGATAGTTGGTTTTAAACTATTATTTGTACAATCCCAAAGAAGATGTTAAGAAATACAAAATAATTAGTATAAAGTGTGTGACTATATTGTTAGAAACCAAAGGTTGGTTAGAAAAAACATTACTTGGACTCAAAAAGTCCCCATTTTGATGAAGTGTCAAATTTTAGAGGAAGGGCAATGAAGGAATTTCCAGAGCCTAAGATTTTCTTATATAGTAAGATATTATTATATTAATTTTGTTTATGTTTCCTTCTCGCTCCCTATCTCTTTTATTTTTTTATGCTTCATTATTATTATTTCATATCATGTTTATGTTTCCGCAATTTTTCCTTTGTCCGTTGGACACAAGTTTATGCTTCCGCAATTTTTCCTTTGTCCGTTGAACACATGTTTATGCTTGTGCTTTTTTTTCTGTCCATTTGGACTCAAAAACATTAATAAAGGCTTAAACAAAAAAAAAATTAATTCTCCTCATCTTGGACTATTGGTTACTATCCTATGCTTTGGAGTGATCTCTTTATGGACCTCTTTTGAAGTAATATCGGACTTATGGACCTAGAATTAGGACTTCTTATCCCTTTGCTTGGAGTATTGATTGAAGACTTGCCCTTATTCGACCAATTTGCTTAAGGATGGGATTCTTTTAATATAACTTTGAACTGGCTCCATTTTGGTTAGATCCTTCTTTTCCCTGGCTTTTACTTTATGCACTAGGATAGTTACTTCTTCTCCACCCCATTCTTAAATTTTCAAAATCCTCTCCCTTTTTCAAAACCTTCTTGTTTTCAAACTTAAAACCGCTTTCATAACAAAACCTTGACTTTGGTCAAGTGATTTTTTTTAAATTTTGTTTTCTTTAATAAATGTCAATCCATCTTAATCATACTTAGAAACATAAAAAATACAAAACTCATCCAAATTATTTGTGCTTTTATGCACCTTTTTCTTTTAAACCTTTCAAAAAGAACTAGACATGAGCCATTTTTTTGATGAGATGTAAAACTCCTAACCATGGTATTTTGTTGAAAGTATGGTCATTTTTCACTTAGATGTTGAAGTGATTAGTCTTGTTGATGTTAATCCAAGAAAATCCTCCATCTTAATGTGATGCAAATGTCTCTTTCCCATACCTTTGGGTAATTAGTTGAGTATTCTCTCTTGAGAATGACAGGTTGTCTTTTTCGAGATAAAATAAACCATAACCAAGAATTTTCATTCTTTGTACCACGAACTACGAGGTTTTGATCCTACATTGCACATCGTGGGTACGTAGGCATGAGGCGATAAGTCTCTCCAAACACAAAAATCTTAAAAAATATTTCTCCTCTCATCTCTCCCAATCTCTTTCAAGCAAACCATTTTTAGACCAAAAGCATGAATACATCAAAAGGCTCCTATAGAGTACTATAGATGTATTGGGTACGTAAAACCTTCTCATTACATAACCAACCCCCCTTACCCTTTATCTCTTTGTTCTTTTAGAACTCTTTAGGTTTTGTTCGCTCTTTTTTCCTTTCCTTTTTTGGATAAAAATAAAAGTGCGGTGGCGACTCTTGTTTATTTTTTAGTTAAGTTAATCAATAGCTTACACCCACAAATTTCCCCGCTACAGAAAAGTGGCGACTCTGCTGGGGAAAGATTGACCTCTTTGCTGTCCATCCCTTAAGGGGTTTAGCCTACTTTGATTTATTTGCTGCTTTTTGTCTGACTTGCTTGTTATTTGTTTGTTCTGGTTGGGATGTTCTGAGAGATAAGCCCAATAGACAGGCTTGAGTATACACTTAGGACTATAGTGGAAAGTAGTGGGACCTACGCGCCGTCTTGGTACGTTTGGTGTTCACGAAATTCACATCTAGACGAGGCTATCTTGGGAGATATTCTGATGTGCGTGTCTTGCGTATTTCAGGGTGTTGATCTAGAGAGCTATTGACTCTGGCGACCGTTTCCCCGAGAACTCAGTAACGCCTCTCCTCCCGACATGTGATAATGGCAGACCAAAAATGCTGGGAACTTGCTATAGGATATCTTTTTTTGGGGAATCAGTGGACGACCTCTTTGTTTGGCGATAATATTATACCCCGAGGGATGAATGTACTATTGCTTCTCAAATCGAGAATCTGAAACTGAGGATCCCGGCTTTTTAGTACCCACGTGTGAGAATGGGCGGGTGTTTACAGGTTTGCAGGAAACCCTGACTTTCAGCATGCCCGGTACTTTGGATTTCTTATCAGTGTGGACTTATCGACCTGGTATTCCGGTATTCTCTTCAGAGCGGACCTTTGAGCTCATCCAGTCATCAGCGCAGCAGTTATTCAGAATTTATGGAACTTTGATCCCATGTCTGCTGCATTCATATTGCATTGCATTTGCATCAAGCATCATCTAGCATTTGTTTCTTGCCTTTTCCATGTGTCTTATTGTTTCCCTTTGGTCTTCATTCAGCCAAGCTGTCGCACCAGTTTAATACTCGGGCTAATCAGAGAAAGAAGAGGATTTAGCTGATTTTCTGGCATTCGTACCAAGTTTGAGGTAGTTACTGAAGGAACATGGAGAGAACAAAAGATGATAATCTCATGTCAGGCTTTACAGTGATGACCAATCCGATGTATGATTCTCCTCTGGATGACGATGTTCCACAAGTGGATGTTCCTACTCGATCCCGACTTGTGAAAAATGATCTAGTTGGTCAAGTTGTTGAAAAAGATTCTCGATTTTCGAGGTATATGCCAAATCCTCAGAATGTCCACCCGGTGACAAAGATGATCGACGATGAGGTATTGACCTTCAAGGGAGGAAGCCCATTTGTGGATGGAACACCTTTATAATGATGAAGATAAAAACTCAAGGAGGTTCCTATTGCCAATGTTAGTGGAGTGACCCTCAGCGGTCATGCATTTGCTTCTGTGTCTCCCAAGAGAGTTGAAGGTGTCCTTTCAAGCTCGGATTGAGACAATCTCTTCAAATCTCAAGTTTATTACTGCAATTTTATTTGTAATCTTTTATGATTGTTAATGCTTTGTTTGCATGTAGAAACTTGTTTGATTTTGAATATTAATCATAATGCAATGAGTATGTTTGTCTTGAAGTAATCCATTCGCATTCGCTCATAAATTGGTTTTCCTGCATTTGCAATACCAACTTCTTGTTTAAACTCTTGGAGGGAGGATGATGAAGTGAAAACGCAAAATTTCTGGTTGTATGCTTTTGAATAAGACCCTGCTGATGATGTATAGGCATTATTTCAAATTCCCAAACACCGGAGATATAAGGAAGATAATCCCTTGTTAACCCCTTTGAGCCTTGAAGTAGGAGTTTCTTTTCTAAATGAAAAAACCCTTACATTTAACCTGGGGTAGGGTAGTCTTCAGCTAATTTGACCAAGTGTCCAAATTTCAAAAGGAGTGTGTATCTAGGGACCAACCACAATGGTTATCCCTCATTCCAAAGGGAATAGGCAGTCACAACCTTTTAAACAAGTCAAATAAGCCAATGCCACATGATTTGTTAAAAAAAAAAGAAAGAAAAAAAAATAAAAAAAGCCCGCTAAGTCGAAAAAATTGAAAACAAGTGACTTAGGCAAAAATTAGGGCGTCCCGCTGGACATCAAATTCAAAAGAATTAGTCCAGGCAAAAGTTAGGGAAAAATAAAAGAATGAAAAATGTGAAAAGCGAAAAGAAAGGATTACAAAGAAAAATCCTGAACAAGTCTATGTGGCTACAAACCCAAAAGACAAAAGGGTGACTGTTATTCCTCGAGAAGTCTCATTGATTCTTAAACCATCAGTTTTATCCTTTTGAGAGATGAACATTTGTGTCAAATTAGCTGAAGAATATCACGGAGAATGGGTGGGTACAAATAAATTTTGAGCCTAAAAATCCTTTTTCTGAAAACCGTGAACCAGACCAAGTTATAACCCTCAAAAGACCTAATTGAAGCAGGGTTTATTTTGAGAGCATACTCCAAACGAGATAGCGTTCCTGACTCCCATGAGTTGCGCTAAAAGATCTTTGTTGGTATTGCAAGTGCATTCAAAAATCAATGTCGCATCCTAACTAGTGATTTGTTCACAGGGTTTGGTGACATCTTTTCAGTAAAAACTTCAAGACTAACATGTGTAATTGCATTAGAATTATCATTCTCAGAATTGACATTTTCTGCTTGCATACATTTGTTGACATCATAGAAGCTTACATTTGAGCATCAGTGAAGAGCTTAATCTTTTGAGGCCTAAAATTCTGATGAGTAATTGGCCAATCACTTCGAGGAATGATCATATCCAGGGGCATGTTTCCTGAAGATTTTGTTGAGCATGAGCAAGTTTGTTTTCCTAGTTAATGTTTTCACAGGGGCAAAGCTTGAATTCTCCATTGATCAAAGAATGTTCCAAGTTCAGTTAATCTGGGGCAGCTACGTCGAGATTTGACAAATCTCTCGGAGTTTGAAGATGCTGGGGCAGATTATTTCAAGTCCTTATGGTGCAAAGTTTCTGGAGGAAAGTTTCTTATATACCATGAAGCTTGGGGCAAAAGTTAATTATTATGTGGATGATTTAACACAATAGAACTCGGTATTCTCTCAAGCAGAGTTTGTTCATGTTGATATCTCCCCAGTAGAGCTTGTTGATATTTCCTTAGTAAAGTTCGTTCTTGTTGATATTTCCCTAGTAGAGTTTTATTGATATTTTTCCAGTGAAGTTAACTGTCTTTCCCTCAAGCAGAGGTTTGTTCATGTAATTAGTTGTTGACAAGTTGATGGTATACCTGCTTGAGTTTTCTCCAGACGAGTGTTGTTTAGTTTTTCCCCAGCTATGTCTCGATTCATATTTTTTTCTAACTGACTATGTTATTAGTCAGGCAGTTGAGCAATTTTGAAGATTATCTCTCTTTGGTGTCAATTCCCACGTAGAGATTCTTTTTTTGCTATCCCCAACAAGAAATCATATGAGGAATCTTCACTCAGTGTTTTACCCTCTAGACGTGTTGTTGTTTCTTTGGATGTCCCCAAACAGAGAGCAATGTTATTTTCTTCTAAGAAGCATTGACGTGGTGATCGCTAGTCGTGTTTCATCTTGTCTTGTGGATGTTTTTCTCTCCAAGTTGTTCTACCCAGGGATTTATCCTTGATGATTCCTCAACGGATACAGTGCATTATTGTTTCGAATGTTTCCCAATCATAGAGCAGTGATGTTAATTTCTCATTTCCCCTGGCAAGTCCAGAATGTGCTTCTCTCCAGATTGTTTGTTTTCAGATAAGATTGTGCATCTCTATTGCGGCTATTCCCCAGTGAAGTCGCTGATGATATCTCTATTCAAGGGATATTGATATACTAGTCACCTGTTGGGTTTTCTCTCATTCATGATGAGTATTGATCTAAAATCCCCCACAGTTTGACATTTTGCTGTTTTCCCAGCAAGTTCAGGATGCTTTGCTCAGGATTGGTTAATCCTCTGAGAATGTTCTCGTATCTCCAGTAGATCTACCTTGTTTTCCCAGTGGATTCTTGCATAGATGTTTATATGTCTACAATCCCCAGCGGATTCATTTTTTTCCGCAGCAGATCTCTTCATCCTTTTGAAATGGAAGTTCCTGTGAATTCTTTATTATCCCCAGGAAGATTCAGAAAGATTTGGGTCGTATGATTCCTCGACAGCTGTCCTGCCATCCTTAAAGCAGAGTTTATGTTGTTATCCTCTTTGTGGATCATCTATGTTAGAAGATTGATATTCGGGTTTCTCCCCAAGGAGTATCTTCTTTTCTCCGGCAAGATTTGAGCCTTATAGTAGGATTTATTTTCCTTTGATGGCTTTTGTTTATCTCTTGCAGGATTTCTTCGGCAAAATCCCTAGCAGAGTTGCTAATAACATCTACATCTTGTTGAGATTAGCCGAGTATTCAGTGGTGTTGTGATGTTTATTCCACCCTCTGTTTATTCCTTATGTCTGTTTTGTCAGCATATTCATACTCATAAGCATTGCATGCGCATTCATTTGTTGTGCATAGCATTTTGTTGTTGCATTGTGCATTTTGAATTTGTGTTGGTGCTTCTTTGCTCTCTGATGCTGTTATCCCCGTGGAGCGTGTGTGTCCTCTCTCCATTTAGAGTGTCGACCCGTAAGTAGAAAAATGCCTATCTTTGTTAATTCCCCACTGAGTTTATTCTCATGGATGATTTTGATTCAATTTCCTCTCCAGTTCATTATCTGGATGGAATTAGACCCCAATTGAGATATATCCTCCTCGGGATGAGTCTTATTTGACCGTTTCTCTCCAGATTGTTCCTGGATCGAACTTTAGTCCCCTACAATATTTGTTTGGATCTCTAGGCTGTGAAACCTAGATTGAGAGTGCATTTATTTTGCACCTTTGAGGATTCTGTGCCCTTCAGCTAAAATCTGCGTATGATTCCCCTTTTGGAAGGTTCAATACTGTTTCGTGGCATTCCTTTATTTGAGAAGCCTGAGGCGATGCAGTTAATACCTTTTGTGACTCCAATGAATGGTAAGTCTCTTCGGTTAGACAGGACAGTTCGTTGTTGAGATTCTTCCACTCCAATGAATGGTAAGTCTCTTCGGTTTGATGGGACAGTTCGTTGTCGAGATTTTGTGACTCCAATGAATGGTAAGTCTCTTCGGTTAGACGGGACAGTTCGTTGTTGAGATTCTTCCACTCCAATGAATGGTAAGTCTCTTTGGTTTGATGGGACAGTTCGTTGTCAAGATTTTGTGACTCCAATGAATGGTAAGTCTCTTCGGTTTGATGGGACAGTTCGTTGTTGAGATTTTGTGACTCCAATGAATGGTAAGTCTCTTCGGTTTGATGGGACAGTTCGTTGTCGAGATTTTGTGACTCCAATGAATGGTAAGTCTCTTCGGTTTGATGGGACAGTTCGTGGTTGAGATTTTTGTGACTCCAATGAATGGTAAGTCTCTTCGGTTTGATGGGACAGTTCATTGTTGAGATTTTGTGACTCCGATGAATGGTAAGTCTCTTCGGTTTGACGGGACAGTTCATTGTTGAGGTTTTCTACTCCGATGAATGGTAAGTCTCTTCGGTTTGATGGGACAGTTCGTTGTTGAGATTTTGTGACTCTAATGAACGGTAAGTCTCTTCGGTTTGATGGGACAGTTCGTTGTTGAGATTCTTCCACTCCGATGAATGGTAAGTCTCTTCGGTTTGATGGGACAGTTCGTTGTTGAGATTCTTCCACTCCGATGAATGGTAAGTCTCTTCGGTTTAATGGGACAGTTCATTGTTGAGATTTTTGTGACTCCAATGAATGGTAAGTCTCTTCGGTTTGATGGGGCAGTTCATTGTTGAGATTTTGTGACTCCGATGAATGGTAAGTCTCTTCGGTTTGACGGGACAGTTCGTTGTTGAGGTTTTCTACTCTGATGGATGGTTAGTCTCTTCGGTATGCTAGAGATAGTTCATTGTCGAGGTATTAATTTTCCCCAGTGGAGCCTTGTTGTGCTAGGTCTTCCCTGTTGAGTTATATCCTTGTTGTGTTGTGGTTTATTTCCACTTAGAGTTATCCCCAGTTTGAATCTTTTACTCAGCTGAGTCCCAGTAGTTGTGCGGTGTGTTCCCCGACTAGTTGGTGGTCTCCTGTGATGTGTTTCCCTGATGGAGTTTTCTTTCTCTCGTTCTTCATTTTGTTGATCTCCTGAGGCATATTCTCCCCACAGTGGTCTTGTGTCTGCATATCATTTGCATAATCATATCATTTTGTGGTCTCTTAGGGCCAAAAATTAGATTTATTGTTATATTTAAGTCTCTTCTATCTCGTCGAGACAAAGATGTCCATCTTCATATCTTCGGATAGAAGAAACTTAAATAGGGGAAGCTGTAATACCCTAATTTTTACCCCTCAGATCCCACATATCATTTTGCATCTGCATCACAAACAAGATCACCAGTACCTGTGTTTTTCTTAATTGCTTTATGTTTATTTCTCTTTACTAACCTCTAATCAAAATATCAAAAATATTTTGCAAATTTTTGCTTGTTTTTTCTTCTCTGTGTGGTTATGGTTTTACAGGAAAATTGATGGCAAAAGCATGGCTTGGAATCAAGTGTGACTATTCAATTGTGGTTGAGGTCAAATGGAAGTTTGACCTAATCTTGGTCAAACTATCAAGACAATTGTTACAAGTGCAAGTTATCTATTCAGTGGGCTATTTCTCAAGTTGTGGCTGTTCAAAGTCAAGATGTCTTGTGCTGAGATTCTTCAGTTTATCAAGCAATGATTCATATGAGTTTTGGGTTCAGAAAGTCAAGTTCAAATTCATTTGAGATTATTAGTTCAGATTGGGTTCGTCTGTGGATTTATTTTCCTAAAGATTGATTCAATCAAATTCAAAGTGGTTCAAGATTCATTTGATCATAAATTCAGAGGATGACAGATTCAAATGGCAGTTGTTTCAGTTGTGGTTTGATGTGTTGCATATGTTATCAGAGGCTTGTGAAAAAGTTTGATTATCCATTTGCTATCCATGATCCACTTCATAAACCATCCACATTTCCTAAACCAAGTTCATATTCAAATCCATCAAATCCTTTATCAACCCTTTTTTTTTAAATCCAATTACTCGATCCATATCCATTTTTGTTATCCATTACTAAACCATTTCTATCCATTTAATATCCAAACTTCATATCCACTTTTCTCAAATTCAAACTCATTTTCCATAATTCATTTCACTTCCAAATATCCATTAATATCCAATTTCTATATTTTTATCCATATTTTCAAGATATCCATTTTTCTATATCCATTTCATAAAACACTTCCAATTTCTCATTATCCACTTAATTTTTTTTTTTCAAATTTTCATAACCATTTCTAAACCCTTTTTTAATCCACTTTTCATGTCCAAATATCATATCCATTGTTCCAATCCATTTTTCCAAAACAATTCAATTTCAAATATTCATTTTTTAGCCCATTTGATTTGGATATCCAATTCAATTTCTAAATCCATTTCAAGGCCATTCTTTTCACCCATATTTCTAAATCCATTTTCTATATTCATTTCTAATCCATTTCCATAATTCATTACCAAATACAATACCAAGCCCATTACAAATCAAAGTCCATTTACAAATTGAAGCCCACATGAAGAAAGAAAATTGAAAAAAAAGACAACTCATGCCATGACTTGAAGAACACGGCCCATGCTTTTCCAAGCCACTGATACTAAAGCTACAAGCCATCATGCCAAGCTTCTACATAGAAATACACAGCCAAACAAGCAAGTACATCCACACACACTGTTATTATTTTACACGACCAAGAATTCAAGCCATCAAATTCAAGCCATATTCAAGCTACAGCAAGTTTTAATCAAACAAGCCGTGGCCCATTACACTTCAAGCCGTACCTGGTACACAAACACTCATGTAAGCTGCTAGCCAACACGCATACCACGCGCAAACTTCAAAAAGCAGCAAAATGCAACGAAACGAAAAGCAAAACGCAGAGCAGCCGATTAAAACGGCATTTCCAATTTCCTTTCATTCACTCTCAATTCACTCTATAAATAAGGTGTTAATCCTTCACAATTCTTCAAGCTTGGAAAGCCAAATACATCCTGCCAAAATCGCTTCAAGCTTCAACCTCAATTCTTTAATCTTTAACCTTCACTGCGAATTCAAAGAACCACACTTAAACTTCAGTGTCCATCACAAATTCACAGGAGCAAGTTCAACAAAACACAAGAACAATATCAAACCTGCAAAATTCAACAATCAATCACAACCTTCACAAATTGTTTCTTAACCTTCAAAACTTCAACCAATACCTCCAATTCGTACTTTAAGTTTCATCAAACCGAAACATCAACATCAACAAACAACAACCATTCGCTCGCGAATCGCAAGGTTTGAAGAAGCATCCACAGTGAGAATTTGTTTTTCCGGCGAGATCCATCGAGAGAGGGAGTATGGCCGCGATTTAGAAGAAGAAGAAATAAATCAAAAAAACTCGCAGCGAAGCCACTATTTCTTTTGTCAGCGACGAGATCTTTGAGCGAGAACGATAGACCCGTCAGAGGCTGGTATCAACGGTGGCGCAACATGATTGAGACGGCAAAAATCCGGCACGGCAGAGGGCGCGCCATTACCGGCGATAATTCCAAGTTGAGAAAGTATCAGCCGGTGAGAAAAAATTGGAAAAAAGAGGAACAACAGTCCGACCACCACGTATGGAAGAAAAAGAGGAGGATTTGTTTTGATGAGTAGTGTCGTCGCGATGTTTTGACAGAGAGAGTGAATTGCTACACTGACGGCATGAATAGAAGAAGATGATTGAAGCTTTGCTTCTGTTTCTTTTTTTTTTCTTTTTTCCTTGATTTGTTTTAAAGAGGATTGTTCTTTTTGTTAGGATTGGGCCTAGAGCCCGTTTGTTTTTTACCATCCTCACCACCGCCATTTTCTCTTATAAACCTCTCTCTCTCTTTTTTTTTTTATTTTAAATTTTATAAAACCTTATTTAATTTTCTTTTATTTCTCTATTTTAATATTTTCTTCTCAATATATTTTCTTATTATTTTAGACTTTGATTGACTAATGTTGTGGATCTTGGTATTTTGATTTTTGTTTTTAAATATTTTCTAGAAAAATTATTAAAATTAGTTTTGATTTTATTTTCTTGAATTTCTCTTTGTTGTTATTTGTTTTGGATTTTGAATCTTGATAAGATTTCATCAATATCAATGGACTTTGGGTGTCGATTTTATCCACCAAGAGAGGTGATTGATATTGATGATGATTTAATCGATTTAAGATTCAATTTGTTGTTTCTTTTCATCTTGACCTCTTCTTCTTTTTTATTTTGATCGATGAAAGTCTTATAGATCTAGGAATTCCTTTATTGAATTTTGATCAAGACTAGATCGTTACCATTTTTTTTCTTTTCATGCGGTATTGCTTTCGGATGACGATTTACATATCGTTCATCTAGCATGCATTAGCACAAAGATCTATTGACCAGTCTCATTTGTAGGGTAATTACTCCGTAAATTACTCGACGATTGCTTAACATAGCGCAACATATGTCCCGTATCGGAAAACTATCAAGAATGATTGATTATTTGTCTTTTAGTTCAAAACTTATGAAACTTGTTGTTAGGAGGCTTTGGTCTTATCAATCTTCTAATGAGTTTTCATTAATCTTGACCTAAGTGCAATTATTCAATTATTATTGATCACTTACTCTAACAACTAATCACTAACTTACTAACAATATTATAATATTAATTTTGTTTATGTTTCCTTCTCGCTCCCTATCTCTTTTATTTTTTTATGCTTCATTATTATCATTTCATATCATGTTTATGTTTCTGCAATTTTTCCTTTGTCTGTTGGACACGTGTTTATGCTTCTGCAATTTTTCCTTTGTCCGTTGGACACATGTTTATGCTTGTGTTTTTTTTTTCTTTGTCCATTTGGACTCAAAAACATTAATAAATGCTTGAACAAAAAAAACTTAATTCTTCTCATCTTGGACTATTGGTTACTATCCTGTGCTTTGGAGTGATCTCTTTATGGACCTCTTTTGAAGTAATGTCGGACTTATGGACCTATAATTAGGACTTCTTATCCCTTTGCTTGGATTATTGATTGAAGACTTGCCCTTATTCGGCCAATTTGCTTAAGGATGGAATTCTTTTAATATTGCTTTGAAGTGGCTCCATTTTGGTTAGATCCTTCTTTTCCCTGGCTTTTACTTTATGCACTAAGATAGTCACTTCTTCTCCACCCCATTCTTAAATTTTCAAAATCCTCTCCCTTTTTCAAAACCTTCTTGTTTTCAAACTTAAAACCGCTTTCATAATAAAACCTTGACTTTGGTCAAGTGATTTTTTTTAAATTTTGTTTTCTTTAATAAATGTCAATCCATCTTAATCATACTTTGACCATTTCATAGAAACATAAAAAATACAAAACTCATCCAAATTTTTTGTGCTTTTATGCACCTTTTTTCTTTTAAACCTTTCAAAAAGAACTAGACATGAGTCATTTTTTTTATGAGATGTAAAACTCCTAACCATGGTATTTTGTTGAAAGTATGGTCATTTTTCACTTAGATGTTGAAGTGATTAGTCTTGTTGATGTTAATCCAAGCAAATCCTCCATCTTAATGTGATGCAAATGCCTCTTTCCCATACCTTTGGGTAATTAGTTGAGTATTCTCTCTTGAGAATGACTGATTGTCTTTTTCAAGATAAAATAAACCATAACCAATAATTTTCATTCTTTGTACCACGAACTACGAGGTTTTGATCCTACATTGCACACCGTGGGTACGTAGGCATGAGGCGATAAGTCTCTCCAAACACAAAAATCTTAAAAAATATTTCTCCTCTCATCTCTCCCAATCTCTTTCAAGCAAACCATTTTCAGACCAAAAGCATGAATACATCAAAGGGCTCCTATAGAGTACTATAGATGTATTACGTGCGTAAAACCTTCCCATTACATAACCAACCCCCCTTACCCTTTACCTCTTTGTTCTTTTAGAACTCTTTAGGTTTTGTTCACTCTTTTTCCTTTCCTTTTTTGGATAAAAATAAAAGTGCAGTGGCGGCTCTTGTTTATTTTTGAGTTAAGTTAATCAATAGCTTACACTCACAAATTTCCCCGCTACACTAAGTTCGGTGCAATGTCACCTACGTCTGAAGGACATCAACCCAATGATAGGATATTCACTAATTAGTAGTCAATAGTACACGACGGCCTCATCTAAATTCCCTAGTCCATTGCCATTTTTCTAATACTGCTAGTGCATTTCAATCAAGACTCCCCAAAAATATGTGACCCTAGTCACTTTTACTCAAACACTCTCTCAAGCATTTGCACTATTACAGAAATATGAGGCGTGATAAATAACAGTTACAATCAAATACTCTATCCTTCTAACATGAAAAAAATACCCCAAAATAGAGTATTAAAAAAACAAAAAACTCAAAGGAAACAAGAAAATGGAAAACTTAATTCTTCGAGCTTTGAGTCTTCAAACAAGTAAAATCCTCTCCTTAAATAGCGACTAAATTTAGCCAAAAATTTCAGTAGGGTTTTGACATAAAACTGATTGATTTTCGAAAAGCGCAAAATTAATCTTTCTTCATTAAAGTCAATTATAAATCTTAAAGTAATCAAATCTAATTAAAACAAGCTCAGATGGCTAAGTAAAAAATTTGAAGCCTTCGCATTAGAAAGAAAAAATAGAACCAACCGGTAAAAAAAGCACATGCACTACCATTAATTATACATTCTGACTCTGTTGTCTCTTTAACGAATTCATAGTGTTTTTATTATTTGCTTTTATAGATTGTGGGACTTGAGTATTATGGGGTATTCAAGTTTAACATCCAGTAGTATGGAATGCTTGGAAATGTATTTAAGGGGTCGAGTTGGTTCTTCTAAATGTTTAAAATTTAATGTCCACCTACCTGTGCCTAATATTAGTTTTCTAAATGTATGAAAGATTTGTGACATTTGTCATGAGTTGAGAAAATTTAGGTTTGCAAAAAGCTACTCATAAAAGGTTCTTAAAATGTAAAATGAAGTTTCTCCTTCAAGTTTAACATTTTCCTGGTTTGGTACAGGGAGAAAACTGAACATTAAAATATTTGCACAACAGTTCAGAAAAACTGAACCAAACCGTTAAATATTCGCCCTGAACCGAACAAATTTGTCATAACAGTTTGCTGAGTTAATTTTTTCTCTTCTACCCTAAACCAAAACCATGTCAGAACATAATCATGACTTGTAGCAATTAGTTACTAGTAATTTGTACCAATACCATATCAAAGCATTATAATAATTTGTAGCAAAAAATTTAGAACAAGGAGAGAGAAGCTCTGTTCCATCTCTTGGTCTTCACCGGCAATTGGGTCCTTTCTCTTTTCTTCCCCTCTCCTTTCAGCGTCTCTTCTCCGATCATGATCCAGGTACATTAACTGGAGTAGGCAATGGTCACAAGACGGAATTTCGAGGTGTGTTCGATTTAAATTCCTGATTTTCGAATTAGGGACCTTCGCACTTTGGTTTGCTTAGAGGTTGACTGTGGTGTCTCCTCTGGTGGTGTTGCGCTTTCTCGTCAGTTGGGGGTTATTACGCTATGGAGTGGAGAGTTGTATCAAAGAGAGGTTTTCGTCACATTCCCCCTAGATGGGATGTCTTTTCGAATGGGAGAGGCTCAAGGGAGGATGAGTCTTCACCGATCATGTCTTTTTATTTTTCCGAATTTCCTGATCGAATGAGATCGAAGGAGCTTTTTGAGTTGTTTGGTTGTGAAGGAGAGGTCGTGGAGGTTTTGATTTCACCTAGGAGAAATAATCAAGGTAAACGCTTTGGTTTTTTCAGATTTAAAGATGTGGAGGATGCGATGTTACTTGCGATAAAGATCGATATTATCCAGATTGATGGCCGATGCAAAGGGCGGTTTTTCGCGACGAATGAATCGTCATTTCGAAGAACCCGGTAGGTAGTGTGGTGTTTCTGGGAATGCTGGGTATATCACTTACGCAGAAGTTGTGGGTAAGAATTTTGTTAAGCAACAGGTTTCTGAGGATAAGATCGTGAGAGATGGGGTGGAATTCTATTCTGAGTCTTCAGTGAAGGATAATCTCTGGAAAGCATATGTTGGAATTTTTCATTCGTCGGGTTTGTCCTATAAGGTTCAGGCGGGTTTTGATTTGGGGGGGTTCTCCACAATCAAGGCCATTCCACTAGGGCCGAATATGTGTCTTATTGAAGAATCGGAGGAAGGCGAGATTTTTGATTTGATTGTGGAGGGTGAATCATGTTGGAAAAATTGGTTTCAAGAAATAAGACCATGGAGGGAAACAGATCTGGATGTTGACAGGGTGTTCCGATTGCGTCTGTATAGGATTCCTCCTCATGCGTGGCACACAGATTTCTTCAAGGTGGTGGTAAGTTCTTTTGGGTCATTTATCAGTGTCGATGAACATACAATGTCTGGTGTTTGTAAAGATGTTGCGAGAATTTCGGCAAAGGTTTCGCCAGGTTATAAGTTGCTAGAATCCATGAGAGTTGTGATTGATAACATTCCATTCATGATCTTCTTCAAGGAAGACAATCCTGGGTCGGCGTCAGAGGTTTCTTATTATAGCTCAAGCTATAATCATGTTTCAGACTCTGTTTCGATTAGCTCGGAGGGTGAGTATAGAAGTCATTTTAATGGTTTCACTGAGGAAGATAATGAGGTTTATTTGGACGAATCGGGGGATCGGGAGATGGGGGTTCTTATTATCCGTTGGTTAAAAATAGGGCTTGTTCTTTACAGTCCTCGAAGAATGAAGACAAGGACAGGGTGAAAGGAGTTAAAAAGATGACTGCCTTTGAGAGTTTCGATAAGGCATTATCCTCAGTCAAAGGTATTTCACATCAGTCTTTATCCAATGGCCCGGTTTTCAATGAGGAGTGGAGTGGTTCGCAGGAAAAGGTGGGGACCACTGTTCCTGCTTCTCTGAATTTTGTTCAGCAGTAGTATTTTTCGATGGGAGTTGGTGAGTTTGGGGTAGGCCCTAGTAAGGATATTGTGAA
This sequence comes from Lathyrus tuberosus, assembly GCA_022829125.1. Lineage (NCBI taxonomy): Eukaryota > Viridiplantae > Streptophyta > Magnoliopsida > Fabales > Fabaceae > Lathyrus > Lathyrus tuberosus. The sequence continues at coordinate 222,073 of JALAZF010001003.1, read as the reverse complement.
AAGTAATAGAAACAAAAAAGTGTTGAAAAGCATTAAGTTAAAACATTTTTATGATGGGGGAGGTTTTGCACCAGGACTTAATAGGAGGCACAGGAAGAGGAGAAGCCACACTTTTGGCAAGAAGGAGGAGGCGCACATTAGTCTACCAAATTTGGAGGGTGGACTGATTTCTAGCGCAAATAGTAGGGAGACAGAAAAGACTGTTTTTTTCCATGGCGATCATTCGGCGGAGTCCGGAATCAATAGGTGTAATTTGAGATTATTTGAGAATTTGGACTCAAACCTTGGAGATAAATTGTGGAAGGCTATTTCCAACCTAGGAGTAGCAAAGGGTGAATCCAAGGGAGACTTTCAAAGAAGAATTGCTGAGATGGAGAGGGTTGATAAAGTAAAGATGATTAGTAGGAAGGAGAATGGAAACTTGTTGAAATGATTGTGGGATCTTTGAACATCAGAGGGGGTGTAGCAGAGTCAAAAGAAGTAGAATTTCCCACATTATTTCAAAGGGCAAAGCGGACGCATTTTTATTACAAGAAACCAAAATTCAAAATTTGTCGGATCCTGTAGTTCGGAGATTTTGGAGAAAGGAAGATATTGATTTTTATTTTACCAATTCGGAGGGGTTTGTTAGTTCTTGGGTTGGCTGGAATTTTGGTAGAACAAAGTATGTTCAATGTTGATGTCAAGGTGGTGATGTTGCAACATTGAATCTTAACACTGGGCTGTGTTAAGTGTTTAAATTGCTGAAGTTTGGATGTCTGATGTCACATGCGATGTTGTGACATTAGATCTGCAGAATTAATAACCTCAGGTTGTGATGTTGTTAGGGTTTGCGTGTTAGCTGGAATTGTGGAGAACAGCTGTCTCATTGGATGCGAATATCTTGGGTTAGATATTTTCTGCTGCATAGGAGATTTGATGCAGATTTGTAGGAGATTTAAAAGGTTGAAGATTTGAAAAGATTTTAGGAGAAAATCTGTTTTGAATATTCAGTTTTAAATAACAAATCAAGTCAGATATTGTAGCAGTCCAAGCCCAATTCAAGTGGCTATATAAAGCGCACAAGACCAAAGGAAAAGGTACAGAAATATAGAGAGAAGATCAAGAGCAATAGGCTGAGTGTCTTGAGTATATTGTACGAGTTTTGTATACACCATTCTAGGTTGAATTGGTGAGTCGTTTTCTGTCCTCTCTTAGAAGCTGTGAAGTAATAGAGAGTTATTACTTGATCAAAGCTGTGAAGTAAGATCAAGGTTGCTCAAAGAGGGTGTTTCTTGAGTATTGTTTTTAGGGATTGAGTAGTGTTCTCATATCTAAGTGGTTTCTTAGGTAGAAAGTCACTAGTAGGAATTAAGTTTAGGAGATTGTCAACTGGGTTGTTGAGTCTGTAAATTAATTCTACAAGTAGTGAATTTCATCCCTGGCTTGGTATCCCCCAGACGTAGGTAGTTAGACCGAACTGGGTGAACAATTCATTGTGTTGATTACTGTTATTGCTGTCCAATTGCAGAGTGTGTTGTTGTGACATCGCACCTTAACATGACACGTCTGATTCCAGAATTTCAATTGGTATCAGAGCAGGCATCCTGTCTGTCTCTGGGTGAGATCTAGGGAAGTTACTTTCTGGTGTAAAGATGGACAAAGAAGTTGGAGGATTCGTCAACAGACCCCCTATTTTGGATGGATCCAATTATGACTATTGGAAGCCAAGGATGACTACCTTCTTAAAATCCTTAGACAGCAGGGCATGGAAGGCTATTATTAAAGAGTGGAAAGCACCTGTTGTGTGTGAGAAAGATGATGCTGGCAAAGATAAAGAAGGCACCTCAAAGCCAAAGCCTAAAGAAGAATGGACCAAGGAAGAAGATGAGCTTGCCCTTGGAAATTCCAAAGCTCTAAATGCAATTTTCAATGGAGTGGGTAGGAATATCTTCATGTTAATCAATACCTGTGAAGTTGCTAAGGAAGCGTGGGATATTTTGAAGGCTACACATGAAGGAACATCTAGAGTGAAGATGTCTAGACTTCAGCTTCTAACTTCAAAGTTTGAAAGTCTGAAGATGAAGGAAGATGAGACTATTCATGACTTCCACATGAGTGTTCTTGAGCTGGCCAATGCATCTAGTGCTCTTGGAGAGAAAATGTCAGAAGAAAAGCTTGTAAGGAAGATTCTTAGGTCCCTTCCTAAGAGGTACAAGATGAAAGTGACTGCTATTGAAGAAGCTCAAGACATCAGCAAGATGAGAGTTGATGAGCTCATTGGATCTCTTCAAACTTTTGAGCTTGGTTTGAATGAAGAAGAACCAGAAAAGAAGCCCAAGGGTATTGCTTTGGTCTCCACTCCTGCAGAAGCTAAGGAAGTCAAAGATGATGATTCTCAGGAAGATCTGTCTCAAGCCATTGCTATGTTGGGAAGGCAGTTCAACAAAGTGTTAAAAAGGTGGAACAATAACTACAAGCCTAGTGTCAAGAACATCTCTTCTGACATCAGCAAGCCAAAAGAGAAAGATGAAGAGAAGACTGCCCAGGATAAAGGTGTTCAGTGCTTTGAATGTGAAGGGTATGGACATATCAAGAAAGAATGTCCCACATTCTTGAAGAAGCAGAAGAAGGGCATGTCAGTTTCCTGGTCTGAATCTGATAGTGAAAGTTAAGGTTAGTCAGCAAGGCATGTTAGAGCCTTAACAGGAACTGTTGTGTCTGATGATGATAGTGATGGAGAAATAACTTATGAGGAGTTAGCATCTACTTATCAAGAGCTGTGTTTAAAAAGTGCTAAGATTTGTCAAGAAAACAAGTGTCACAAGCAACAGATTGCTCAGCTTGAAAATGAAAAAGCTGATCTGGAAAATGAAGTTGTACTAGTTAAGTCTCAACTGGATCAGATGACAAAATCTGTTAGGATGATGAATAGTGGTACATCTACTCTCGATAAGATTCTTCAGTCAGAGAAAGCTGCGGGAGATAAATCAGGTATAGGATATGTGGAAAGCACTTCAGGAACAAAGAAGGAGGTGTCTCAACCATTGTCTCAACATCAACCTAAGAGACAAGGTCCTACACCAAAGAAGGTTGTTCAGCCCCAGAATGTTGACAAGAAGAATGGTCCTCATCAGAGGAAGATGTAGCCCCAAGGAGTCAGTCAGTATATGCCTCCACAATATCACAAGAGCATGAAGGCTGTTGGGTCCAATCAGAACAGGTTTCATCATCAGGGTAACTGGCATGGAAATGAATACAACAATGCTGTGCCTCATTACTATGGAAGAAGGAAGCCTCATCACCATAGGAGACAGCCTAAGAGACAGCATCCTCAGTACAGAAGAAGACAATCCAACTATGGAATAAGGAGACAACATTATGGGTGGCAGCCACAACAGTATCATCAAAGTGGCAAAAGATTTAACCACTTTAGAGATGACAGAGTAAGATGCTTCTATTGTGGCAGGGTTGGACATATGCAGTCCTCGTGCTTCAAGCTCCATGGTTATCCAAATTCTGTTCCTCAAACCAGACAGAAGGAGGTCAAACCCAAAGTTGCTAAACAATGGGTTCCTAAAGCTCAGGTCACGTGTCTATTGGCTCGTACCTCAGATGGACATGTTGCCATGGATGCATGGTACTTTGAAAATGGATGTTCAATGCACATGACTGGATCAAAGGAGCAGTTGGTGGAGTTCAATCCTTGCCATGCAAATAAGGTTGTGTTCGGCAATGGAGAAAAAGGAGTAGTAGAAGGAAGTGGAAAAGTGAAGAATCTTGATGGTCTTACTCTTGATAGTGTGATCCTTGTCCAAGGTTTGAAGGCTAATCTGATTAGCATAAGTCAGTTATGTGATGAAGGTTACAAATTTAACTACACCAAAGATGAGTGTGTGGTATCTGGTGAGCATAATCAAGTTGTTATGAAGGGTGCCAGAACCAAAGATAACTGCTATCAGTGGATTTCCCTTGAAGTAAATTCAACTAATGATGTTCAAGTTGATGTTATAACATCAGACTATGACATCAGGATGCTGAAAGGTCACTCAGAGTTAATGAGTTCTGATGTGAATTCTTTTAAATTTTTAAAAGGAAGGTCTTTAAGAGGGACTCAAAATCAGGCGCCTTACCAGATTGATTTTATATCAAGATTCATCAGAGCGTTTTCGTCTTAACGGTTCATCTCTATTATAGAAAAATCTTCTCTAAACCTAGTCTGTTACAAAGGAACGATGTCTTCCCCATCCAAGAACTCTGATTCTCAAAGACCTGCGCACGTACGAACTAGGGTTTCTCCGGAAAAAGAACTTGTTGACAAAGAACACATTCCTAGGGCACTTCCAGATTCGGGTAATGCTAAACCTTCAACCAAGTTGAATAAAACTGAAACTAGGTCATCATCCTCTCAAGCTGTTGAGGAGAAGTATGATGTGGACATGCATTTAGAGCAGATTGCCACCAAAATTCTTGAGAAGGGAATACGTGTGAAAGGGATTTCTGTCCCTTTAAGGCAAATGCCTGCTGAACAGGTGAACTCTCAAAGTGAGGACACAAATCTTCAAAGACTGGCCTTGTCTGTGATTCAAGACGCTGAAGGTTGTAGTAAAGAAGAAGATCATGAAGATACTGATCTCATCTCTGATGTCAGAACATCGTCCCCTAGGAATGAAAGTCACAGGAGTAAAGGGAAGGATCAGGTTGAGGTTATAGATGTTGAGGACTCATCTGATAGTGATATCATTGGTAATGCAAGAAGAAAGGAGGATAGGAAAGGGAAAGGAGTAGAGTCACTTCCTAATGAAAATATGGTCAAGAAAAGGACTTCAGTTGCAGACTCTCCCAAGTCGTGGAGCAAAGGTGCCAGGTTTGGCAAGAAGAGGAGAATCAGGGAAGAATCAGATTCAGAGTGTGATGTTCAAGACATCAACCCTGTGATGAACAGAGCTGCTGATTAAGTGCCTGATAACATCTCATTCCACTGTGCCAGAAGTGCATCCATGTGGAATTGTGTGAGCCAAAGAAGGATAGCTCTGGAAAGAGAGCTAGTAGCAAATGACTTAGAGTCTACTGGAATTGTAGATCTAATTAAGTTTGCTGGTCTCATAAGGACTGTGTCAGGATTGACTAGTTGCTATGATAGACTGGTCAGAGAATTTATAGTGAATATCCCTGAGTCTGTTGATGACAGCAAAAGCCTAAACTTCAGAAGAGTTACAGTCAGGGGTAAGTGTGTCTGGTTCTCTCATAAGGTGATCAATGCCTACTTAGGAAGAAGTGAGGAAGATTATGGAGAATTAGGAGTTACTAATAATGTTATCTGCAAAGAAATCACAGCTGGTCAGGTAGAAGGTTGGCCTTCAAAAGGAAAGTTATCAGCAAGTTTATTAAGTGTGAAATATGCTCTTCTTCATAGAATAGGTGCGGTTAACTGGGTTCCTACTAACCACAAGACCTCTATTTCTGCTGGGTTAGGCAAATTAATTTATGCCATTGGAACAAAGAGACTAATTGATTATGGCTCTTACATCTATAATCAGACTATCAAGCACGCTGCAACAAGAGCTGTGAAATTGCCTATTGCATTTTCATCCCTCATTTGTGGGATAATACTGGCTCAACATCCTGGGATTCTCCACCTGGATGATAGTGTGTGTAGAAGGAAGCCTGAATTATCTTTTCGTCAGAATCTGTTTAAAGAAAAACATGTTGCTGATAATGTCAAAGCATCTGCCTCAACATCTACTAATCATACTCATGTCAAGACTGATATGATTTCAGAACTGGAGGAAGCCTGTAAAGAACTAGATGAAGTCATCAGAGTAAACATTGAAAGGAAGGACAAGTTTTAAAAATTACTTATAACTCTGAAGATAAAAGAAAAAGAAAGTGAGAAAGTAGTTACTGATAAGAAAGATGAGTCTGATAATGACAGTCCAAAAGAAGATGAAGAAGATGATGATCTCAGCTCAGATGATTAAAGCTCTTAATGATCCTCTTAATTAGTAGTTTTAGTTTTATTTTCTGTCTTTGGTTCAGCACTTAATATGATTGGTTATGTATTTTGAATTTTGTGTTGTTATATGCACCTTTTATGTTTTTCTATTCTATGATTTGTTTTGCCTGGTCACTAACTGTGAGGCTAACAATGAGAGCTAGGGTGTACTAATTGTAGTTAATAGGGCTTCTGATTGAAGACTGTCTAATTGTGGCTAAAAAGGGGGAGAAGTAGCCATAGAAAGACAGCTGCTAAGTACAAATGTATGCTGTCAAAAGAGTTGTTGTGCTGTCAAAAGAATATGTTAGCCTAGGTATGTGAAGTGCAGTCCAAAAAGTGTTGTGAGGCAGAGAAGTACAAAAATTAAGGGGGAGTAATTGCTTTGAGGGGGAGTGCTTATTGCTGCTAATAATGAAATATGTGCAGCTGTTTGAATGTTTGAAGAGTGTAGCTGTTGAACTTGGTGATGCAGCAGATACAACAGAGTTTTGTGAAGTGAATTGAAGATGCTGCTGCTGCTTGGAGTTTCAATATCATTGATTGAAGTTTTTCCGCTGCTGAAGTCTCTGAAGGTGCAGAGATTGTTTTAGCCAAAATTAGCCAAAGGGGGAGATTGTTAGTTCATGGGTTGGCTGGCATTTTGGTAAAACAAAGTATGTTCAATGTTGATGTCAAGGTGGTGATGTTGCAACATTGAATCTTAACACTGGGCTGTGTTAAGTGTTTAAATTGCTGAAGTTTGGATGTCTGATGTCACATGCGATGTTGTGACATTAGATCTGCAGAATTAATAACATCAGGTTGTGATGTTGTTAGGGTTTGCGTGTTAGCTGGAATTGTGGAGAGCAGCTGTCTCATTGGATGCGAATATCTTGGGTTAGATATTTTCCGCTGCATAGGAGATTTGATGCAGATTTGTAGAAGATTTAAAAGGTTGAAGATTTGAAAATATTTTAGGAGAAAATCTGTTTTGAATATTTAGTTTTAAATAACAAATCAAGTCAGATATTGTAGCAGTCCAAGCCCAATTCAGGTGGCTATATAAAGCGCACAAGACCAAAGGAAAAGGTACAGAAATACAGAGAGAAGATCAAGAGCAATAGGCTGAGTGTCTTGAGTATATTGTACGAGTTTTGTATACACCATTCTAGGTTGAATTGGTGAGTCATTTTCTGTCCTCTCTTAGAAGCTGTGAAGTAATAGAGAGTTATTACTTGATCAAAGTTGTGAAGTAAGATCAAGGTTGCTCAAAGAGGGTGTTTCTTGAGTATTGTTTTTAGGGATTGAGTAGTGTTCTCATATCTAAGTGGTTTCTTAAGTAGAAAGTCACTAGTAGGAATTAAGTTTAGGAGATTGTCAACTGGGTTGTTGAGTCTGTAAATTAATTCTACAAGTAGTGAATTTCATCCCTGGCTTGGTAGCCCCCAGACGTAGGTAGTTAGACCGAACTGGGTGAACAATTCATTGTGTTGATTACTGTTATTGTTGTCCAATTGCAGAGTGTGTTGTTGTGACATCGCACCTTAACATCACACGTCTGATACCAGAATTTCAGGGTTGTCGGGTGGTTTGCTTATTCTCTGGAAGGTTAATTCGGTCGAAGTTTTATGTAGTTTCAGAGGATCAGGATTCTTGGGAATTAAGATTAGGCGGTCTAATAAATTCTACTATATTGTCAACATTTATTCTCCTTGTTCTTTGACCTCCAAAAGATCGTTGTGGAGGAAGCTTCTTGAGTTGAAGACCATTTTTGTGGATGGAGAGTGGGTGTCTGGGGGTGATTTTAATGCGGTTAGGAATGTGCATGAGTGAAGGGGTAGAACCGCATTCAATTCGGGTTTGGAGTGGAGGGAGATCGAGAAGTTCATTTTGGAGGGCGATTTGGTGGACTTACCTTGTAAGGGGAAAAGTTTAGTTGGTACGGTGGTGAAAGCAAAGCTAAAAGCAGGATCGGTCACTTCTTGGTGTCTAATGGGATCGTCGATGATTGGGGGGCCGTGGGGCAGTTGATTGGGGAGAGGGACATTTCGGATCATTGCCCGATTTGGCTTGTTGTTGATAGAGAGGATTGGGGTCCGAAACCATTTAGAGTTAATAATGAGTGGTTTTCTAACTCTTCTTTCCTTCCTTTTGTGGAAAAAGAGTGGAATAAGTTACATGTGGTTGGGAGGAAAGATTATGTGCTTAAGGAAAAGTTGCGGTTATTAAAAGAGAGTCTTAAATGGTGGAATTCTAATATTTTTGGTAGGTTTGATTTGGATATGGAAGAGGGAGTCAAGGATTTGAATGAAGGGGATGATGAGGACGTTGATCTTGGGGAGTTGGGGGGGAAGAGCTTTTGAGGAAGAAAAAGGGCTAGCGGTAAGTTTTGGATGAATTTAAAGATTAAGGAGAATACGCTCATTCAAAAAGCTAGATTGAAGTGGCTTAACGATGGAGATTCTAATAGTAGGTATTTTCATAGAGTTATGAAAGAGAGGAGGAGGAGTAATTTCATCGGTTCTATTAGAACGGAAAATGGAATTTTGGATAAGGTGGTGGAAGTTAAGGAAGAAGTTAGGAGACATTTTGCTTCGAAATTTGTTGAGTCGGATTTCGAAAGACTGGTGCTTGAAGGCATCTCTTTTAAGGGCATTAGTCCTTCGGAGAGATCTTTGCTCGAAGCTCCCTTTACAGAGGAGGAGATTAAAGAGGCGGTGTGGAATTGTGATGGATCTAAAAGTCCGGGTCCCGATGGTTACTCGTTTCTTTTTATTAAAAAGTGTTGGTACTTCTTGAAGGAGGATTTTATTGGTTGTTTTCAAAGCTTTCACTCTGGAGCTTTTTTCTCTAAATCTTTAGTATCCTCCTTTTTGACATTGATTCCTAAGTCTTCAAACCCTTTGAGTTTGGATGATTATAGGCATATATGTCTTGTTGGGTGCGTCTATAAAGTGTTATCGAAGCTTTTGGCGACTAGATTAAAGTTGGTGTTGCACTCGGTTATTTCTAATTGTCAAAGCGCTTTCGTCCCGGGTAGGCAATTGCTCGATGGCGTTTTGGTGGCTAACGGGGTGGTTGACTTTGCGAAAAAGGAGGAAAGGAGTTGTATGCTTTTTAAGGTTGATTTTGAAAGAGCGTATGATAAGGTTAGTTGGAACTTTCTCACTTTTATGCTTCGTAAAATGGGTTTTGGGGAGGTTTAGTTGAAATGGATGGATGCTTTGGTTTTTTCGAGTAAGATGTCGGTTTTAGTGAACGGTAGCCCGATGAAGGAATTTGTCGTGGAAAGAGGCTTGAGACAAGGAGATCCTCTCTCTCCCTTTCTTTTTGTGATTGTTACGGAAGGCTTAAAGGGTATGGTTAGTAGGTCGGTGGTGAATGAGGAGTTTGAGGGCTTTAATATTGGAGGCAAGTGTTTTGTTGATATTCTTTAATTTGCGGATGATACATTATTGTTTGGAGATGGTAGTTGGAATCACCTTTGGGCTATAAAATCGGTTTTGAGAGGTTTTGAATTAGTTTCCGGTTTGGGAATTAATTTTCATAAGAGCGAACTTATTGGTGTCAATATCGGTTCTAGATTTTTGGAGATGGCCTCTTTCTTTCTTTCTTGTAGGAGGGAGGATAGTAATTTTGTTTTTCTTGGAATTCCTATTGGTTTCAATTTCAATAAAAACGATATGCGGAAGGAGTTGGTGGGGAAGTTGAAACGAAGGCTTTTTTGTTGGAATAATAGGTATCTTAGTTTTGGGGGAAGGCTTACTATATTAAAGTTGGTGCTTTCAAGTGTTTCTATTTTCATGCTTTCGTTTTATAAAGCTCCGTAAAGGTTGTCAAAGAAATTACTAGGATTCAAAGTAATTTTCTTTGGGGGAGTAAGGAGGATAAGAGGAAAATTCATTGGGTTAGTTGGAAGGAGGTGTGTCTTCTGTTTGAGAAAAGGGGGTTAGGATTGAGAAGGGTGGATGATTTTAACTTGGCTCTTATCAATAAATGGAGATGGAGGATTTTATCGGAATCTAATGCTTTATGGTACAATGTCTTAAAAGCTAGATATGGAGATATAAATTTGAGGATGGTGGATAACGGTTGTTTATCTATTAAGGTGAAGAGTGCATCTTTTTGGTGGAGGGAATTATGTGGTGTGGATAAAGGTTTTCCGGAGAATTGTTTTGTTTCAAATTGTAAATTTTCTATTGGAAATGGTTTCTTTTCCCCTTTTTGGCTCTCTTGGTGGATTGGAGAGTGTTGTTTAAAGGATAAATTCCCTAATCTTTTTCGATTGTCTTGTCTAAAAGATATTTCGGTGGCTTGTATGGGTAGTTGGTAAGGCGAGAGGTGGATTTAGGGTGATTTTGGGGTGGTTAATTCGGTAGACGATTCTATTGCCGAGGATTTGGTGAGGTTGCGGGCGATGTTGGAGCATGTTCATCCGGTTCGTTTTGGTAAAGGCGCGGTTAAATGGATGTTGAGCCCGTTGGAGGGTTATTCGGTTAGTGGTTTCTTTCATTTACTTTCTAAGTATCGCATTTCTTTTGGGCCGAGTAATATTTATGATGAAGCCTTTTCTTTGATTTGGAAAGAGACGGTTCCTTACAAGATTAAGGCTTTTGGTTGGAGATGTTTTTTGAATAGGCTCCCCACTAAAGTTGCTCTCTATAGTAGAGGTTTGGTGTTTCCGAATAGTGGGTCGGATTGCATTTTTTGTTCCTTGGCGGAGGAATCTCTAGATCATTTTCTATTAAATTATTGTGTTTCTTTATTAGTGTGGAAGGAGATGGCCGATTAGATCGGTTTTGAGGAATGGGGAGCTAATGATATTAAAGAAAGCTTTCTAAAGTGGTTTGTTTTTTCCAAACGTAGTAGGGTGAAGAAAGGGAATGAAGGTTGTGTTTGGTTGGCTACGTCGTGGTTTTTGTGGAATTTGCAGAACGGTATTATTTTTAGGAACGATAGTTGGAACGTTTTGGATACGGTTTGGAATATTAAGGCGTTGGTTTGGAGATGGTCTTTCATCGGGAAAATGACCCGCTCCAATTATGGTTTTTACGAGTTTAGTAAGTTTCCTTTGTACTACCTTACTTAAAGCATAATTGGGTTGTAATTTTTTTTTTGGTTTCGAGGTTTGCCTCTCTCTTTTTGTAAGTGGGTACCCACAAAATTACCTAGGGATGGCAATTTGGCCCATCCCCAGTGGGTACCCACAAAATTACCCACAACGGGTAGGGTAAAAACACGCAAAAATGGGTACGGGTACGGGCTTGGGTAATTACCCACTTAAATAAGCGGGGATGGGTGCGGGGATGAGCACCTTAGTACCCAGCCCGTCCCATACCCGCACAATATATATTTATATATTTTAATTTATATTATTATATGAAAATAAATGTTTATAAAATTTATAAAAAAAATTCAATTTTAAACTACTACATATTAAATATAAGTGATCATTTATTTTATAATTCAACCATACAAATTTTTAAAAACTTTTTAATATTTTTAATAACTTATAATATTATGATATTTTATACTTGATATATTTATTTTTATTAGAAATGCGGGTAACGGGTACATGTACGGGCACTTATATACCCATAGGGTATGGGGACGGGTGCCAATTTTGATACCCAAGCGGGTATAGGCTCGGGTACGGGGATTTTTTTCAACTGCGGGTATGGGGACGGGTACTATAGTACCCTACCCATACCCTGCCCATTGTCATCCCTAGTACTACCTTACTTAAGGCATAATTGGGTTGTAATTTTTTTTTTGGTTTCGAGGTTAGCCTCCCTCTTTTTGTAAGTGGATTCGAGAACCCATTATTCTCGCTTTCAATGAAATCTTTACTTATAAAAAAAATAATAATTTGTAGCAATTAGTTGAAAATTTGACCACAGCCTTCTTCAAAACCATATCCAAAATCACATCAATACAACATTGTAGAAATTTCTAAACATTCTTTTACAGAATTCATTATGCATGCGTGTGTGAATGGGATATTGTTACCATATGTGAACTCCTTGCAAAGTCATTGAGCCCTTAGTTTCTTTTGTGGAGTTAGTGTATAAGATTATAGTTAGTGTATATTTCTTATCATCATCATCACATATTATGTAATTATTCATTCACAAATGCTCCACCCGTTGCTCTTTTATTTTTATTTTTTTTTTGTGGTTTAGTGTTTATTGGTTTGGGTTAGATGTACAAATATTGTTGTTTTTTTAAATAGATAATGTTTTAAGATAATAGTTTAATTCAATTATTTATATATTTATTTCAATGTTTTTATTGATTGCTTAAAAAATATTAAATTACAAAAGATAAAAAAGCTGTTGCCAAAAATATAAAATAATTTAAAAAGATAAACATCAACTTTTTAAAACAAAATTAAAATATCAATATTTGAAAAAATAATAAGATATAAACATTAATATTTTTATTGTTTTTGTACACTTAAAAATAAACAAATAATGGTATTATAAATTTATATTTAAGACGGTTATCAACCGTCGCAATAAATCTTTAAATATAATGACAGTTAAAACTAGTCTAATTATATTTTAGATGCAGTTTCAAAATTATCACGGTGGGAAAATGTTATCTGATACTTTTATTATTATTTATTTACTCCTATATTTTTTAAAATATTATAATTTTACTTTTTTCATTTATCAAATAATTTTATTATTTAATATTTAGGCTTAAATGCACTTTGGGTCTCTCTAGTTTGAACATTTTACACTATTGATTCTGCTATTACAAAACCTGCGATTTTGCTCCCTTAATTTTGATGGTCTTTGCATTTTTGTAGTCCCCTTCCAATTTTGCATACGTGGCAGTGATGACTAAGATTTAAAAATTATTTTTAATTACATGGCAAGGATGACTAGGATATTTTATTATTTAATAATATTTTTAATTGATTTAATATTTAATAATGTTTTAATTAAATTAACATCTAATAATCTTTTATTATTATTTTTTAATTAAATTAATTATGTCTATTAATTAATGATAATTTCTTTATTAATATTTAATTAATATTTTTAATTGATTTATCCCAATTATCACTGCCACGTATGCAAAATTGGAGGGGGACCAACAAAATGCAAAGACCATCAAAATTGAGGGACCAAAATCGCAGGTTTTGTAATAAGGGGAGCAATAGTGTAAAATGTCCAAACTAAGGGGACCAAAAGTGCATTTAAGCCTAATATTTACTATTTTACACCTTTACCAAAGTATATCGGATAACTTTGTCCAAAGTTTACAATATAATTTTTTTTTACCGGATAATTTGCAATCAAATTTTTCAGTATGTGATTTTTTTTTCACCAAGTGACTTGTAATCAAGTTTTCTGTTATGTATTTTTTTCACCGGATAACTTGCAATTAAGTTTTCTGATATGTAATTTTTCTTCACCGGATAACTTGCAACCAACTTTTCCGATATGTAATTTGTATTCATCAGATAACTTGCAATCAAATTTTCCGATATGTAATTTTTCATCATCGAATAACTTGAGTTAGGCAAAAATGAAAAATATGGTCTAAAGTAAATAAAATTGTGGTCTATTTTAATAGACATGGTTTTTGCAACTTATGAAAAATTGTATATCCCCACGCATGAAAAACTGTTGCCTAGTACTTTATACAAGAATTTTATTTACTTTATGCCACAATTTTTACTTGTTACCTAAACTCATATTCTTTTTTTAATTTTCGGATAACATGCTGATGAGTTATCCGTTAGCAACTATTTTCTTTACATTAGGTCACGGTTTTTCATTGTTACTTACATTGTATTTGCGGGTAAAAGAGTAATTGAACAAAGTTTGAATGAGGAAGTGCCCGAAGAAAAAACAAACAAACTTTTAAATTATAAATAAAAAAGCGATGATAGCTTCTCAATGTTATATGAAAAAAAAATACAAATTGATATATTGTAGGCTAAACTTTATTACTTGTACTTACTGTAATAGAACTTATGCTTGATAGAAAGATTATTATTATACATCTAGTTGAAAAATGAGATGAAACATAGTTCATTAAAGATAAAAATGGCAAGAAAAGAAAGCATTCATTCCCCTCCTATGTCTTACATCTATTGTCTTTTTGTTTTGGTGCATCTCTTTTACATTTAAGAAAAGTATGGAATCTTGGATTACTAATTGGGGGAATATGAAAGCATCCGAAATTTTCTTGAATATTATTGAAAAAATATTTTAAAGAAATTCCTATAGTTTGAGGATTGGTTCCTCTTGGATGAAATACGAAAGGAATATTCGGAAACACATTTACAAAACCTTCGTATCAAAATCTACAAAGAGATCATACAATTGATCGAGACGAACAATCAAGATCGTATATATACAATTTTGCATGTATGTATAAATATAATATGTTTCCTTATTCTAAGTGGTTATTCTTTTAAGCAACAATAAAAGCTTGTGGTCTAAAGTAAACAAAATTATTCCTTAAGGTGAAATATTACATTTCGAATAACTCGTAAGTTATCCGGAAAAAGAAAAGGCGTTTAGGAAACAAGAAAAAACTATTACCTAAATTAAATAAAATTGTAGCCTAAAGTATTAGGCAACGGTTTTTTATGCATGGGATATACAATTTTTCATAAGTTGTAAAACCCGTGTCTATTAGAATATGCCACATTTTTATTTAATTTAGATCAAGATTTTTCACTGTTGCCTAAACTTAAGTTATTCGATGAAGAAAAATTACATACCAAAAAATTTGACTGCAAGTTATTCGATGAATAAAAATTGCATGCCAGAAAAATTGATTGCAAGTTCACTACTAAAACTAAGACATTTGGTTAAATGATTTTACATCAGATTTCAAGATATATGATGTGAACAATATTTGTCAAAGGATTTTACATCAGATTTCATAACAATATGAAGTTAAAAAATATTTGATTTAGGGATTTTACATTAGACATTTATTTTCACTGATGTGACAAATAACGCGGTGGCAATTTCGTAAATAATATGAAATTTTGTTATAAAGGATTTCACATCGGGGCTGGAGTTGCACCCGATGTGAAAAGTTCACTGATGAAAAAATAACAAGGTGTCAGTTTCGTAAATAATATGAAGTTTTGTTATAAAGGATTTCACATCGGTCCTGGATTTGAACCCGATGTGAAAAAGTGAGCCTTTACATCGGGCCTCTTTGCAGCCGATGTGAAAACTCCAATCTCACTAAAACCCTAGCGTAGCCGAATATCAGTTCTTTTTCTTTCCAAGCGCAGCTGACCACGAACATTACTCCCTTCTGTCATCATCAATGAAGAAAAATTACATACCAAAAAACTTGATTGCAAGTTATCAGATGAAGAAAAATTACATACTCGGTGAAAAAAAATCACATACCGTAAAACTTTGGACAAAGTTATCCGGTACACTTTGATAGGGGTGTGAAATGGTAAATATTAAATAATAAAATTATTTAAGAAGTGAAAATGATAAAATTAGAATATTTTAACAAATGTAGGGTAGGGATAGATGGATAATTGCAGGGGTATGAGGTAAAATTTACTTGCGGCAGTTGGCCGACATTTTCTACACCGTTGCAAAGCAAGCTCACGACACGTAGTTTTGGATAGAGTTGTCAAAATGGGTTAGCCTGCCAGCTCGCCAGGCCCGAAACATCATAGGGCTTGGTCCTTAAAATTAGAGCCTATATTTTTCAGTTTTTTTAGCCTGACCCTAAAAAATACGCTACCCATTAGCGTTAGCCCGTATGGGTAGTCCGTTAGACCCGCATAGCTATAAATTTAAAAAATATATATTAATAGTTATATTTTCTTACTTCAAAATAACACATTGATTTTTCTAAGCTCGCTAAATTTTATTTCTATTCTATTCAATCTTTCTCTTTTGAATCTTATATACTAATATAATAAAAACTTTTTCCTCGTATGTTATTAGTTTCTCTTAGGCTAAATATTCGATTATTATTTTATACAATTTAGACATGTGTTGTATTTAAAAACACATTATAATGTTTATAAAAGATAATATAGTATATAAAAATGTATTATATTTAAAATAATATAATTTTTAATTTTATTTATAATAAATATTATGAGATTTTTATTTCTATTTTTTATTTAAAAAAAAAAAACACTTAGAGCTGGGTAGCTCGAAACCCATCTATGGCTGGGCTCGGGTAGTAATTTTTGAGCCCATATTACAACAAGACTTTTTTGGCTAGCCCTAAAAAGCCTGAGGTCCGTCAGGGCCGGTTAACCTATTTTGACATCTCTAGTTTGACAACTATTCTCAAACTCTCACAACCTAGTGTTAACGATGCTAGAATTGCCTAAACACCCCTAAAAATTGTCGCAAAAGCCTTTTTTTTGTAGTGTCCATGTTTCGCTTGAGGTATTCGCCTCATGCTTTACTTAAGAAATCCGCAAAATTTCAAGATGGCGATACAAAAGAATTAAATAACTTAGTTCTTTTCAAGGCCTCATGATTGAGGGACTGCAGACAATGATAATTAATTTGGTCCTGAATAAAGGATGATTCTTGCAAAATAGATTATGCAGAACTGAGCTAGGTGCAAGAAATTACTTAAATGCTAGAAGTAGGCTAGTTGCAT
Source organism: Lathyrus tuberosus (assembly GCA_022829125.1). Taxonomy (NCBI): domain Eukaryota; kingdom Viridiplantae; phylum Streptophyta; class Magnoliopsida; order Fabales; family Fabaceae; genus Lathyrus; species Lathyrus tuberosus. Next base: position 205,488 of record JALAZF010001003.1, on the reverse strand, counting down.
GTAATGGGCTTGAGCACCCGAAGGGATGTGATCACCTGAAGGGTATGGCGTGATGATAGAAGCAGTACTTTTGTATATATTGAGTTGTTGAAAATACAATCAAGTCTTTATATAGACTCAAGTTTCTACTATTCCAAGAAAACAATAAAAGCTATTAATGACCCACTATCTTTTGGCCTTTCCAACTACTTGAGACTCTTAGATTCTCCACTAACTTATTAATAAAAATCCACTAAACAAAACATTAAAGTTTATTCAACAAAATTCCCCTGTAAACTTAAATGTTTCTCCCATCCATCATGCCTATCATTTTCTTGCCTCTGTCGAAAAGTTCTTTCGACAATGGTTTTGTAAAGATGTCCGCTACTTGATCCTTGCTAGCTACATGTTTCAATTCGACACTTCCTTCCTTCACATGTTCACGAATAAAATAGAAACGAACATCGATGTGTTTACTTCTTTCATGATTCACTGGATTCTTTGCTAGCTCAATTGTTGATTTGTTGTCCACTTGTATTACTGTTGCACTTTCCTGTTTTTGCTCCATTTTACTCAACAATCTTCTCAGCCATATTGCATGACAAACGCACCAAGATGCTGCCACATATTCAGCTTCACATGTCGAAAGAGTTACTATTGGTTGCTTTTTGGAGAGCCAAGTAAAAGCAGTATTTCCCATAAAGAACACATATCTTGATGTGCTTTTTCGATCGTCTATATCTCCGCACCAATCATTGGCGGAGTAACCAACCAACTTGTAATCTTATGTTCTTGAGTAAAACATTCCAAGTGACACAGTTCCTTGAATGTATCGAAGGATTCTTTTCAATGCCTTCCAATGTGAATGTACTGGCTCCTCCATGAATCGACTTACAATGCCGACACTTAACGAAATATCTGACCTTGTACATGTGAGATAGCGAAGACTTCCTACTAAGCTTCGATATTTGCTTACTTCGACACGATCTCCCCCATCAAATTTCGACAGCTTGGCACGTGGTTCCATTGGCGTCGAAATCGGATTACAGCTTTCCATCTTATATTTCTTCAAGATTTCTTTTGCATATTTTTCTTATGAAATAAGAATTCCTGTTTGTTCTTGTCGAACCTCCAGGCCAAGAAAGAGTCTCATCAGACCTAAGTCTGTCATTTCGAATTCCCGTGTCATCGTACCTTTAAATTCTTCTATCATCTGATCATTGCTACCCATAAAGATGAGATCATCGACATAAAGAGCATCAAGCAACATGTTACCTTCATTCTTCTTTACATAAAGGGCATGCTCATAGGGACATTGCTTGAACCCATTCTCCTTAAAATATGTGTCGATACGTGTATTCCATGCTCGTGGTGCTTGCTTCGGCCCATAAAGTGCTTTGTTCAATTTCAGCACCTTCTTCTCTTCTCCAGCTTTCATATACCCTGGTGGTTGTTCAACATAAACTTCTTCTTCGAGCACACCATTCAGAAATACTGACTTGACATCCATTTGAAATATTGGCCATTTGAATTGAGCAGCTTATGAAATAAGTAGTCGAATTGTCTCCATTCTTGCAACAGGAGCAAAAATTTTGTCATAGTCGATTCCTGCCTTTTGCTTATATCCCTTTGCTACAAGTCGTGCCTTATATCGTTCCACTTCCCCTTCAACATTCATCTTTTTCTTGAATACCCACTTCACACTAATGGGTTGACTTCCTTTTGGCATTTCGACTAGCTCTCAAGTTTGGTTGTGATTAATTGCCTTAATCTCTTCGTCCATGGCAGTTTTCCACTTCTTGTCTCTCAATGCTTCTTCAAAACTAATGTTTTCCATATTTTCCAGAAGATATACAAGATGCACATCACTTGTCGAATCATACAAATCTTGCAGACTTCGCATTCTGGGTTGTAGAGGTTTATCTTCATTGCCAGAATCTTCAAGGTTTGTCGAAATGCTTATAGGTACATCGACTAATGATTCTCCAACTTCGTCGATAACTTCTGTCGAATTGTTCCAGTCCCACTTGCTTGCTTCGTTTATTCGAACATCCCTACTCACTATCACCTTCTTACTTATGGGATCGAATAACCTGTACCCTTTCGTCTTCTCATCATACCCAATGAATATGTACTTCTGACTTTTATCTTCAAGCTTTGTTCTTCGTTGATCTGGTACGTGTGCATAAGCCACACTACCAAATACTTTGAGATGGGAAACTCTTGGCTTCTGTCCGCTCCATACTTTTTGTGGTGTTTGATCTTCTAACTTCGAATGTGGACATCGATTCTAAACATAAATGGCACATTGTACAACTTCTGCCCAGAATTCCTTCGACATGTTCTTGCTCTTAAGCATTGATCGAACCATGTCGAGAACTGTTCGATTCTTCCTTTCAGCCACACCATTTTGTTGAGGTGAATATGGTGCAGTTAGAAAGCTCCTTATGCCCTGCTCTTCACAATACTTCATAAAGGTTGTCGAAGTATACTCACCACCTCATTCAGATCGAACGGCTTTGATGTGTCTGTCAGTTGCCTTCTCCACCATTACTTTGAACTTTTTGAACACCTCGAATGCTTCAGATTTTTCTCTCAAGAAATAAACCCAGGTCTTTTGTGAGAAATCATCGATAAAGGAAATGAAATACCTTTTGCCACTGAACGATTCCGGAGTGATTGGCCCACAAATATCAGTATGAATCAATTCGAGAATATGTTTAGCTTGATATTCTGCCTTCTTTTGAAATGAGGTTCTTGTTTGGTTGCTAAGCACACAATCTTGACAAAACTTTCCTTCATAGTCCATGTCTGGTAGCCCGTGTACCATGTTCTTCTTCGCTAACCTTCTCAGACCAGCATGATGTAAATGACCAAAGCGTAGATGCCACAGCGACGCTTTGTCTTCGACATTGACCTACAAACATTTTCCTTGAACACTCCTCAAGTTCAGCTTGTACATTCGATTTCTCCTCTTTTCGACTTGAGCAATCAGATGCCCTAACTTGTCCTTCAAGTGTAATATTCGATCTTTCATGAATATCGAATAACCTTTTTCTGTGAGTTGTCCCAGACTCAAAATATTTGTCTTGAGATCTGGTACATAATAAACATCTTGAATTGACCCAGTCAAGTCATCCTTCTGCAAGTAACAAATCGTACCTTTGCCTTCGACCTTCACTTTCGATGCATCTCCGAAAGACACATGACCATCTTCAATCTTTTGCATTTCTTTAAACAGGTATTTGTGACCATACATATGATTACTAGCTCCTGAGTCGAGATACCACATAGTGTTATTTTCCGCGTCTTCTTCCTTTTGAGTCATCAATAAAAAACCATCATTCGCTTCGGCTTCCAAAGCTAGATTGGTTGTTTCTTCTACTTTCTTTTCGACTCGACAATCTTTTACAAGATGTCCCACTTTGCCACAGTTATAGCATTTGAAGGAGTTGCAATCCTTCGCATAATGACCCTGTTTGTTACATTTGTAACATTCGACGTTGGAGTAGTTCGACCGACCACCTCTTTGACCACGTCCTCTGCCACGTCAATTTTGCTAGCTCGATTGTCCTCTGTCGAAGTTGCTGCCTCGACTACTTCAACCACTGTCACTACCTCCACGGCCACGTCCTCTTCCTCGAAAGTTTTAAGAATAGAGTACCTTTTCATCTTTGACTGACTCCTTATCATGATGTGCTTCCTCGACTGCTTCATCATTCTTTTTCATCTTTCGTTGTTCGTGTGCTTCGAGAGAACCAGCGAGCTCTTCGACTGAGAGCGTCGAAAGGTCCTTCGACTCTTATATTGCACACACAATATTCTTAAATTTATTTGTTAAAGATCTTAGAATCTTCTCAACAACTCGTGCATCAGTCACTGCTTCGCCATTTCTAGTGAGTTGGTTCACCACTGTTTGTACACGCGTGATGTAGTCAGATACAGTTTCTGACTCCTTCATCTGCATCCTCTCCAATTCTCCACGAAGAGTTTGAAGTCGAACTTGCTTCACTCGATCTGCTCCTCTGAACACTTTTTCTAACGTGTCCCATGCTTCTTTTGACGTAGTCGAACTGGCAATTTTCTCAAAGCCTGATTCGTCAACTGCTCGGAACAGCATGTACAATGCCGTCTTATCCTTTGATCGCGTCTCTTTCAACGCCTTTTGTTGAGCCGCCGTATATTCCGTGGTGTCTGCTGGTTCAACGAAACCATCTCTGGTCACCTCCCACACATCTAGAGATCCTAGAAGAGTTTTCATTTGGATAGTCTAGTTTTCGTCATTCGCCTTCGTGAAACGCGGCAATGGCATTTGACTCATCGTGTTTGCCATTAGCTCTGATATCAATTTGATGACAGAAGCAGTACTTTTGTATATATTGAGTTGTTAAAAAATGAAAATACAATCAAGTCTTTATATAGACTCAAGTTTCTACTATTCCAAGAAAACAATAAAAGCTATTAATGACCCACTATCTTTTGGCTTTTCCAACTACTTGAGACTCTTAGATTCTCCACTAACTTATTAATAAAGACCCACTAAACAAAACATTAAAGTTTATTCAACATGGCGTGCCGTCTAACATGGTTTATATCCACCAACCATAACCTGCCTCATTGATCACATGGGAAATAATGGTGGAAGCCTGTCAATATAAGAGGAAAATTGTCTCCCCACGATCTAAAGGAGAACGAGTCTTCTCTACCCCGCGTTCCTTATGATAGAACTATGAAAACGGCTTCTGAATAAGCTCATGACATCTCTATAAACGTTCTAATCTCTAAAATCAGAGAGACATACAAAAATTTCAAAAGAAAATCACAAAATCTCTATTGTATGAACATATTCTTCTTCTCTCACGTAAACGTCTAATTTCTATTTTTTTAATAATATAGTATTTTATGTTCATTATATCATTATGATTCACCTCAAAAATCGAACATCTTTAAACTAATAATAAGTTGATATAAATATATTTAAGAAATAAAAATATATCTTTTTTTAGAAAAATTAAACCGACTGCAACAAATTAATTAAAAATTCAGCAGCACATAAATTTGTGTTAGCAAGCAGTGCATTATTTAAATACAAATCTGTCCCTGTTACGTACCTGCCTCTGTCCATATATATTTTTGCTTATATTTTTAAAAGAATCAGTGACTAAAGTTTCGTCGAATATTGACACTTTGTAAATAAATTTAAATTAAAATATGACTAGGCGATAAATACGTATTTGTTAAAATTCTAAGATATTATATTTTTTGCAAACGCAAAATGTATTAAAGGTCACATGGAGGTTTAAGTGAATAAATATAATCCTTTGGGTTGAAGAAAATTAATACTCTACTAAACGTATCTAAACTCATGAGATAAGTCTTTCAATTAATAATAACAATAGCGAAAATCTTACTATATAAGAAAAATTAAGGTCTTGGAAAACACAACAATAACCTTCTCTCTTTGCCCTCCACATCATCAAATTAGGGGCATTTTGTGTCAAAAATTTACTTTTTGCAACCACAATGTACAATTGGTTATATGTCAAACATACTTACTTTCATTTGTGTACAATTGCAAACTCATTTGATTTTTGTAGTTCAACTACAACTAAGTGTTAAATATTAAATTATTAAATTTGAATTCCAACCCACTTTTTTTGCTGAACAGTACCACCACCCACTGCCATGTCTGCAACGTGCAGGTCTGCTACCACAAACACACTCAACCTCTGTTCAATCTCATATCAACCCTCTTCTTTGTACACATTCTTCATCTCAACCTTTTGTTCTCTCTCAACTTTCATCTTCTTCCACCGTCTACTTCTGATAATCAAGTTCAACGAAGCCGCGCACAGGTTCAACTTCAAGATGGTTGGACCGTTTGAAAATGTCAAAGAGATCAATGAAAGCAAGGTTTTATATTTAGGGTTTCAAAGTGTTAAAAATAGTTTTTGTTTCATACTCCGAACCTTCACTGTATCTGGATCGCTGGTGTCGTGGTAATTTCTCTCAATATCTCTTTTGCTAACCATTATTAGACCTAACTGGGATTATATTTTTTGTTGAATTTGATTTTGTAGGAGGATTTGTGGGCTGAAACATTTCCTGTTGGAACTGAGGTTTGTTATTGTATTTGAATTTTTTTTGGAACTGAGGATTTGCATTTGAATTTGAATTCGTGTTTGAGTGAAGTCAAGTGCTTTATTTGATGAAATTGCTAATAAAATTTCGGTTGTGTTTTGTTGTCAACATAATGCATCTCTCTCTTTTTCTTCTTTGTTCGGCATTCATTCAGATTTTAGACTAATAAGTTACAATGTTGAATGTTTTGTTAGATCTGGATGTTATGTTTGCAGATCTGGTTGTTATGTTAGATCTGTAATATTTGTGTTAATATTCTGAATGTTAGATCTGAAATGACTAGGTTTTCAAGGTTAGTTTTGTGTTAATATTTGAGTTAATATACTCTGAAATATTATATCTGAATGGAAGAAGATAATGAAGAAATTTACTCTGAAATATTATACTCTGATAATGAAGGTTAGTTTTGCATTCTTCTGATTCAGTTACAAGGTTTGTTTTTACTTCTTTCCATTCCAGTATTTGTTCTTTCTCTGTGTATATATTGAAATGTGGCTAATTTTTTTAATGTTTATGTGCATTGGATTGTTTACTGCAACAAGGATTATGTTTCTGTCCTTACCTTGAAAGTAAGTTGCAGTCTTTTTTGTCCATACCTTGAAAATAATACTAACTTGGATCAATGTTATTTTCTGACCATCAAATTAGAATTCGTAAGTCCTTGCTGTTTCTGTATGAAAGCCGTAATGTTTTTTGTTTACAGGAACAAAACTTCATTCAGTATCCCTTGATGCCCTTAGCAAGTTCTGTGATATTAAAGTGGATGGCTCAGCCCACAGAGCCATGATAGATATGAACACATTATCCTTGATTCTTTCTAAGATAACCCGTGATTTGAAATTACCCTTGCCCGACATTGTCGAAAAATTATTCAGAGAAGCTGATATGAAGAAGAATTCAGAATAGTTTTCTGGTAAAATTTTACATTGATAAGTGACCAAAAAGAAAATGAACACTTTTTTCTCAATATAACTATCATTGCAGTTATATTTATATGCTTAAAAATAACCCAGAAAAGGATCATAACAAGTATCTGGGCAGTTATAATATTTCTAATATCAATCGGATCATAGAGATCATTCCATTGTTCACTGACTTGAAATTTGAATGATGATGTTGTTGATTGTCGTTGTGATGCTGACTGGAAAAATGTAAGAATTGTTGTCGAATCGGGATTCACGCTGTTAGCGACATATTACTAAAGAGATTACAGACCCTAATGCCAAAAAGGTTTGTTGTTTCATATTCTTGTGTTCATTTGTCTCTCATTATGTTTTGATTACTGAAATTGAAATTGAATAATTCATATACTTGTATATTTATTATTAACGTAATCTGCCACTTAATTGTATTAATTTTTATTTTGTTTTGATAAAGCAAGACAAAAATAATGTGTTGTACTTCTTACTAATTACTGTATTATTGGGTGGCATTTCTTCAAGATCATGGAAAGCTACTGTAGATGGTGTAGCTGTAGATAATGTACATGGTGAAAGTTCGAGACATCCTGCGAATGGTCATGCTAATAATGACAATGAAGGTGGAAATGGAATGGCGTATCAGTCAGTGTCTGCGAATATAAATAGTAATTCGACTCTGCTTCCTTTTGCTGATGAGTTTGATAAGCATCAATGAGAGTCGTTTTCTTTTAGTGGATTGGAGAAGAAATTGGTCCTGTAAAAAAAAACCTTTATGTTATGTGTTGTTTCATATGTTAGCACAAGCTTATTGATTATATGAGATTTTTAGGCTGGACCAGGTACAATTGCAGAAGCATTGATCCGAGGTCTTCCTATCATCCTCAATGACTATATCCCCGGACGGGTGATTTATTAAACCTTTCTCTTCATTGTTATTCTATTTTTTTTCATTCCATCTTTATATTTAATTGTCTGCTATTATGGTAGCTACAGGCAAAAGGTAATGTGCCTTATGTGGTAAACAATGGAGCCGGTGTCCTCACGCGTAGTGCTAACGAAACAGCGCAAATTGTAGCCGAATGGTTCCGTTCAAAACAAGACGATTTAAAGGAAATGTCAAAGAATGCACTTAAACTAGCGAATCCAGAGGCCGTGTTTGAGATTGTGAGGGACATTCATGAACTTCCAAAGCACTACAGAAGAACTGCATATGCGTGGTAAGGTTCAGCAATAGTGGGTGTAGCAGCTGCAATTTGTGGCACAAACTACTATCGCAACCACTATCAGGGTGTCAGGAAGAAACTCCTCAAAGCCTTTCTTCCCAACCTTTATATTTTTTAAGATTATAAATACCAATCCGAACTCTTGTAAGAGTAAAATTGTGTTTTAGATTCCGTTAAGTTCTTGCTCACGAACAATTGTTATGTTCCTCCTATTTTTGATTCAGGTCTGTTATGTTTCTCTTCTCTGTTTAAGTTGTATTGCTATGTACGGTTCTTAATTACTAAATATGATGGTCTACTTAATTTTGCGTATCTTCCATTTTTGAGTATTTATGTTTACTATTCAATAGCACCTATCGCGTTATCCGCTATAGCATTTAAGGGGGTAGGTGCTAAGTGATGTTGTCTAGCATTTTAGAATTTTAAAATGGCATTATATAAGTGTAGTACATATAGCAGCACAATCCAAACATTATTCAAAAATACCAGTTACACAGGGCAGAGAATCTAAGGCACTAATAAATGTTATAACACCGTTGTCAACAATTGGGTATTTTCTTATTCTTAAAAGGTTATTCAACTAAGACTCGATCTGTCACAACTTAGACTGTGATTTGGCATAGCTACTAAGGAAATAATGTATGAATTGAAATCACCTTTAAGCTCTTCTGATCAAGATAAGATATGCCATAAACTCTTTGTAAAATTTCTCTATCTTTCTCTCCCCTCCAATATGCTGATGAAGCATAGAATTTCAAAGCCACAAACCGAAGTGTTTTCATTGATATGATTTTTTAGATAAACTAAACTCAATTATAAATGGTTCTATAAGACATATTTAATACATACCTTCAAACATGCAATTGCTTTGACAAAGGATGTATTAAAGGTTTTCTTATGTGACTTACTTGATTAGAGAACAAACAATATCTATTTTTGAGTTTGGTTTTAGAAATTAGTATACTAGGGTTATTTTTCACTTTTGTTTATGGTATATACGGATGTCAAAAACCCTATTAACTCTAACCTATCTTTTTTTACTTGATTACTTGATATCAATTATTTATTGATATGTTGATAAACGTACACACTTACATGTTTTTAGATGGGTAAAATAGGAAGCAGACAATTATTCTCTTATTTGTTTTTGCTTTAATAGATGTGATAGGGTTGATATGCTTTTTAATATGTTATTTTAGGTTCACTTATATATATATATATATATATATATATGCTTTGCTTTACTCCATGTACGGGGATTTTACAGTAAAGATATGCTTGGCTTTACTCTGTTTTTGAAAATATCATATTAAGGTCGCCTTTGAGGGTGTGCAAAGCGATTTACAGTTGATTCAAATATTATTGATTCAAATATTTAAAAAAATATTGTTAAAACAAAAATAATATTTATATACGGGAAAAAATACATTGTTGATTCAAATAATTTTATATACGGAAACAATTTTAATATTGATTCAAATAATTTTATAAATGATATCAAAACAAAAAGAAAGTATTTATATACTAAAACAACTATATTATTGATCCAAATATTGTTATATACGGGAACAACATTACTATTGATTCAAATATTTTGATAAATATTGGTAAATCATTAGACTAAACTTACCTCTTTTATATCATTATCTTTTTGGACTTTTATGTAAAATTATGTTTTTTTTTATTTTCAACTAATTTTAATTTTGGATATTTATTTGTCTCATTTATTAAAATTTAGAAAGAGGAAAAGAAAAACAAAAGCATCCAGATATCTGAGGAAATATACATTTCATGATTCTGATGAAGCCGAATAACGCAACTACGAACCGGTTGATGATTGACGATGACGATGAGCGGGACTATACATGGGAGAACTCTATGTCTGCCTGGAGATTTAGAGATTCTGATTAAGTTTGCAAATTAATTTCCAATTTCTTTGATGTCATTTTTTATCAATTTTGTGTTTGCAATGTGATTTAAAACCAGAGTTGATACTTCCGATACATCTTTAAGCTGTGGAAAAACAGAGTTGTTTTTTATGAACTTTAGCAGCCATGGATCATTATTTTTTATAAATTGTTGATTAAGATATATTTATATACAGATGAACATTTAGCATCATTTTAATTTTCTCTTTTATAAATAATACACTAATTTTATTAGTCAATTTTGTCTTTTCTGTATTTCATCTTTCTTATTATTTTCTTATTTTCCTTTTCCGTTCAGTCTGTTAAGTTTGTGGTATATGATGAGTACAAGTTTTTAGAACTCAACTCTTAACGATACATTCATTTGTATCTTAGAAAACACCATGAACTCAACTCTTAACTATATTTTATTAAGAATTTGACTTTCTTTTATAAATATATATTTTATTAAAAAATTGACTTTCTTTTATACATAATTAATAATTTTTGTAAATTATTTTTGCTTTTCTTTTTAACAATTTAATTATATTTTCAAAACACAAGCGTCCGTACCGGATTTACACGTATCGTGCGAAGGACCGGGTCACACCTGTATCGTATGAGCGCACGGGGTTGTATCGTATGAGCGCACGGGTAACCAGACAAAAATAACTGTGAACGCACGGGTAACACACCGGTACCGTGTCAACGCACGGATAATATACCAATACTGTGTGAATGCACGGGTATCCAGACCAAATGCACGGGTAACACATCAGTACCGTGTCGTAATGCACGGGTTCCCAGGGCAAATTTTTTGTGACCGCACGGGTAGTACAGGAGTAACGTGTAAACGCGGTGACGACCGGGGCAAAATCGGTGTAAACGCATTGATATCTAATATTGTTTGTTTGAAATTATTTTTAATTTAACATACAATTTTATTAAAGATAATATATGAATAATTGAAATATATATTAATGATCTCTTTCTTTTAAAAATTGGAAATTTGATACAATTTGTTATTTTTTTATAAATATGTCTTTCATTTCAATATTTCTCTTTGATTCACTTATATTTGCATCTTTTACTACTTTATGTTATTTTTTTTTTTTTACATTACATTTAAATATTTTGTATTTATTATTTGAGTTTCATAATCTAACTGGTAAAAAATCCCGCAGTCCACTATTCTTTTCTGACGTAACAATATTTGAGATTACTTTTTTTTATTTATTTTGGAAGAGGACTTCGTGATTGAGGATGTTAGAGTGGCTGTGTTCAGCTGTGACGGCAATAAATGTCCAGGTGTAGACGGATTTAATTTCAAATTCCTTAAAAACTGCTGGGACATAGTGGGAAACGACTTTTCGAAATGCGTTCTTGAATTCTTCAATACGAGTATTCTCCCCAAGATGTTTGCGTCTTCTTTTATATCTCTCGTCCCGGAGGTGGAAAGCCCTCAGACATTTGAAGAGTATAGGCCTATTAGCCTTGTTAGTAGTATCAGTAAAACTCTTTCCAAAATGCTTGCTAGTAGGTTGGGCAAGATTATACATAAGCTGATTTCTCCTTCCCAAACTGCTTTCATACCAGGTCGTCAGTTATTCGATGGAGTTCTTACAACAAGTGAGATAATAGATTATGCAAAAAGGTATAGAAAACCTTGCTTGCTCCTTAAGGTAGACTTTGCGAAGGCATACGATTGCGTAGATTGGTCATACCTCGAAGAAATGTTGATAAAAATGGGATTCGAGAATACGTGGTTGAAATGGATTAGAGGTTCTGTCTTCAACAGCTATTATTCGATCCTTATAAACGGTAGCGTGACGAAGGATTTTAAGGCGTATAGGGGATTGAAACAAGGTGACCCGTTATCCTTGTTTCTCTTTGCAATAGTTGCTGAAGGATTGGCTGGTTTAGTGAGAAAAGCTACAACAAACAACTTGCTGTCAGAATTCAAGATTCTTGAGTGTCCGACTGTCAGCCTGCTTTAATTCGCTAACGACACTCTCTTATTCGGGAATGGGTCGGCCTCAAATATTTGGGCTTTCAAAGCTATTCTCAGGGCCTTTAAATTGACTTCAGGGCTTAAAATAAACTATTCCAAAAGTTGCTTGATTGGGATAGGATTGGAGAAGGAACTTATTGATGCAGCTGTTCAATTTCTTCATTGCAGGTCTGGAACCCTGCCGTTCAAGTTCCTCGGTTTATCAATTGGAGGCAATCATCACCGTTACGGATTCTGGAAATCGGTCATCCAATGTCTGAAATCAAGATTGTCCTGTTGGGCGGGCTGTAACTTATCTATAGGAGGAAGAGTTTCGCTTATAAACTCTGTTTTGGTTAATTTACCAATACATCATTTAGCTTTTTTCAAGGCTCCTAAGAAAGTGGTGAAGGAGATTATTGCCATCCAACGCCGTTTTCTTTGGGTCGGATCCTCGAATGAGAAGTTTATTTCTTGGGTTAGCTGGAAGTCTTTATGCAAACCTAAGACGAGCAAGGGTCTTGGCATAAAAAACGTAGGGTGTTTCAACAGGGCTCTTACGGCCAAATGGCTTTGGAAATTCTGCAGTGAGGGTAACGAAGTTTGGAGACCTCTTCTCGTAGGTAGGTACGGAAACTTGAGTATGAAAGTCCAAACCTTCTTGGAAAAAGGAAACTCCAAACTTGATTCTACATGGATGAAAGATCTCATGTCTGTGTCGGTTTCTGAGGTATCCGACAGTTTCAGTCATCTCTTGATTGGCAAAGTTGGTAACGGCGTAGGGACAGCGTTCTGGCAGGCAGCGTGGCTGGGGGAAGTGGCTTTGAAAGATAGGTTCCCGTCTCTGTACCTTTTGAGCAGCAACAGATGGGTTTCGGTTCGAGACATGGGGGATTGGATTGAAGGTCATTGGAGATGGAATATTGAGGATAACTTAGAAGGAGATTTGCAGCAGTTCCAGTCCGTATTGAATGAGTGCAGTAGAATTCTGGAGGAGTTTCAATTACATCAGTGGACTTATGATGCTTGGGAGTGGTATCTCGACCGATTGGAAGGTTTCACTGTAAGTTCTTATTACAATTACCTTATTTCTCTAGACGTTCCGAACTTTCTAGAGGATCAAACTGTTGATATGCTAAACCGTGTATGGCGCACTACTATTCCTCTAAAAGTTCAAGTTTTCGCTTGGAGGTTGGTTATTGATAGGTTACCGACGAGGTCGAATTTAGCGGCAAAACATATTATTGTTAACGAGCACGAGAAGGTTTGTACGCTATGTTTTCTCAAGGTTGAAGATGCTTCTCATTTGTTTTTTTTTGCCAAAAATCAGTGAGGATTTGGAGTAAAATATGTGAGTAGGTGAATATAGGGAGAATAACTGAAACGGAGTGTAGGCTTCATGAGAGAGATTGGTACCATCGCCTTAAAGGTCGCGGAAAAGAGGAAAATTTGAATTCTATTTGGTATATCACATGCTGGAGCATATGGAGGAGGAGAAATTTTATAATGTTTCGAGACGAATTTTGTAACGTTGACGAGGTAGTTAACGATATAATTGTTTAGTCTTGGAATTGGTTGATTCTAGGTAAAAAGGGGAGTAAGAAATGTAGTTTGTACGAATGGTACAAATTTCCTTTCGATTTCTTGTAATTGTTTTTTCGGTGTTTGATTGTTGTTCGTTGGTTGTGAGATCTCCTTAATCTCGATTAATGAAGTTGCCTATTTAAAAAAAAAACATTCTTTTAAAAATTTGGAATTTACATTTTTCTGTGTCAACATATATTATTTCAATTTCAAAAGTCCGCAACGGAACCCGTGCGTCCGCACGGTTATCCCACTAGTTTCAAAAGAAAAAGAATAAACAAACAAAAGAGCTACATAAATTGAGCACGTAGGATTTGATGACAAACAAAATAATGTAAAAGTAAGACCTTGTGGATTTTATGTTTGCTCTCGAAATTTACCTTATAATAAAAAGGTTTAAATAGTTTTTTTTTATTAAAATAATTTTTTAATATTAAAATTATTTTGATTTTAGTTTCTAAAATTAAAATCCGTAGAAAAATTTGATGATGCGGGTTTTAATTAAAAAACTAATACTAAATGAAATTCAACATTAAATTTTTTTATAAAAAAAGTTATTGTGACGAATAACAAAAATACACAAATTTATACGGATCCAAGGACTCTATTAAAAACTTAACAATGAAGATAAGAGCAACTTAAGCCAGATACTCACTCCCTATGAGAATGATGCAATATGGCAATAGAATTCAACATAGATCAATGTAAATTAATTCAATAAGGGTACAAGACATGCAGGATTTTAACAGGATTATTATTTTATTATTTTGCCAAGACGTTTCTTTGGCAGCAATATTAATTGCTTATTGTAACATTAAACTAAATGAATATTGAATCAAATTGTCTCATTATGTCACTTTAATTGATTGTTATGTAAGGACATTAGATACAAAGACCCGGATTGAAATATATAACATCTCACTTGTTCATTTTTGGGATTGCGGAGTATTGAGATGCTTAACAAGGCTTGCATGATGAAACTTTGCTGGCAGATGGTGAGTAACAAGAAGGAGTTATGGTGCGAAGTGTTACGTAGCAAGTATTACAGGATGGAGGGAAGTGATAATTTTGACGCCAAAATCGGGGATTCTAGCCTCTGGAAGCAGATATGCAAGGTGGCAGTTGAGGTTGGTAATCTTGGAATTTGGAATGTGGGCGATGGTGAATCCATTCACGCCTGGCAGGATAATTGGTTGGGTGATGGTGTGGATAGGAGCAGTATTCAAGATAGCATCCCAGTAGGTTTGAAAGATGCTAGAGTTATTGATTTGGTTGACGCAAATGGGAATTGGAACTGGTCCATGTTGGAGTACTGGCTGCCAATCGATTGGAGGAATATAATTAGCAAGATGGTGCCTCCATCGGTTGGTGATTGTGCTGACAGTTTTTCTTTTGCAGGTACTGAACATGAGGATTTTTCTTTGAAGATGGTGTATGACTAACTTGCCATGACAGACAATAATCATGCTGATATTGGTTGGAGTCAGATTTGGAGACTTGCGGTTACGGAAAGGTGTCGGTGCTTCGTTTGGTTGCTAAAGCATGATAGATTATTGACGAATTATTACAAAAGTTTGAAAGGGCTTGGAACAACGGATTGTAATTTGTGTGGCAGTGTGTGCGAGGATGTTATTCATGCGTTGCGAGATTGTCCGAGAGTAGTGGATGTTTGGAAGGCTTTAGTTCCAAAGGAGCTTTTGGTTAAGTTCTTTGGTGTGGATATTCATGAGTGGATTCCTGTGAATCTTAATTTCAAGACGGATGGATCGTGTGCGTGGAGGAATGTGTGGGCGGTTGCTTGGCATAATATTTGGATGTGGAGGAATTTTGAGATACATGATGAAGAGTTTGTGAGGCTGGTTGATCAAGTGAGTTTTATTTTAAAGAGTTATAAGGAGTACGAGGAAGCGAGTGCAACAAGCCAAATTGCTAACCATAGGATGGGAAGGAGTATCGATGCGAGAAGTAGGGACCTTGTGTGGAAGCCTCCTATGGTTAATATGGTAAAGCTTAATACGGATGGTGCGTGTAAGGCGCACAATATTGCAGGGTGTGGAGGAATTGTTAGAGATTCTAGTGGCAGATGGATAGGTGGTTTTTCCAAGTATTTGGGAAAGTGTAATGCTGTTATAGCTGAGTGTTGGGGAGTTCTTGAAGGTCTAAAGCTTACCAAGCGGCTCGGTTTGAGTAGAGTGGAAGTAATTACGGATTCTTTGTTAGTGGTTCGGGCTCTTCTTGACAATGAGAATGTTATTCCTAAATGCAATGCGTTAATTTTAGGTATCAAGAAGCTGATTAGTGAGCACGAGTTAGTCAGCATATCGCATATATTCAGAGAAGCTAATGTGTGTGTGCGGATATGTTAGCAAATAAAGGGTATGAATGCAAGGAGTACATTTTTTATGAGGAAGCGCCAGAGATACTGGTGTTACCTATGGAAATTGATAGTTCTGCTTGTGGAGATCCTACTAATGGGTCGATTTAGTTTCTTTTCATTTTGGGCTTAGACCCTCTTTGTTAGCAAAAAAAAGTAGTAAATTTTAATCACTAGTTTGTTTGATAAAAAAAATATTAAACTAAACACATCCAAATTTGTAACGTTGAAGATTAAATATGCCTAATTGGCTAGTACTTTAAGAAAAATTTTACATGAGAAATCGATCAAAAGGAATGATATGTCGTTTAGTTAGCTCTGAAGTCATATTCAGATGGATCCTCTATGAAGGTATGCATAGCGATTTACAACATATAGTGTCATATATTTTTAAGGTTAATTGCACTACTACAAATAACACATATAACGACGGTTGTGAATTGCATATAATCTCAGCTACACAAATGAGGTAATGGACGACACCATGAAAAGCAACCACTTGTCACCTCGAATAATATAAAGCAGAGGTTAGAAATTAAAAAGTTGTGGGTTTGATCCAAAACATCAGCATTTTCAGCATTTTCAGAACTGGATGGCGTGTCAATGTTTTTACCTCGGTTTTATTTAACTCTGAGGTAATATCTCAATGTTATTATCTCGGTTTTATGAAAAATCAAGGGATTTTTTTTTGTACATTTGTTTACACCTGTATTACAGAACCATATTTTTAGAACCAATTATAGAATTATAGAACCATATTTTTTAGAACTTGCATTACAGAACCATTTCCAAAACTAAAACAAAGGAGTATGAAACAAAAGCAATAACCAAAATTGAAAGTTGTGTAGTATGTCAAATAGGATTTGTCACTAGTCCTTAAGCACCTATAGTTTGAACAACATTTGAAACTAATTAGGTTAATCAACAACAACTTTAAATATATAGTACAATGATTAAAAAAGAGTAAAATGATTAATTATAAATTTCAAAGGGATATAAAGCATTTACTTACTAGTTTTTCCATATCCCCTCTTCTTGATCACGACGAATAGCATGCACATCCTCTGAATCATTTTCTTCAGATGCTTGACGTACATGTGTTGTTAAACAAGGCGTCTCATAGTTAAAATCTTGATCTTCATCAATGCTACCAGAAAGATGTTTACCTTGAAGAACAATTGACCATGTAGTGTTAGAAGGATCAGTGAGATAAAAAAACTTGATTTACATGGGATGCCATGATAAAAGGTTCGTCCTTATAAGTTGCCTTACGAATATCAACACGCGTGAATTCTAATTCATCGATTTCTACACCAGTGTTACTGTCAATCCACTTGCACTTAAATAAAGGCACTTTAAAAGAAACATAGTCAATATCCAAAATCTCCTCAATGACCCTAAAGTACACCCTAGATGCTAGTACATGATTGTTATCTTTGGAACTAGAAAAGTACATGGATTCAGCATGAACCATAACCTTACTATTTTGCATGGTGCTACGATCATCCTTTGATTTTGTATAGAATGAATATTTAGAAATGTCGTATGCACTCCAAGTAATTATAGTAAACTTAGGCATATGTGACAACCATTTGCAAAGATCTGATGCACTACTCTCTTTAGAAATACTTTCATTAAACCAATTTATGAAAGTTTTGTTATGCTATATCAACAACCATTTTTCATTCATCCGGGGGAATTTTTCCTTTAAAAGACTTGTGAGCAGTCAAGTAAGGTTGAACTTCACTAAAGTTATTCAATATATGAAAATGTGCTTGAAGAACCACATCTCAGGAAAATATCGTAACATTTAAACCTTGAATACCTCTACCATCATTAAATCCATTATGACGAGACTCAGGAATTCATATAAAGGAAGATTTTGATAAATAGTTTGTACAAAACTCAATAGTTTCTTCTATGATGTACCTTTCTACAATCAAAGCTTCCGGAAGGTGATTATTCTTTGTATACCCTTTAAAAATCTTCATATAACGCTCTACCAGAAACATCCACCATAAATAAACTGGGCCACAAATTCTAATCTCCCTTACTAAATGAACAACTAAGTGAACCATAATGTCAAAGAATGATGGAGGGAAAACATCGCTAATTGGTAATAGATAACTCCAGCTTCGTGTTCCAAGTCATCTAAATTTCCAGGATCAATAACTTTACTACATATAACAATGAATAATAAGCACAATCTGGTTATAGCCACCCCTACATTTCTTGGTACAGTGCCACAAATAGTCACTGGTAGAAGTTATTGCATTAAGACATGACAATCATGAGATTTCAAGCCAACTAATTTGTGATCATTCTTTGACATGAGTTTATTCACATTTGGTGAGTACCATTGGGGAACTTTGATACCCAACAAATAATTGTAGAAACTCTTTTTCTCTTTTTCAGAAAGAATGTGACATGCTGGGGACAAATAAATTCTATTTCCTACTTCTTTTGGAACTAACTCTTGTCATATACCCATCACAACCATATCTTTGTGGGATTTCTTAGTATCTTTTATCTTGCTTTTAATGTTAAGAATTTTTCTAATCAGACTATCACATACATTTTTCTCCACATGCATCACATCAAGACAATGTCTTACATCAAGACTAGACCAGTATGGAAGATCAAAGAATACCGACCTCTTTTTCCGAATATTTTTCTCCACGGACTTTTTTGTTTCTTTCGAAAGAAAACCTTAATGTGTTGTTGTTTTCTATAAACTTGCTTCCCATTTAAGGGCTTAGGAGAGATATCAAATTCCTGCTCTCCATTAGAAGCCTTCCGCAATCTACGATATGGATGATTAGGTCTTAGAAATTTTTGATGCCCAAGATAAAATGTCTTTTTTTCCTTTTTGTAATTGGTGGTAACATGTATCAACTTCACATATAGGACACGCTCTATGTCCCTTGACGTTGTACCTAGACAAATTACCGTATGCAGGAAAGTCATTGATTGTGCAAAACAACATGGCACGCAACTTAAAGTTATCATATATGCATCATCAACATCAACACCTTCCTCCCACAAAAGTCTCAAATCTTCAATCAATGGCGTTAAATGAACATCAATGTCATTGTCTGGTTGTTTTGGACCCGAAATCATCATTGATAGCATCATATATTTGCGCTTCATGCATAACCATGAAGATAGGTTGTAAATTATGAGAAGAACAGGCCATGACGTATGGTTAGTACTCAAATTACCAAAAGGGTTCATTCCGTCGGTGGCAAGTTCAAACCTAAGGTTCCTTGGTTCAAGGGAAAAATCTAAGTACAAAAAATCAATTTTCTTCCACTGCAATGAATCAGCTACATGGAAAATTTTTCCATCACCCAGTCTTTCATCTGCATGCCATCTATTATTTTTTGTGTCTCTAGCATTAGGAAAAAATCTCTTGAACCTTGGAATTATCGATAGGTACCACATTACCTTGGCAGGAATACGCTTGCTAGTTACACCATCAACGTCATCAACACCATTGTCCTTCTTCTTGTAGCGTGACTCCTCGCACCTTGGGTACTCCTTCAAGTTTTCAAAATCTTTCCTATATAATTTACAATCATTACGACATGCATGTATTTTGACATAGTCCAAACCCATTGGACACAAAATCTTCTTGCTTTATAAGTATGGTTCGGCAGCGTGTTACCTTTGGGAAATATTTCTTCCAACAATTCAAGCAATTTAGTGAAAATTTTATTCGTCAACCCACCTTTTGCCTTAATATTAAATATTCTTAACACAACTGACAATCTTGTAAAATATTTACATCCCAAAAACAACTAATCTTCCATGTCTCTTCTCAAAGTATCTAACAATGTGTCTTTTTGAAAGCATCAACTCCAATATCACAAATGATGTCTTCTAGGGTATCATTCATAGCTTCATCATCTTTAACTGTATGTGACAGAGGTCTCTTATTTGTCGCTTCACCATGTCATACCCATTTTGTGTAATTTTGAATAATTCCATCACAACCACAATGATTGAATATAACATCCATATGATGTTATTTCATATTAAAGCAGTTTTTACAAGGACGATAAAAAATCCCATTATTGTCAAGAAGGTTTTTTTTCTTCTGCGAAATCAAGAAATTGTTTCAATCCATTCTCATACTTTACACTTAATCTATTGGCTTTCATCCTACTACAATCCATAATCACATAAAGCTTCTGGAAAAAAATAAAAATAAAAAAAGTACACAACCATAATACACAAGAACAACAATAATGGAGAATAACACGAACAACAACGATGGAGAATAACAAGAACAACAGTAATGGACCAAAGCAACAACAACAACAACAATAACATATTGGATATTAATGGTGATCTTTCGTTCGCTAGGGCTCATTGGAGAATAAGTGTTCTTTCGTTGGCTGGAGAAGAAATGTTCTTTTGCTAGGGATCCTTGGAGAATAAGTGTTCTTTCGTTGGCTCGAGAAGTGAATGAGGTAGACATTGAGTGAATAAAAAATACAAATAATTTTTATCGCGATTTTACTGAAAACTGAGGTAACATATCCGACGTAAAAATTTTAAAAATAAGGGCGCATTTTTTATTCTAAAAAGAATAAAAAAGTAGAGACTATATATTTCGGTTTTCTTAAAAACTGAGGTAACATATCCGACGTAAAATCTATTGAAATTAAAGGCGCCTATTTGATTCCATATAAAACATAAAAATGCAGGAGCTGGGAATCGAATCTCAAACACTTAGCATATTGTTATGTCGACTTTACAAAGAACCGAGGTAACCGATTCTTTTTTTTAAATCAAGGCGATCCCGATACATATACCCTTGGTTTTATATTGTTCGTCGTGAAAGCTTCGTCATCAAAAGCATTATTTGTTGTAGTATTGTGGTTAAAAGAGTCTTCATACACATTTGTCACGACTAATATGTGGCTAAATAAGGTCTGCAAATTTTATCATGGTTCAACTGTAGCTAACTCCACCTACATACACAAGATCTCTCAAACATTTAAAACAACTGATAAGCATGCCTAACAATAATAGTTCTAGAAGGTCAAAATCACCATCAGGGAATCCATATGACTCGAATGCTGGAATTACACTAAACCTATGAAGAATTCTGAATCAATCTTGATGAATAAGATTTAATCTTTTTTATTGATTATTACTCTTGTTCTTCACTCTTCACTTGAGTGAAACAACCAACCTTGATTGCAAGATAATTCTGTTGCACATTTATTATTGAAGAAGAAAAGAAAAATGAATTGGAGAAGAAAATAAAAATTAGGGTTTTGGAGAAAAGAGGAAGAAAATGAATAATTCTGCAGAGTTTCTATCTGCTTTCAAACTGGAGTTTTTATTCGATTTTTCTCTATGCAGCTGCTTTTTTACAATGTTAGGGTACCTTCCTATTTATAGGATGAGATTTCTTGTACACCAAGCAATCTCAAACTAACCTAACTAACTAATTTAAAACAAACAAATAAAGTTAAGTCTTAAGTTCTGTTGAAAACACACTTCTTTGACATTTTGACATTTAAGTGTTTCGACATCTTTTTGCTTCTGTCGAGCAACATGCTTCAACACAAGGAATTACATTCTCAACACACCACCTAATAGCATAAACACATACCCAGCTGTGAATTTTCTATCATCACCATCACTACACCAACTTGAGTTGATGTTACCCACTAGCTTGCATTCTTTTCCTTCATCAGCTGCAGGAAAAAAAATTCCATATTTGAGATTTCCTTTCGGATACCTTAGTATCCTATTCGTTGTTGCTAGATGTGATATCTTTGGCTTTTACGTGAATCAAATCACCATACCTACACAGTATGCTAGATCATGCCTTGTGTGACAAAGGTATCTTAATGATCCAATAAGTCTTATGTACTGTGTTTAGTCGATATCATCTTCCTCCGAGTCTTTCGATGGTTGTAGTCATGGTTCAGTAAGTGTCGAATTCAAATTGCAGTCTTCCATCTCAAATATTTTAAGTATCTCGCTTGGATATCTTCTTTGATGCATCATCAAGCTTTTACTACTCTTGTAGAATTCGATGCTAAGGAAGTATGAAATGTCACCCAGATCATACATTTTGAATTCCTTGTTAAGATCACCTTTGAAGTCTTCGATCACTTACTTGCAGGTACCTGTTATCACCAAGTCATCAACATAGAGGCATAGTATAAGCAATTCACTATTGCTTATTCTTACATATACTCCATGCTCAGTTGTGCACTTCACAAATTCCTTCTCCCTTAGAAAGATATATATCTTCTTATTCTAAGCTCTTGGCGCTTTCTTAAGTCTATACAGGGATTTATGTAGCCTGTATACCTTGTTTTCTTCGCCTTGTTTCACAAATTCAGCTGGTTGTGCAACATAAACTTCTTCATATAAGGGGTCATTCAAGAATGCACATTTCATATCCATCTGAAACATATGTCAGTTGTTCGTGTTTTCTAGACCAACAGCCAACCAGTTATTTTCTAAAACAAGAACAAATAAATAGAGAGAGTACGTTGGTTGCACAAAGGGAATGTGTTAGCACCCAAAACGTCTATAGTACTCTATACAGACCTCTTTGAAATATCTAAGCTTTTTTGTTTGAAAATGGTTTGCTTGTAAAAGATTGGGGAGATGAGAAAAAAAGTATTCTTTTATTAATTTTGTGTTTGACAAGATTTCCTGAGCCTCGTGCCTACGTACCCACAAAGTGCATTGGAGGATCAAAACCTCGTAGTTCGTGGTAAAAATAATAAAATAGTGTGTTTTGATTCATTTTAAATGAAAAGACAAGTTGTCATTTTAAGGAGAATACTACAACTAATCACCCACAAGTAATGAGAACTTTCCAACACAACGAGAAGGACTCCAACTTGGATAAAGATCAACAAGTCTACCACTAACTCTCACAAGTGGAAAGGAATTACCATCAATACTACGGGGATAGGAGAATTACATCTCAACTATGGAAATGACTCATGTCTAAACTTTATGAAAAGTTTTAAAAGGAAAAGTGCAAAAGGCACAAAATGATTTGAATGATTTTTTGTATTTTTTAAGTCTTTTGAAATTTTTTAATATGCTTAAGATGTCTTAGCATTTATTAAAGAAAAGATTTTGAAAATGCACTTGACAAAGGCAAGGTTTATTATGAAAGAGGTTCTAGTTTGAAAGAAGAAGATTTTGAAAAAGGGAGAAGATTTTAAAAATTTAAGAATGGGAGGAGATTAAGAGACTATCCTATTGCATAAAATTAAAGTTAGGGATAAATAAAGATCTAACCAAGAGAAGATAGCAAGCCCCGTGACATAAGTCAATCTAGAATTCCCTCATTTGGATTAAGCCTCAAGCAAGCCAAATAAGCAATAACAATCCAAGCATCAGATGAAATTAATAATAACCAGGACGAGTTTTCAAGAGAATCCTTAGGCTAAGGGTACCAGATGAATCCAAATAGGTCTTAAGATGTACTTCCAAGCCAAGGCCAAGGTCTTAATTCTAAGTCCAAACTCCATATCAATGCATAGGGTAGTAACATCAAGTCCATGAAAGTAACCAAGTTTTTTAGGAGAAAGTCCAAATGGACAAAATAAAAAAAGCATAAGCATAAAGACAAGTCCAAGTGGACAAAGAAATAAAAGCAATATGATAATATGATAAAATGCCGAAATAAAAGCATAAAGTAAATTGTAATAAGTAAAGAGTATAAAATAAATGACTTCAAAGTAAAGAAATAAAACAAAAAAGTTAATAAGTTAGTGATTAGAAAAGAAAGGTCAATTTTTCATTTTTTGGAGAACACTCAACTAAACATCCACAAGCATGAAAACATGGTCTTATACATTACCAAGAGAAGGGCTTCAACTTGGATAAAATCAACAAGTATGCCATTAGCTCTCTTAGGTAACAAAAGATCCAATCTATTTCACACAATACCATGGAGAATAGGAGGATGAAAATCTCACTTATAAAAATGACTTAGTTTCCGATTCAGGACAAATTTAGCACTATGTTAAGCAATCGTAGCACAACCTATAAGAAATGTCATACTATAAGAGGTCGGTCAATAATAATATTTGTGCTAATACAAGCTAGAGAAATGACATGTAAGTCATTCTCCTAAAGCTTGTCACACCAAAAAGAAAAAGAGAAGTGGTCTCATCTTGATCAAGGACTTCCATCAAAGATCAAAGGCAACCTATCACTACTCCAAAGTGAAGTGAGTGATCCAAATGATCACTTCAACATCATGTTTGAAATAATGAAGGTTCATACATCTTTGATCATAAAAAATCCATGATGTTAAAGATTTTCATCAACCAAAAAGAAAAAATAAGAAGGGAGATGAAGAAGAGGCAACAAGAAAACAAAAACAACAACTTGAATCCAGGGATTGATCAAGTTATCATCAAGATCAATCGTCCATTTTGGTGGATTAGGGTTTTCACCCCCATCAACACCCAAGATCTATTGAGCTTGATGAAACTTGACCAAATCAACCAAGATTCAAGTCAAACAGAAGTCAACAATGGTCAACAAACACAAAAATGTAGTGATATGAATTAATATGCATCAAAATGAATTTTAAAATGAAATTAAACATGAAAATGTAAAAGATGCGTCAAACAAAATCACAAATGACCAAGAAAAATCAAGAAAGTTAGAAATAATGCAAGAATGTTATGGAAAAGTTTTGAGAATTTTTTAATGCATAAAAGTATTTTTAAACAATTTAAAATGCAAGGAAAAAGAGAAAAATCATGAAAAATATCAAATGACAAAATAAAAATATGAAAAATATATCATCACAAAGAGAAAAATAGAAGAAAATTTTAGAAATTATTTTGATATTTTTTGGATAAAAATGAAATTACTATGATTTTTTTAATGAAAATGCAATTAAAAATAATAACAAAAAAAAATAAAATGAGAAAAAGGGAGGAGCGTAGGATCAAGCCTCATTAATTGACATGGCAGATCCCACGCTCCTAAGCTGATGAGGCATGGTAGAAATTAAGTCAGAAATAACACCAGAACACATTCAAATTCAACCAATCAAAACATTTCAAAATGCCAACGTAGAAGACACCTTATGTCATCGTCCAACCTCTTCAGTCATCTTCTCCGGTTAGCTTTCACCTGAGAATCCACAATTGGTAAAGATAGGTCATGAGACCTATGCCATTGTGACTATCTCATCAAGGCGAATTCAACCTCACTCTCCATTTTCATTTATTGAAAAGTTGTAGAGAGAATTTTGAGGAAAATCATAAGAACACAAAAACACGAAAACAAAAATTAAATTATGTGCAAGAAGAATCAACACCAACTAGGTTAGGGGAAATGTTCAGCAAGCCAATGACTACATTGTGGTAACTTGTTTGAGTGAAAATGGAGGTTCAAACTACCTTGTCCAAAAACGATCTGAGAAGCTCTGAAACTAAATTTGGTTGGAGCAATTTAGTGACTTTTAGAGCTTGTAATTTGTTGTAGAAGCTTCAGAGGAACACGCTGAAGCTTATGGAATCAATAAATGAGAGTGAGAGTGGCTGGAAATTGAAACACAATATCTCACTTTTTTTGTAAAAAATTTGAAGGCGGGGCATGGGTTTTCTGGATCTCAAAAGCATGGGAATGAAGGTAGAATGAACCTATATTTATAGCTGAAGATAATGGAGTGCTGAGAGGGGTGAATAGAGTGGAAATTGAGTGAATTTGTGCACACCTTCATCATGCCAAAAGTGTGACTCTCAAGTCATCAAAACTCAACTAAAACTTGTGTTTCAAGTGCTAAACAACTTCTGAATACTTGCTAAACTTGATTAGGTACAAAGTTGAACTTTAATTTGGCATCTAATTGGAATTAGAATGAATCAAAAATATGATCATGGAGTTTTCTTTAGTTTCAAGTTACAATGTTTGCATCAATGGGGAACCATACTCAAGAGGCTTTTTTCTACCATTCTTCTTGCAATGTATAGTTCTCATGGCCTAGTTTACAAGGTGCCAAGAAAGCATTCATTTGGACATCTGAGGAGAAAGTTATGATGTGTTGAAGTTGGCATGAAAAACTGGTCATCATACTTAGAAAAATTTTAAGTATTTGAGGCAGAAAATGACCTATAATGTTCCAGCAAATTGCAAGGTCTTTCAAGCATAATCTGATCTTGATCCTTGAAGCAAAATTGTAGAGGACATTTTAAATGATATTGTGCAAAAAGAATCAGCTTCAAAGGATAAAAACTGAAGAAGTTGTGATCCTTGAAAGTTTGAGAAAAAATAACTTAAAAATAGGTCAAATTTCACTTAGTCCACAAATGACCTATAATGTCTTCAAACTTTTGATGGTTCTCCAAGCATAATTGAATATTTTCATGTAAAGATAAGTTATGGAGAATGTTGAGAAGATTCATATGCAAAAAGAAGCGCTAAAAAATATGGAGAATTGAAGGAGTTGTAGTCCTTGGAACTTTGACTTGAAAATGTTGACTTTTTGGTCAAGCCTTCTTGAACCAACTTGTATACTTGATATTTTCTTGCACTTCAAGGCACATGGATGATCATATGAACCCAAAATAAGATGTCATTGAATGTAATTTGATTAACTTGACCAAGTCTTGTGATAACTTATTGAAGAAGGCATGGAAATAAACACATGAACCTTTTACTTTCTTGAGAAACAGGCTACACAACCTTGAGGTACACTTGCTCAAAATGATATAGGATGATGCTTGAGAACATAGAACTTGACATTTGAAGCCTTATCTTGAGAAATAAGTCCTTGGGAGCCAATGGATGTTCACATTTTGACTTGAGGGATCAAAACCCTGGCCGGGGAACCAAGCATGGTGCTCTTGATGAAATGCTCTACCTTGCACAATGAGCTTAAAGAAACAAGACATGTTTTTATATTTTAATTAACGGTTAGTTAAACAATAAGCATATAAACATAAAGATGAAATACACACAAAAGGGTGCTTGGTAATCTTAAAAACAAAACCCCCAAAGGATGATAGGCAATAACAAAATGTGTGATCTTGTTTATGTAAAAATTATAATAATAATTGGGGCCTTAGGGTTAAAAATTAGGGTATGACAAAATTCTTAAATGCCTTAGCTACATTGATTGGTTCGGCATCTGCATAAAAAGCATAGATTACTAACTCACCTTCATCATTGACCACATCATCTGATGTAATCACATATTCTTGCAATCTTGCATGCATGTGTCTCATCTTTGAGGTCTTCTTGTGCTTGCTTGGCCTCTGACTTCTTCTTGTCGAACTTTTCTTTTGAGTTCACTTGCTAGTTCTTCACATAGGATTCTCACTGAATCCTTCTTGACATTTTTAGTCCAATCCCATTCCTTAAACCCATCTATGATCACGTCCCTGCTGATCACTACTTGCTTGTTCATTGGGTCAAACAACTTGTATCCTCCAGTCGAATGATGTCCTATTAGAATCATTTAACTCGACTTGTCATCAATTTTTCTTCTCAACTAATCAGGTGCATGTATATGTGTTATTGATCCAAATACTTTCAAATGACTTAACCTAGGCTTGACACCATACCAACATTCTTCTGGTGTGATTCCTTCTAGCCTTTTAGTCAGAAATCTATTAAGTATGCATGTTGCAGTCGACACAACTTCTCCCTATAATTCTTTGGGTAGATGCTTACCTTTCAACATAATTCGCACCATATTCATGACATTTATGTTCTTTCTTTCAGTAGTTCCATTCTATTGTGAAGTGTAGGGTGGTACCCCCTCATGAAAAATCCCTTCTTTCTCACATAATATGCCGAAGTCGTTCGATACATATTCTCCATCCCATCAGTCCTCGGAATCTTGAGCTTTCAACCACTTTGTCTTTCAACTATAGATTTAAACTTGGAAAAGACCTCAATCACTACATTTTTTCTTGATCAGGTAAGTCCATAGTTTTTGACTGAAATTATCTATGAATGTGACAAAGTATTTATTACCTCCAATCGAATCTACTTGGATATGACCACACACATCATAATACATGACTTCAAGAATTGCCTTTCAAACATGTGTGATGAGCATCCTGAGTCCAAGTATCATTGGCCCTTGAATCTTTCTTCATCTCTTGTTGTGACTATCAGAAACATCTCTTCTTCTTCATGCTTTGCCAGGTTTGCACCATTTTCTCTATTCTTTTTTTTTAGGACACTCACTAGAGTAGTGATCGTACTTCTGACAATTGAAACATTGAATGTGACTTTTGTCAGGTTTTCAACCACCACCTCTTCCTCTACCAACAACATCACCTATGTGGTTACTTTGGCATGAGGTTCTTCTTTAATTTGACGAATTTCCTTCTTGATGGTTTCTTTTACCAGTTGAATTATTGTAGCATCCTCTACCTTTGTTGTCGAACCATTTTCCTTGCCTTTCTTTTCTCTTGCTGATTGCGCATGCAAAGCCATAATACTCTTCGACTTACTTATAGATCTTTCAACCATTCTTTGTTCATGAGAATCAAGTGTCCCTTAAAGCTCTTTCTTTGTCAATGTTGAAAAATCTTTTGACTCGATTATGGCTATTACCTTATAATCGAAATTTGGAGCCAATGACCTTAAGGTCTTTGTGACAACTGATCTTGATGGCAACGCCTCTCTGCATATCTTGATTTGATTCACTAGTTAACCCTAGTGTAGAAATCAGTTATGCTTTCATTTTCTTCTATCTAAAGCAATTCATACATTCTTTTGTGAGTTTATAACCTCACCTATTTCACCTTTCCAGCGCCTCCAAATGATTTCTCCAAGATTTCTCATGCTTCTTTTACCAAATCTATGTCACTGACCTTTTCAAAATTATATGGATCAACACATTGACTAATCATAAAGAGAGATTTATAATCTTTCTTCTTCAATTCTTTGTGTTCATCCTTTTATTCATTCGTCACGTTTTCTGCAAGCGGTGTCACTTCCTCCTTCACAAAATCCCAAAGATCTTAATAGCATATAATTATATTTATCTGCTTGCACCAATTCTCATAATTCTGATTCTTCAGAATTGTGAGACTCTCTGAAAAATGCCCATTCGGATGATTCATGCGCTATGCTTCGCAAGAATTACACAGTCAATGCTTAATATACCATATGCTGGAATTACACCAAACCTATGGAGAATTCTGAATCAATCTTGATGAATAAGATTCAATTTTTCCGATTTATTACTACTCTTGTTCTTCACTCTTCACTTGAGTGAAACAACAAACCTTGAGTACAAGATGATTCTACTGCACATTTCTTATTGAAGAAGAAAAAAAATGATTTGTAGAAGAAAATATAAATTAGGGTTTTAGATAAAAGCGGAAGAAAAAGAATATTTCTGCAGAGTTTCTCTCTGCTTTCAAACTGAAGTTTTTATTCAGTTTTTCTCTATGTAGCCGCTTTTTTACAATGTTAGGGTACCTTTCTATTTATAGACTGAGATTGCTTGCACAAAAAGCAATCTTCAACTAACCTAAATAACTTTGCTAAAACAAACAAATAAAGATAAGTCTTAAGTTCTGTAGAAAACACATTTCTTCAACATTTCTACATCTAAGTGTTTCAACATCTCCTTGCTTCTATCGAGCAACATGCTTCGACACAAGGAATTACATTCTCAACACACCACCTATTCTTATATGACATCAGATACACCTGTGCATAACCCCTATTCTTATATGACATCAACATTTATTTGAAGTAAGATTGCAACAAATCAAGAGTGTATTGGAGGTCAAAATCACTATAAATAGGAAGGGTTATCCCAAGTATGCTTACTTATTCCTAACTTAACTTATGACTTATTCACACATTGTGAAGTTTTAATTTAAAATAACCAACATATTCAAATAAAATAGAAGAAAACTTAGATAAAATTCCTTAGGTGTAATTTTTACTATTTTCCAATGAAAATATGACAAGTGTACTTAAATATCATTTAGGGAGTAAAAGTAGAAGGAAATTGCATATGTGTAGTAGGAAATTATACATTTTTAATATTTTCATTGGAAAATAGTAAAAACTACACCTAAAGAATTGTATCTAAGTATTCTCCAATAAAATACCCAATAACCAATTATCAGTGGTTTTTATGCTTTCATTTACCGTTAATTTTCGTTAATCTTGTCATGTTTTTATTTGCATTTTATTTCTGTTTACCGCATTTTATGCTTGGTTGTGTTGTTTTAATGTTTTCAGGGTTAAATAAGTATTCAAGCAGGATGTCGGTAGAGGTGCAGCAAAAACCCTAGTTTTTAGATGAAAAAGACATGGAGACAGTGGTCTGTTATGACCACTCGTAGCACGTGCTGCTGGCTGTAGTAGCCAGAGCCCCAAATCTCTTTAATGTGCAAACCAACTATAATGGTCTGCTACGACCACCCGTAGCACAGGCTACTGGTTGTAGCAGACACTACGGGCACCCGTAGCACATGCTACTGGCCTTGTTAGAGAGACGGGGAGATTTTATTTCTTTCCTTTTTCGGCGAGATTTGGCACTAATTATTGATTTGGCTATTGTTAAACCTGATTTTATTGTGAAATTAATTTTGATTCATTAGGGGAATAGAAAATAAGGGGAGATCTTTTCTATTTAAGCGATTTTTGGGATATTATTTTGGGACTTCTTCTGGGAACGAAAGAAATACAGAGTAAAATTGGAGAACACAGAAGCTTTGGTGAAGGGCAGAGTTTCATGATTGGAAGCTATTGAAGATCCACTTTGTAACACCTTTCTGCCCCACAAAATACTCATGAATAAAGTAAGTAATTAAAGATCAATTGTCGCGGTGAGAATCGGATACCGTAGCTATTATATTAACTAGGTTCACAAATATTAATTCACCACCGATCTTTAATTTATCCAAGGGAAGGGTAAAAGAGCGAATAACCCAAAATATGCAATGCAATGCAAAGCAAAAGAGAATCTAAGGTTCGGGGGTTAGTTATACCTAGGGAAGGTGCTAACATCCTAAGTATCTGTAGCACTTTACAGAAACCTCTTGTTTTATTATGTTATTTGTTATTTTGTCTTCTAAAGGGTGAAAAGGTAAAGGGAGACCTAAAGTGTTAGTCATAAGTATGCTCACCAAGACATCGCATCTCATGCCTACGTATCCTAACAGAAATGGAATCAGAGCATTCGTAGTTCCCCTCAATAAGGGTAAACAAAGTAAAAGGAAAAGGTTGCTCGCAAGGATTGACCTTGTGCCTACGTATTCTCAAAAGAAACTTTGAGAAATCAGAGCGTCCATAGTTCGGACGCTACGGGTTGCCAGGTTTTAAGAACCAAGAACAACAAAGACAAACAGAATAAATAAGGAACATGCACAATGACAATGAAGTCATCATACAATCCCTTTCTTTGGATTAGGTCAACAAGGAATAGAAAGCAGCAGAAACATGGAAAAGCACCATGTAAATGGTATCAAATAAAAGCACAGACACAGTACACAGAAATACACATGGAAGAACATCATGGTAATCAACGGAAAGTAACATCAATAACGGACACGACAAAGCATCGTGAATCCACAAACACAAAGAACAATCACGGAAAAATGTAGTGGTAAAATAACATACATTTGCGGCAAAGCATCGCGAGACATAAAATACAATCACGGCAAAACATTGTGAGAAAATATTAATAATAAAGAATTAAAATGTTTTTGTATTTTTTTTAGAATATACAAATAAAATAGAAAATGATAAAAATGTTTATTTTTTTATTTGCATGAAATTATAATTCATAAACAATTCATGTAAATTGAAACAAGTCCAAATAGGATAATCCAAATTACCCAAAAACGTTGAACTAAAATAAAAGGTACAGGCAGCAAGATTTTAGGGAAATGAAAATGAAAATTCAGTAGCAAGATATTTTTCACATTTTAGTATACAAATAATTAACTAGAAATAAAATGCTAAAATGAGCAATTAGAATATTTTTTGGTTTTTTCAATATTACAAAAATAAAAATTATTTTTATATTTTTTCAAATATTTAACAAATAAGTAATTAAGGTAGAAGAAAAATATTAAAATAAAAGATAAAATATTTTTAGCATTTTTCCTAACATTTAAATAAAAGTATCTAAAAATCAAATTTTACATTTTTAATCTTATACCGAATAACTAATTAAAACTAAAAAATATATCAAAATAAGTGATAAAAATATTTTTGGTCTTTTTTCTAATAATATTAAATGAATTAAAAAGGGAAAATTAAAAGACAAATAATCAAAATTATAAATAAAAAGCTAACAAACTCCCACAAAGAGGGAGTGGAGCGGTTCATCATTTAGGAGAGAGATTAAAAAAATTTCAAAAACACAACATTAAGTAGATACTACACAAGCCAATAAACAGACTTAAATATCAACATAGTACAAACATGACTTTTACTATATTATATACACAATAAGCACACTATTCATCCTACACACTTGCATAATAGTATTAATGACATTTAATCAGTATACAATACACTTTTGTCTTTACACACATATTTATTAATTAAAAAAAAACGAAAAAAACTCACATAAAAACACATGACCAGCCAAACACATTTCAATTTAATAATAATAATAAAAAGAAAAAAATTTAAAAATAAAGATTACCAAGTATAGCTTTTCTCCTTCCCTGCTTCACGTACAGGAACATGCAGCCTTCCTACTTTCTCTCCCTCGCGTCTTTTCTTCAGCAACGGCGGGTGCAGTTTGTTGTTGTGGATGCACAACACTTCTTTATGGTGAAGGTACATATCACGTAAGCAAAGGCGGAGGGTAAGTGTGTAGTAGTGTAGTATGATGTTGGTGGATTAATGTGTGTTAAGGTTTTATGTGTAGTCCGAGAGATAGAAAGGTGGTAAAATGAAGTGAAGTTTGTTTGATGAAATTGGATGGAGAGAGGAAAAGTGGTGATGGTTAGTGAAGTTTTTTTTGTGTCCTCTTTGTTTTTTATAATGCATATATATAGGACTAGAAAATAGACAAGAATTATAATAACAATTAACACAATATTTTTGTTTTTTTATAATGAGAAAAAAATAAAAAGAATTACTTATTATGTTTTTGTGTTTTTAGAAGGAAAAACATAATTAAGTATTGATTAAATAGGATATTTTTGTGTTTTTTTATAAAAAAGAAAATATTAATAAACAAATTAAAAATAAAATTAATTAATAAAAACAAAAATTTAAATTAAATATCTAATTAATCTAAATAAATTAAATGATTATTTAACTTAAAATAAATAAATAAAAATGATTAAAAAACGAAATAAAAGGTCGGGCAGAAAAGTCCTCGAAAAAATAAAATGAACACACCAAAATAATCAGCGCGAAATAAACATATTGGAAAAATACGTCGTTTGGTCAGATTTTGAAATAAATTTAGACCGGTTTGTCTGTAAATCCAACAAATTTATTCTGACTGACATTTTGGACACTATGCAAGATGAAGTGCATGTTATGCTATGCAGACAATGTGAAACGAAAAACATAATCTCAGAGTAAAAAATTAGGGTATGACAGATGCTCTTATTTAACTTTCTTCTATCCGGAGATATGGAGATTAAAATCTTCGTTTCGACGTGATAGGAGAGACTTAAATACAAACATGCATAATTTTTGGCTCTAAGATGCCACATGATACACATGATATGACATGAAATGATATGAATGCAAGACAAAAAAACTGTATACAGAAGTGTTGTCGAAGCACAGTTAAAGAATGAAAGATCCAACGAGGAACAACTTAGCAAACAAAGCAAGATTCCACAGGGAAAAGTATCAAGGAGACACAACTGAAGAATACAAGATATTATGGACATCTTCCAAGGTGATAAAGAGTATCCAGTAATACTTGAAAAAAGAGGGACAAAACCTGAATGGAGATACATACATCCGGGAAAGCATCAGATGCGGGGAAAGGGTTACAGTCATCAGAGGTTTTGTCAGAAATGCATTGAACAAAACTCTGGGAATGTACAGCAACAATCATCTGTCATACCCCATATTTTGACCACTAAGATTTCCCATCATTGTGCAAATCATCATCACAATATGGATGGGCCATTATACCTCATTAGTCTCCCCAAAGATGGGCGAGCATCCATTACAAACAATAATTAGGGTTTCAAGCCCTCTCAGAGCTCTTAGACAAAGGATCAATCAAGAAATGACATGATCTTCAACTTTTCTAGCCTCTCAAACATCCACAATGGATCAAGAGGACTCCCACCTCAAGGATCAAGCACAAGGCTGCAACATTCCAAGTGGATTAAGCCTCAAGATCGTCAGTGTCACCAAATTAGGGTTTTGGTCGACTGAGGCCTCCAGATGGAAATTCTCCTCTGGGCATGAGCCAATGCTTCAAAGCATAACCTAATATACTCCATGGAACCTCATGAACCCAATCATCAAGTCAATTTAGCCTCAGGGGATGCATTCACTAAAAATCAGGAATTAGGGTTTCTAGACCTAATTCTCCCCTAAGTTGACTTTTGGGACAAAGCATGTGCCAAGACCTCAAGACATGATTTGAGGGCCTCCAATACACCACATTTATCCATTTGAAACAATGGATTGATCCAAGAAGCTTGATTCCAAAGTTTCAAGTTCATCAGAATGGCTGAAAACATGAAATGCCTTGCTGTTTCCAACACAGTGAAATTTTCACTAAGTCAGAATCTGTCTTGCTTTTTTTCCAAAAGTAGGGGGATTTTTAACTTGGATCCAAAAAGTATCAAGAAAAACTATGATCACACATGTGTTGTATCATATAAGAGCTTTCGAAAATGGCCAAGAACTCCATGAAACTCCACTTAATCCATGAGATATGACAATGACAATGTGCCTTGCTGCAAACTGTCATGGCAAGGCAGATTTGTGCATTTTGCTCGATTTGATAAAATTTTACAAATGACAAACAAGTTTATCCATCTGAACACCTCAGGGGGAGACCAAGGAGGGACAAACACTGATCCATCAGCCTCCCAAGTCCTTGGAACCAAAAGTAGCATGCCAAACCTAGAAATGCCTAAAAGGGGGACAAGACTCCAATTTTGTTTTGGAGCATTCAATGGATGCACCAAGGTGGCATGGACTGAGCCTTTTCCAACTGAATTCAGTCAAGACTTATCCAAGAACTAGGGAACCACAGCTCGTGCTCTAACCTCTAGTCAATGGCTAGAGGATACTTGGATTCCCATTGATCAACATTGGCCAAACCTCTGCTGCAGTTGCCATTCACTATTGCAACCAAGACAAACTTGCTCTACTATAAATATAGCTCAATTGTGATTAGTTTGAGTACACCAAAGCCATCAAATAGATGCTTTCTTCAAAATCTCCTTCTCACTTCCAATTTTGCCTTCTAAGGCAAGTCACTATTGGGTTTTGAGTTTGAGAGCAATTCGAACCAAACCAATCACACACACACCTCATAAACATTATATAGAAGTGATCCAAACACTCACATAACATCTGTAACACCAAAATCACAAAATCACTTGCCAACTGATCAAGTTCTTGACAGAGGTGCAGTTAAGGTACCATCTCAAGTTTTAACTTATTTCAAACCACTCCAAGCATTCAGACACATCACTTGGCACCCAAGGAAGCTGTGCAAATCATTGGAACCAGCTTGCAACACCTCTAACACAAAACACGATCACCAGCTGCAAGAGGTAAGCATGGGCTCTTCTAACTCTATGATCCATGCAGTTTTTGCTGCACAATAATTTGGCCATATGTTCATAATCATGCATAGAGTGTTTACCCTCAATCAATTGCTTTGTTTGAATAGTGTATGGAATTTCTGAACCTTCATGCAAATTTTAGGGTTCTTGAGGTTTCTCTTTGATTTCTTATTCCATGCTTAAAATAAATGAAATTAGAGACCATAGACATGATCGTGAGGTGAAAACGAGCATATTGATATCTAGATTGCATGATATAATCAAGTATTCAGTGAGATTGGATAGAAAATGCAAATCTGCAGAAACAGAGGGTGGCGCGTGTTCTTGCCATGTTCTTGGCACCCTTTTTGAAAATTCAAATATTTGAATTTTGTGATTTTATTTAATTGATTCAAAAATTAATTTCTCTCTGAGTTTTAATGATTTTGAGTTGATTCTTTTTTTAATAATTCACAAAAATGTTAAAATATTTGATTTTACCAAAAAATCCCAAAAATATTATTTATTTCATATATTTGATATTTTTGTAAAGAATTAATGTTTTATTTTTTTTTTAACATTTGAAATATTTTTTCCCCCTTGATTTTCCAAATTTAATTGGTTTCCAATCATTTTGTAGATATAAACATGATTTTTCAAACATTAATCCAAGATCACAACTTGTTTTTCATACATGTTTGATAATTTTGATCATTTTAATTAAGTTTTTATTTAATTAAAATACATTTTAAAATTAATTTAGGGTTTTGATCTTAATCACCCTAAACAAATCATTTTCAAACACTTTGGGCCTCTAATAGAGTGTAAGACGCAACCCTCCTTTGAAAATCAAACAATTTTTGGGCCTCGGTCATTGTATAAGACCCACTGCATTTTCAAAAATCTCGGCGCGATCGCCATTTCAAAACAAAAATCATCTGGGCCTACCCTCGTGTTATAAGACCCATTTCTTTTCTTTAAATAATCTTTGGGCCTCTTGGTAGAGTGTAAGACTCGATCCTTTTGTAAATAAAAACTTTTGGGCCTCATATATTGTATAAGTCCCTCTATACAGTTTTCAAAACAAACGTGCAATCATCGTTAAAACTTGGGCCTCTCATTGAGCTATAAGCCCCAACAACTTTTCAAAGCACTTTCTCCTTTGATTTTGAATATAATATTATTATCAAAGTTTTCTTTGTTGAACAACTAATAAAACAGCATGGAAGCTCTACAACGGGTAAGTGTTTATTCTCTTTCATTTACCGCTTTTATATGTATATAAACTGTATTGTGGGGCTGCTTCACTGTAAGTCTTCTTTCACATCCTTTTATATACTTGCCAAATATCCACTATGTAATACTAGTATAGTTATTTAGAGTTTTCCCCGGCAACTACATCTAGAACTAGGTAAAGCCTTGTTGGTCACTCTTAAATACAAACAAAACTAGATCCCCCATAGGATTCCAGATACAGTCTTCACTTCTCTTGGGGTTAAACAATATGGAACAAATTGAAAGGCAGTATTCTCGGTGAACCTTTTCTCATACTGTCACTCTTAGAAATTGTCAAAGAGACTCTACTCCCCAGAGTTGATCTATTCTCCGTGAATAGCAACTCTTGAGTTTATTCCAAATTCTCGAACTTTCCTGGAATGATCTCTTCTCTGTGAATTGCATTTCTTGAAATTCTCTTGGTTCACAGGCTTCCTAAAAGCATCCCCGCCTCCTCTTGGGCATTGTACAAGGACCCTTCGGCTTCTTAGAAGTTCTCATGCCTTCTCTTGGGCTTAATACAAGGACCCTGACGACCTCTTAAAGGTATAAGACAAAACTTAGTCATCCTTTGTTAGAGCAGTCTTTTCGGTGTCAAACCTCTGGCCACTTTAGGGTTGATACTCATCCCTTAATGCCCGTGCCTCCTCTTGGGCATTGTACAATAGATAAAACTCTAGACTTAGACAGTCTAAACCCCTTGAGTCTCAAAGAAATTCTCAAGTTTCCTTTAAAACATAGGAAAAAACACTGATCACTCAGAAACCCGACCTCTCTCATGAGGGCTCTCCCACTTGGTCCTGCATATGGATCTAATCCTCGGCAGTAAGATAGCCTCCTCTTGGGCTTTGTACAAATGACTCTCCCCAGCGGAGCTAACCTTTTCAGACTCTCTTGTTGAGTCAAACCCCTTTGTTTAGCCTCCGTCTTAGGCTTCGTATAAGACAGATAAAAGTACTCTCTTGTTGAGTAAAACCTTTTAGCCTCCGTCTTGGGCTTCGTACAAGACACCTATAAAAACCCACTCTCTTGTTGAGTATAAAAGACTCTCTTGTTGAGTCAATCTCTCTTTAACATCCGTCTTGGGCTTCATACAAGATACCTATAAAACACTCTCTTGTTGAGTATAAAAGACTCTCTTGTTGAGTCAATCCCCTTTTAGCCTTTATCTCGGGCTTCGTACGAGACAGCAAAACACTCTCTTGTTGAGTATAAAAGACTCTCTTGTTGAGTCAGTCACCTATCAAACAGGCTCTCTTGTTGAGTCAACCTTTTAGCCTCCGCCCTAGGCTTTATACAGGACAAATAAAAGTACTATCATGTTGAGTCAAACCCTTTAGCCTCCGCCTTGGGCTTAGTACAAGACACATAAAAAGCACTCTCATGTTGAGTCAGTCACTTGTTAGTACTCTCTTGTAGAGTCAACCCTTTTTACCTCTATCTCGGGCTTCGTACGAGACAACAAATAAAAGGCACCCTCTTGTTGGGTCAATAGCCTCCTCTTAGGCTTTGTATAAGGGAACCTCGGTTGAGTCAATCAACCTTTTAGCATCAAATCTGTGCCTTGCTCACAGTATACAAACATCAACAACTCCTCTTTAGAGATGACAAATTCTCTCTCATCCAAAACCCTTTAGCTTCACATCTTGGGCTTTGAACAAGATACAAACCACCTTTAGCTTCATGTCTTGGGCTTTGAACAAGACACCAAAATAACCTTTTTCCTCCCATAAAATAGGAGGAACCACGATCGCTTTGATTTCTCTGTTTCATTAAACGGGAATACGTAGGCATAATATTGCAAAAATCTTAGCGAGCATACTAATCAAAAACCCAAAATCCAGTATCTCCATCAAATCAACCCAAAAGCATCAAATCTAAATACATTACCAAAAACCTCACAAATAGTCCAGACACTGTGTTCTTAACAAAATAACCGAAGAGGGGCCCACGTCTTAATAGCATATGTAAACCAACAGTTTTGACTGTTTAACCTCAGTTTGCGAGCAGGGTTAATTGGAGACATATATTTCCCTCCCTTAATCATCTTAATAGGATAAAAAATGAATCGAACTGTAGTACCCGAGCGATAGTGATTCAAGACCACAAAAATCACGCTACAGAAAAAATGGCGCCCATCGTGGGGCCCGATTCTCTTTCTTACAATCTTCGGTGAAAACCTTAAGTTCACAATCTTAGGTAGAAAACCCTGAGTTCACAAAGTATATCAGAAATGGTGACTCTGCTGGGGAGTCATTATCTGTATAGGATCATAAGACTAGAGGTCTAGGATGATTAAGACAAATATATATACTGCTTTTCCCAATTGATATCTGTGTTTATTTTTCTACTAATGGGAATGCGTGTGATGTCGCATGTGGAAAGATTGAGTATACACCTAAGATAGGTGATGGAAATACGGGTAATCTTACGAGGAGTGAATCCCAGTTAAGAGTCCCCGGTCGACCATCAAACTCAGTGAAGACTCCCTTGGCTGATGCATTGCCTATACGACTTCGGTTGTTGAAAGTAGTGTGGTCGACTGGGTTATCTGAGAAGCTGAGGTTTTTAGTAGACTGAAACCATTTTGTAGTGTGGAAGCTATTGGAAATAGTTGTCACGCGATACTACCCTTATTTGAGACCACTCTAAGATACATCAGCTCGCTGGTGATCCGCTTGTTGTTGTTATCCCAAGAAGGGTCAATGATTTTGCAGACAGGTACAAAAATCACCAGTATAAACCTTTGGGGGGGAGTAGAGCCTTGACTTCATGACACCGACCCTTTGACCCCATGTTTTTTCTATGTTTTTGTGTGCTGCATTCATAAATTCATTTAAAAAAAACATTCAAAAAATAAAATCTTCTCTTCTAATCTCTCTTTTTCAAATTAAACTAAGACAATGATTGCAAATGTCAGATAAAGAGATTGCCAATGGATTTCAGTAGAAGGAAAACTCACAAGTACACCTTCAAGGTTCCAAAATTAGAGAATTTAAGAGGTTTGGCGAGGATGATCACCCACCCTGAGGCTTTCAGAGCCAAGTATGGAGGACTACTATCTCTATTAAGGGTCCATGTAATTGAAGGAATCCTGTCTACACTCATCCAGTTCTACGATTCGGTTTATCACTGTTTCACATTCCTGGATTATCAGCTAGCACCAACGCTGGAGGAGTACTCTCACCTGACTGATTTACATATTACTGATCAAGCTCCCTTTTCTGGACTGGAAGAAATTCCAAAGGATCAAACCATTGCAAGAGCAATCTATTTTGACGAGTCAGAGGTCAGGCCTCACATGACCACTAAGGGTGGAATCCAGGGTTTGCCAGCCCAATTCTTGACAAAGAAGGCTCTATACTTTGCTAGTATAGGGAACGTGGCCACTTTCGAGAGCATCTTTGTTTTTCTCACCTACGGGTTATTTTTGTTTCCCAACATCGATAACTTTGTAGATATCAATGCCATTAAGGTTTTTCTGATTGGAAACCCTGTACCGACCTTACTCGCAGATGCGTATCATTCGGTACACTTAAGGAATTTATACAGCGGAGGAATGATCACGTGCTGTGTACCCTTGCTTTATAAATGGTTCATTTCCCATTTGCCCAAGTCTACTGCATTTTGGGATCAAAAGAATATTTTACATTGGTGGCAGAGAATCATGTCTCTTACCAACTCTGACATCAATTGGTACAATCGAATCTATGACGGGATCAGAATCATTGACCGTTGTGGAAATTTCCCAAATGTACCCCTTACAGGAACTAAGGGAGGAATCAACTATCATCCGATGTTTGTTCATCGTCAATTTGGATACCCAATGAGGGATGTCCCGCGGAGTGCTCATCTGGAAGGTCTTTTCTTCAAGGAAGGAGAAAATGACAGGGCATTAAAGACAGAAATAGTGCATGCTTGGAAACACGTTCATAGGAAAGGAAGAGAGTCTCTAGGAAAACCAGACTGTTTCTCGGTGGAGCCTTATCTCCACTGGGTACAAACTAGAGCTCTCAAGCTGAGAATGCCTTACCCTCGTCAGGAAGTTCTTCCGTTAAGGGACTCTGTCCTTTATTTTATGTCTGATATGGAAAAACTTCAAGTTACTCTCAACAAAGTTCAACAGGAGAAGAGGTCTTGGAGGAACAAGT
This sequence comes from Lathyrus tuberosus, assembly GCA_022829125.1. Classification (NCBI taxonomy): domain Eukaryota; kingdom Viridiplantae; phylum Streptophyta; class Magnoliopsida; order Fabales; family Fabaceae; genus Lathyrus; species Lathyrus tuberosus. Next base: position 164,229 of record JALAZF010001003.1, on the reverse strand, counting down.
ACCGTATTCTCAATGTGGAGTGTAAGAAAATACAGCAGCTATTGAAAGATAAGGATGCTCTGATTGAGATTTTAGAGCAACATGTTGTAGAAAATCAGGATGACAAGAGGAATTTGCTCGCTCCTTTCACTTGACAAAGGAATGACAACCCAACAACGGCTGAAGATCCCCGATCAAAGAAAAGGAAAGTACCAGAACCAGCACCTGAGCTCTCTTCAGAGAGGACTCATGACCCTTTAATTTAGATTTCCTTTTATAGCACTTTGTCATCTACTGTATTTCCATTTCCGCAATCTTTGAATTCAATAAAACGGGGTTTCCCCACTGTGTGATATTTGAAATCAAAATTATTGATGTTTCTTTTGATTAAACAAAAAAATAATTAATATAATCATTGCATATCATTCATCATTCTCGCGTAAACGCATTCTTCTTCCCTGCGAATCTCACGTTTGTGTCTCGATTCTAGAGTCAAATTGTCTCATTCGTACAATACTCGGGCCAATCGACAGAAAAAGATGGATGATCTCGAGGAAGAGAACAGAGAGTTAAGAGAAGAGATCGACACTCTAAAAAAGGATCTAAGAAAGCTTCATAACGACATGCAAGCTCTAGTAGAAGCTCAGATGCAACAACAAAGGACTGTGATCTCAGAGATCACATCTACGCCCATAGTGGAGAAGTATGATCCTAGGTATAAGATGCCAAAAGATCGTCCCTGGGGCATGCCACTCAACTATATCCCGGAAGGATATATTCCGCCGATCATGGAAGATCCGAAAACTGCAGCAGGAGCCGCTGGGCCTGAAGGTTATAAACTTCGGGAAAGCGAAGATGCCAGGGGCATGACAACAACTTCTGAAGGTTAGAAACTTCGGGAGGCACCTAGAGTCTCGGCCGTGATGACTATACCACCACCTGTGGTGCACACTGTCCCGAAAGGACAGATTCCACAGATACCGTCTGGTGGAAACGAAAGTATGTTCGACAAAATGAATGAGTTCCAGGAACAGTTCCTGGAGATGCAGAAAGAACTGCAATCCATTCGCGGTCAGGATCTATTTGGAAAAAGACGCCGCAGACCTTTGCTTGGTCCCCAATGTGAAAGTTCCGCACAAATTCAAAGTGCCCGAATTTGAAAAATACAAGGGCAGCTCTTGCCCTCAAAGCCATTTGGTGATGTACGCTAGGCGAATGTCAACTCAGACAAAGAGCCAGGAGCTACTGATTCACTACTTTCAGGATAGTTTAACCGGTGCCGCACTCAAATGGTACATGGGTTTAAACCGCACTAAGATTGTAACTTTCAGAGATCTTGGCACTGCCTTTGTTCAACAATATAAGTATAACCTGGACATGGAACCAGACAGAGATCAACTCAGACCAATGTCACAAAAGGACAAGGAAACCTTTAAGAAGTATGCTCAGAGATGGCGTGAAATTGCCGCCCAGATTTTTCCACCTCTTGAGGAAAAAGAGATGGCAAATATCTTCTTGAAACCCTTGAGCTCATTTTGCTACGACAGAATGGTCGCCAGTGCGCCCAGTGACTTCACTGAGATGGTGGGCATGGGAGTTCGTCTTGAGGAAGCCGTCCAAGAAGGACGTCTGGTTAAAGACGCTGGATCATCAAGTAGTACAAAAAGATACGGTAGTGCTCTCCCTAAGAAAAAAGAGCAGGATATTGGGAATATCTCTCTCGAAAAGCAAAGGCGACGTTACCAACCAGTAGCAGTTGTAACTCCTGCTATCAACCCTGCGCCTGTTCCTACGTATCAACCTCAGGTTGCGCAAAACCAACCTGTATCGAGCGATTTTGGATGTGGTTCTTAAGCACTGTCGCTCTGGGGTACTACAGGTCGATTCATTTTTTATCCTATTAAGCTGACTAAGGAAGGGAAATAGATGTTTCCAATTAACCCTGCTTGCATACTGAGTTTAAACAGATGATTGTTGGTTTACAGATGCGGTTTAGATTGTGGGCCTCTCTTTGCTTATTTTGTTAAGAATGAAATGATTGGACTATTCATGGGGATTTTGGATAGGTACTGGATTTGATGTTTTTAATTAGTGTGCTCGCTAAGATTTTTCAATCTTATGCCTACGTATTCTCGTTTAACGAAACAGGGAAATCAGAGCGATCGTAGTTCCTCCTATTCTATGGGAGGAAAATGGTTGTTTTGGTGTCTTATTCAAAGCCCAAGACGTGAAGCTAAAGGTGGTTTGTATCTTGTTCAAAGCCCAAGATGTGAAGCTGAAGGGTCTATTTGTATCTTGTTCGAAGCCCAAGATGTGAAGCTAAAGGGTTTTGACTTCAGGGAGAATTTATCATCTCTAAAGGGGAGTTGTTGATGTTTGTATGCTACGAACAAGGCACAACTTTGATGCTAAAAGGTTGATTGACTCAACCGGGATTTTCCTTATACAAAGCCTAAGAGGAGGCTAGTGACCCAACAAGAGGGTGGTTTTATGTGTCTCGTACGTAGCCCGAGAGAGAGGCTAAAGGAGTTGACTCAACAAGAGAGTGCTTTTTGTATCTCGTATGAAGCCCGAGATAGAGGCTAAAAGGGTGCTTGACTCAACAAGAGAGTCTTTTAGACTCAACAAGAGAGTGATTTTCTATCTCGTACGAAGCCCGAGATGGAGGCTAAAAGAGTTGACTCAACAAGAGAGTGCTTCTATGTGTCTTGTACGAAGCCCAAGACGGAGGCTAAAAGGGATTGACTCAACAAGAGAGTCTTTTATACTCAACAAGAGAGTGTTTTAGTATCTCGTACGAAGCCCGAGATGGAGGCTGAAAGTGGGTGACTCAACAAGAGAGTCTTTTATACTCAACAAGAGAGTGTTTTCTGTATCTCGTACGAAGCCCGAGATAGAGGCTAAAAGGGTTTGACTCAATAAGAGAGTCTTTTATACTCAACAAGAGAGTGATTTGTATCCCGTACGGAGCCCGAGATGGAGGCTAAAAGGGGTTGACTCAACAAGAGAGTCTGAAAAGGTTAGCTCCTTTGGGGAGAATCATTGTACAAAGCCCAAGAGGAGGCCATTGTAACTGTTTCAGTTTAGTGACAGGTCCAGTATGTTGGATAAAGAGAAAATCAGTTCTTATATGGGTAATGTTGTGCTTAGGGATTGATCAGAGGATCAGGGTTATTTCCTGTTCTTTAAGGAAATGGGAAATCCAAAGGGTATTGAGATTGTCCAAGTCTACGGATGTTTTGAGAAGTCGATTCTCGGATAAGTGAATGATCTTTGTACGATGCCCAAGAGAAGGCTGGCATGTTAAGGGATGAAGGTCAACCCATTAATTGGTCTAACACTTGACTCAGAAAGACAGCTCTAGCAAATTGATGACTAGGTTATGTTCCTATACCTGTAGAGGTCTCTGGGTCCTTGTACTAAGCCCAAGAGAAGGCGTAAGAGCTTTTAAGAAGCCAAAGGGTCCTTCTACAACGCCCAAGAGGAGGCGAGGATGCTTTTAGGAAGCCTGTGGGTCCCTAAACCCCGAGAAGTTCAAGACATGCTATTCACAGAGAATAGATCAAGCCAGGAAAGTTCGAGAATTTGGAAGAAACTCAAGAGATGCCATTCACGGAGAAAAGATCATCTCTGGGGAGTAGAGTCTCTTTGACAATTTCTAAGGGTGACAGTCTGAGAAAGGTTTCACCGAGAATGCTGCCTTTCACGTCTCCATATTGTTTAACCCCAAGAGGAGGGAAGACTGTGTCTGGTAATCCTATGGGGATCTAGTTTTGTTTGTATTTAAGAGTGACCAACAGGGCTTTACCTAGTGCTAGACGTAGTTGCTGGGGAAAACTCTAAATAACTATACTAGTATTACACAGTTGATATTTGACAAGTATATAAAAGTTTGTGAAAGAAGACTTACAGCGAGCAGCCCCACAATACAGTTATATACATATGAAAGCGGATAAAGAAAGCGGGTAAACACTTACTCGGTTGTAGAGCTTCCATGTTGTTTGGTTAGTTGTTCAACAAAGAAAGCTTCGATAACAATATTATATTCAAAATCAAAGGAGAAAGTGCTTTGAAAAGAATTGTTGGGGCTTACAGCTCAAGGAGAGGCCCAAGGTTTTATCAGTGATTGCACTGTTGTTTTGTACAGGGACTTATACAAGTGACTGAGGCCCAAAAAAGTTTTCTGTACAAAGTGATGGGTCTTACACTCTCTCAAGAGGCCCAAAGGTTTATTCTTATACAAGTGGTGGGGCTTACAACTCAAGGAGAGACCCAGGGTTTTGTTTTGAAATGGCGATCGCGCGCGAGATTTTCTTTTAACATGGAGGGACTTATACAATTTCTGAGGCCCAAAAAGGTTTTGGTTAAAAGGGGATTGGGTCTTACACTCTATTAGAGGCCCAAAAGTTTAAGGAATGAGTCTTATAGCTCAAGGAGAGGCCCAAGGTTTTTGTTTTAAACGGTGATTGTGCCGAGGTTTTTGAAAACGCAGTGGGTCTTATACAATGACTGAGGCTCAAAAAGGTTTGGTTTTCAAAGGGGTTGGGTCTTACACTCTATTAGAGGCCCATGAGTGTTTAAAAGTTTTGTTTGAGTGAAAATCAAGGAAACCCTAAATTTGTTTTCTTTTAAAAGTAAATATTTAAAGAAAATCAAATAAAAATGATAAAAATACCAAATAAGTTTGAATAAACCACTTGTGATTTTTGTTTAAGGTTTGAAAAATGAGGTTTTAATCACAAGATGAATTAAAACTCATTTGGTTTTGATTTTCAAAGTAGATATTCACTTTTAAATGTTTAAAAAAACAATTAAAAAGGAAATTATTCACAAAAATACTAATTATATTAAATAAATAATATAAACTTAATTTTTTTGTGGAATAAAATATTTCAACATTTTTGTGATTTTTTTTTAAAAAGAACCAATAAAAAATAATTAAAATTGAGAGAGTTATTAATTTTTCAAATCATTAAAAATAATAAGAAAAACAATAAAAAAGTGGAAAAAATAGCAAAAAGAGGATCTGGGGCGGCTGTAATACCCTAATTTTTACCCCTAAGATCCCACATATCATTTTGCATCTACATCACAAACAAGATCACCAGCACTTGTGTTTTTCTTAATTGCTTTATGTTTATTTCTCTTTACTAACCTCTAATCAAAATACCAAAAATATTTTGCAAATTTTTGCTTGTTTTTTCTTCTCTGTGTGGTTAGGGTTTTACAGGAAAATTGATGGCAAAAGCATGGCTTGGAATCAAGTGTGACTATTCAATTGTGGTTGAGGTTAGATGGAAGTTTGACCTAATCTTGGTCAAACTATCAAGACAATTGTTCCAAGTGCAAGTTATCTGTTCAGTGGGCTATTTCTCAAGTTGTGGCTGTTCAAAGTCAAGATGTCTTGTGCTGAGATTCTTCAGTTTATCAAGCAATGGTTCATATGAGTTTCGGGTTCAGAAAGTCAAGTTCAAATTCATTTGAGATCATTAGTTCAGATTGGGTTCGTCTGTGGATTTATTTTCTTAAAGATTGATTCAATCAAATTCAAAGTGGTTCAAGATTCATTTGATCAGAAATTCAGAGGATGACATATTCAAATGGCCGTTGTTTCAGTTGTGGTTTGCTGTGTTGCATATGTTATCAGAGGCTTGTGAAAAAATTTGGTTATCCATTTGCTATCCATGATCCACTTCATAAACCATCCACATTTCGTAAACAAAGTTCATATTCAAATCCATCATATCCTTTATCAACCCATTTTTTTTTAAATCCAATTACTCGATCCATATCCATTTTTGTTATCCATTACTAAACCATTTCTATCCATTTAATATCCAAACTTCATATCCACTTTTCTCAAATTCAAACTCATTTTCCATAATTCATTTCACTTCCAAATATCCATTAATATCCAATTTCTATATTTTTATCCATATTATCAAGATATCCATTTTTCTATATCCATTTCATAAAACACTTCCAATTTCTCATTATCCACTTAAAAACATTTTTTCAAATTTTCATAACCATTTCTAAACCCTTTTTTAATCCATTTTTCATGTCCAAATATCATATCCATTGTTCCAATCCATTTTTCCAAAACAATTCAATTTCAAATATTCATTTTTTAGCCCATTTGATTTGAATATCCAATTCAATTTCTAAATCCATTTCAAAGCCATTCTTTTCACCCATATTTCTAAATCCATTTTCTATATTCATTTATAATCCATTTCCATAATTCATTACCAAATACAATACCAAGCCCATTACAAATCAAAGTCCATTTACAAATTGAAGCCCACATGAAGAAAGAAAATTGTAAAAAAAGGCAACTCATGCCATGACTTGAAGAACACGGCCCATGCTTTTCCAAGCCACTGATACAAAAGCTACAAGCCATCACGCCAAGCTTCTACACAGAAATACACAGCCAAACAAGCAAGCAGATCCACACGCACTGTTACTATTTTACACGACCAAGAATTCAAGCCACCAAATTCAAGCCATATTCAAGCTACAGCAAGTTTTAATCAAACAAGCCGCGGCCCATTACACTTCAAGTTGTACCTGATACACAAACAATCATGTAAGCTGCTAGCCAACACGCATACCACGTGCAAGCTTCAAAACGCAGCAAAATGCAACGAAACGAAAAGCAAAACGCGGAGCAGCGGATTAATACGGCATTTCCAATTTCGTTTCATTCACTCTCAATTCACTCTATAAATAAGGTGTTAATCCTTCACAATTCTTCAAGCTTGGAAAGCCAAATACATCCTGCCAAAATCGCTTCAAGCTTCAACCTCAATTCTTTAACCTTTAACCTTCACTGCGAATTCAAAGAACCACACTTAAACTTCAGTGTCCAACACAAATTCACAGGAGTAAGTTCAACAAAACTCAAGAACAATATCAAACTTGCAAAATTCAACAATCAATCACAACCTTCACAAATTGTTTCTCAACCTTCAAAACTTCAACCAATACCTCCAATTCGTACTCTAAGTTTCATCAAACCGCAACATCAACATCAACAAACAACAACAATTCGCTCGCGAATCGCAAGGTTTGAAGAAGCATCCACAGTGAGCATTTATTTTTCCGGTGAGATCCATCGAGAGAGGGAGTATGGCCGCGATTTAGAAGAAGAAGAAATAAATAAATTAAACTCGCAGCAAAGCCACTGTTTCTTCTACCGGCGATGAGATCTTTAAGCGAGAACGATAGACGCAGCAGAGGCTGGTATCAACGGTGGCGCAACATGATTGAGACGGAAAAAATCCGGCACGGCGGAGGGCGCGCCATTACCGGCGATAATTCCAAGCTGAGAGAGTATCGGTCGGTGAGAAAAAATTGGAAAAAAAGAGGAACAACAGTCCGACCACCGCGTATGGAAGAAGAGGAGGATTTGTTTTGATGAACAGTGTCGTCGCGATGTTTTGACAGAGAGAGTGAATTGCTACAGTGACGACATGAATAGAAGAAGATGATTGAAGCTTTGCTTCTGTTTTTTTTTCTTTTTTACTTGATTTGTTTTAAAGAGGATTGTTCTTTTTGTTAGGATTGGGCCTAGAGCCCGTTTGTTTTTTACCATCCTCACCACCGCCGTTTATTTTCTTGAATTTCTCTTTGTTGTTATTTGTTTTGGATTTTGAATCTTGATAAGATCTCATCAATATCAATGGACTTTGGGTGTCGATTTTATCCTCCAAGAGAGGTGATTGATATTGATGATGATTTAATCGATTTAAGATTCAATTTGTTGTTTCTTTTCATCTTGACCTCTTCTTCTTTTTTATTTTGATCGATGAAAGTCTTATGGATCTAAGAATTCCTTTATTGAATTTTGATCAATACTAGATCGTTACTGTTGCACCCCAAATTTTACCCTCATTTTTCTTGGTATTTGTTTTTTATTATTTATTATTTATTACCTTTCTCTTTATTTTAATTTGATATTTATCTTAGCACTTATTTGCTCTGCGACTAGGCTAATTTCAATTTGGCACCATTTTATTTTATTTGAGTTGTTTTAATTTCATTTAATTTAAATCAATTTTATTTAAGTCAAATTCTAATTAATTAGGCTAATTATCCTTTTAACTCCTTTTAAATTAGTTCTTAATTTAAATGATAGTATTCTTTTTTTATTTTCATAACTATGCTATGTATTTTGGTAAGAATTCCACGTTGCTTTGTTGGTTTCCCTTGCTATTATTTTTTGACCAATGAGGATTGAGTTTGTGGGGTTTGACTTTTCAACATTTCTTCCAACCATTGAGAGCATGACATGTGGCATGCAAGAGGCCAAAGGAGACCAAATCCTTTCTCCTTCTTTCGTTCTTGCTGAAGAATTGTAAACGAGGAAGAAATTTCAGTTGTAGCTTGTATCAATCCATTCATCCAACCATTCAAATCGCAAGACCGTTGGCGCGGGTTCTTCAATTTTGAATCTCCAAATCCATTCCTCTTCAAGCTCGTCTTTACGTTGCGCAGAAGGTGGTTCAGAAGAGACATACCATTTCCAGCATACGACTGCTCCGTCTGCAAACCTGCCCACGCTACCTCCCACATTTGCCCCATTTAGTACCCCTATCAGTAGCATCAATGGGAGAGCTCTGAATTCATTCACCAAGTGATGAACACGCCTCTGCTTGTCTAAAATGTCGCAGCGCATTTCTCTCCCAGAATTGGACCAAGCTTGGAATTCAAACTAAAAACCCTAATGGTTCAGCTTATGCCCACCAGCTGCTTGAGAATTTCACCCGGCCCATGATGCCTCTCATCAACCCAACACCTTGCCTATTTAAAGAGACTCGTTTCAGTTCTGAGGACACCAACATTTTTCTACAAAAAACATTAAATATTGGAGCATCCAAAGAGAAGGGAGTAAGGATTAGCAGCAAGAATTCGTAATCAATTCAAAGAGAAACAAGCTCAGTTGGTAACATTCTTTTTCTTTTAACTCTAATATATTCACTTGTTCATAGCATGATAGTTTAAACTTTGATAAATGACTGTTACATTGTGTTTTTGTATGTTATGTATAGAGTTTATTGTCATCTAAATTTGTCCATGTTATTAACCTTAAAATGATGTTGCGCATTCCATTTTGATGTTGGCACGAGTTTTGTTTTCATTTGAGCATATGTGATGATATGTGAATCTCGCCCTTTGAAAATGTTTAAGTTTGGTACTGATAGTTGTGTTAAATTCATAGACTATTTCCCTTGTTTTTTGTTTGATTGTTAAAGTTTTCTCAGCTTATCATATCCACTGCCTGTGAAAATGAAATGAATAATCGTGCTGCTGACTGTTTGCCTTTACAAGTCTTGTTTGACATGTTAAATGATGAAACCAACTATGAGTAATTTCTGCTTGATGTTAAATTGATGACCATCCTATGCTCTGCTCTACTTTTGGTGGTGTGTTTGATCTTGCCTCTTTTGTATACATGGACCCTCTTGAGTTTGTTTAAGATTTACCATGCTGTTTTGAAATATAAGCTTTGCTGTGTTTGTTTATGAATATTGATGCACAACTGTCTTTAGATGTTTGTGGTGGTGGTACTAGGTGTTTAAATGAATTTTTTGCATCTTGTTTGAAATCATTATTCCATCTCTGCTCTATGTGTGTTTCTACTGACCATGTCCTGTTTTTGGTTCTAAATGTGTGAGTCTCAATATGTTGTTCATATACTTGTTTCTATTGACATATTTTAGTGATGTGTGTACTTGAATGTAATGTGACCAATATATGAATCTTTACATCCTCTTGAAATGCTAGAACATTTGATTTTGCTTGATGTTAATAAGTGATTTTTGACATGTTTATCTTTTACCTTAATATTGGAGCATGTTTGTATACTTTGGTTTTAACCTTACTTGTGGAGGATTGAGGTCTGTTTGTCTGTTTCACAGTTGTTGTATACATGTTCTATCTGTCATCTACATGTTATATTCCTACATGAATGAATGTTGCATAGGCACTGTGTTCATAGAGTGTTTGTTTAGCTTGATATGCTTTAATGTAGATTCCTATGCTGCTGTCAAATGATAGCATTTGAATGATTAATATAATTGGATATGTTAAGTGCTTATCTTTTTATGCTTTGCTGCCTCTTATTTGCTTTAAATCTTTAATGTCATCTCAAAACATGTGTGCCAACTTTTGTCAATATATTTGAAAGTAAATTTTGTTCATGTTTGACCACTGTTATGGACCATTAAGCTTACATAATATGTTTGTCTGCCACCATGCCATGCTCAGTGATCATAAGTTATTAGTTAATTGCTAATTTGTATGTCATGTTGAAAACTATCATCTGTGAGTTCTCATGTTGGTTTTTGATCTCAGTCTATTTAGGTAAGGATTAGGTCTTTTATAATATACTTTGAATGAGTGTTATCTTGGTGTATTCAATCTAGAAAGCCATCAATCTTAGTGCAAATGCTTCTGTTATATCTTCTTATGCTTGATACTTTACATTAACCTAGCCTTGTTTGAATCTTCTGTTTATGAATGCTTAAGGTTTGTATATAGGGTTGCTGTTTAAGTTAAACAATGATTTTAGTATGTCTCTGCAATGTCTGTTCTTAACCTTTGCCTCACATGAATGTCTATTCTGTCAGCATGTTAATGCATGTGTAAGTATCCAAGCCTTGCTATATGTTGACATGGAACTATCTGTGCATTCACATGATTACTGCTCTAACTGTTTGTTCCCATGTCATATGCTCGATTCAAATGTTATCACATGATGAGTTTGTTTGTTATGCTTTCTTATATCACATTCTGTTTTGAATATATATGTGTGAGTTTTGAGAACCTTTGTTCATCATGAGGTGCATATGCTTATCTTTGTAATTTAACTGATCCTCCTTGTGTCAACATGATGTATAGCTATTTTGTATGATATCCATGCCTAAACTGTCATTTGATTTGGATATATATAGACTGTTGCTTTACATTACCATGAGCCTAAGTGAATTTGCATTGCCATTGCATTTGATTTAGTTTGCCCTGCTCTATCTTGACACATGATTTATCATTTAACCATGACTGGATGATTACTCTAAAAAACCTGCATGAGTTACACTGTCTCGTATGTTATACTTGAAGGAATCTTGCATGCTGCCTGCTATTGTTTTGGCTTTTGTCTTTTATTTATTCATGTTGCTTGCTACTGCCTGCTGATTTATGGCAAGGTTGATTTATAAACCATGCTGCCAGTATGACTCTATGTTTGCCATGCCTGCCTATGCTTGTTTCTTCTGATATGTGTATCTTAATCTGACTGTCCAGTATTAGTGAATGGCTTGTCTTTTGATCTATCATCACTTACTTGAAGTTGTCATGCTTTGATTGTATGCACTGCCTTGCTCTGTTTCACTGGCATGTTGGTTTAATTTCTTTGAATGTTTAAGTTCCCTTGATGTTATAACAATTCGCATAGACAATTGGTGATTTGGTATGACTGTTGTATTTGTTGCTGGTGAGAAGTTAGGGCGTGCGCATGTTTTGTTTATTTAGGAATTTAGGAAGTGTTTGCTTTATATATTTATTGAATCATATAATAACTGGATGAGGGCGTAGCACCGCTAGTCCAGGAGGAGAGCTATAAGAGTTGTTTATGTTGAGGACGGGGGTTCGATCCCCTCGCCCAACCCTTTTTTATTTTCCTGATTTGCGCTTGTTTTTAAATATATGTGTATCCTGCCCTTCTTTTGTCAAGGAGTGCACGTAGCCCAGTTGGCTGTGGTTTGGCTTTGTTTGATTCAAAGGGCGCGGGTTCAATCCCCACGGCTGCAACTTTCCTTTTTATCACTTAGTTATTTATTTCACTATTTTAATTTTATACTTAATTTCTAAAATATCTTAACTTGTTTATTTCTTTTTTTTTTTCTTTCTTTTTGCTTCATTTTCTTTATTAAGCCTATTTTCTATATATAAAAGAAAATTATCAAAAATATTTAATTTTGAGACTTTATTCTTGATTAAGATTAGAAATACTCATTAAGGTTTTATTGCACTTTCTTATTCATCATGCCATGTTGTACCTAATGTGTTTGATCATTATGTGTTTAATTCTCACTTTGCTTTGACATTTTGATTTTCACCTTAATCTCATATTTGTATTCATGTCTTTTATATCATCTTATTATCTCTTTAATATTTTATCAACTTTTCTCCCCCATTCCAAAGGAAATTGAGTAGTGTTGACTCTTAAAGTCATTGACCCCCATCTTAACCTAAGTAACCTCTTAGGAAGAAACCTTATTTCTTGGCCTCATCAGAGCCATAGAAATTATAACTAGCTTTAGGAAGAGTTCCTTAACTCTTAGTGATATTCATCCTAATGAATTTATCACTTTCCCTACTGACTAAACTTCAACATAGGTCCATTTCAACTAGATTTAGAGAGTTCCTAAACTCTACAATGAGCTTGTACTCATTTCCCCTCTGAATATTGACCACAGTCAATCGTTCAGTAGAAGTAGAACTACGCATACTCTGACTCTATTCCTGAGGATACGTAGGCGTAAAGTGCGATGCTTTATCGAGTATACTTAGATATTAACCCCTAGGGTTTCAACCTTTAGCTTAGAACCTTTAGCAAACATAAGATAACAGTAGAACAAGAGGTTCCCGTAGAGTACTACGGACGTTTAGGGTGCTAATACCTTCCCTAGGCGTAACCAACCCCCGAACCTTAGATCTCTTCCCTTTAGGTTTTTCTAACGATCTTGAACCCTTCCTTTGGATAAATCAAAGTCGGTTGTAAAAGAAATATGATGCAAATTAATTAATAATTTGTTATCCGATTTTCACCGCAACAGAAATGACGACTTCACTGGGGAAGTTAGACCTATTGTTGGTCCATTCCTAAGAGGGTTGAGCCTATCTTGCTTTTATGTTATTTATGTTTGCTTATTTGCTTGTATGTGCTTATGTATGTCATATTTATTTATCTGTACATTTATTCTTGTTTGATCCTTGGGTTGACATGGTATCTATGAGTGAGATAAGTCCTAACCCGGACTTGAGAGTACATTATTATAGGATCGTGGTGTAATCAATAGTCGGTTGTTGGCAGTAGTACCAACAATTTATGGCATATGATGACCACACTCAGATGAGGCCCTTTGGGATTGTTGATGTCTGATGTGAGAAGTCACATTGATATTACTTTTTCAATTGGGAGCCGTAGATTCTGAGGACCGTAGTTACCTTTACCCCACTTGGCCTTTTAGGATGTAGTGCGGTGACTATAAGGGAGCCAGTCCTGAGTAGTTGTCACGCAATACTACACTCAGACGAGTTTATCTTGAGAATATTATTAACTCGTGTAAGTAGTTACATGGGTCGATAATATCCGAAAGATTTACGTAGACTCTGGGAACTTTTTAGAACCCTGTTCTGCGAATGACAAACCTGTAGTCCACACCTTGTTGGGATGGGTAGACCTTGACTTCATTTAAGACACCTCAAACCTAGGATTTGTTTGCTGTGTGTTTATATGTGTGTTTGCCTATGTTTGCGCATTGCATACATCTCATTGCATCCTTCTTTGGTTTTAAGGAACTCAGTCTTACTTTTCTTTGAAAACTTAGGTATCATGGATATTGAGAAGAGAAACACTAAGAAGTTCAATTTCAAGAGGCCCAAATTGGCAAAGCTAAAGAAGTTAGCAACCTTGGTACAAGGACATGAGAGCTTCCGTAAGAGATATGGAAGATTGGTTAGCCTTCTTGGAACTAAAATGGAGGAAGGAATCCTTGACACCTTGGTCCAATTTTATGATCCTCTCTATCATTGTTTTACTTTCCCGAATTACTAACTGGTTCCAACTTTAGAAGAGTACTCTCATTGGATTGGCTTACCTGTGAAGAAACAGAGACCTTTCAGCGGTCAAGAGAAGATTCTGACTCCAAAAGAGATTGGAGAGTGTATTCATTTAGACGCATCAGAGGTCAAACCCCACATCACCACCAAGGATGGCATCAAGGGATTACCATCCAAGTTCTTGTATGAAAAAGCTTGTCAGTTTTTCAACGCAAACAGTATTGCTGCCTTTGAGGCAACCTTTGCTTTATTGGTCTATGGTCTGTTCTTATTTGCTAATGTAGAGGATTTTGTCGACGTCAATGCAATCAGGATCTTCATCAGTAGAAACCCTGTGCCTACACTACTGGGTGACGCCCTCCATTCTATTCACCACAGGACACTTCGAGGAAAAGGAACTATTTTGTGTTGTGCACCTTTGCTTTACCAGTGGTACATCACACATCTACCTCGGACGTCAGAATTCCGAGACAACCCAGACAAGCTTCGTTGGTCTCAAAGAATCAGTTCTCTTACCCATAATGACATCTTTTGGTATGACCCGGTTTATGACAGGAATGTATACTTTAACAATTGTGGACCATTTCCTAACATACCGCTTCTTGGTATTCATGGTGGTATTAGCTACAGTCCTGTCCTTGCTAGACGCCAGTTCAGATTTGCCATGAAGGAAAAGCCTAAGAGTATCTTAATGAAGAAGCCACTGATGAGACCAAAAGTGGAGTTCGGTGTGCTTGGGATAAATTCCACGAAAGTACTAAGGACGAGTTGGGGAAGAGAAACTGTGTTTTCTTGGAACCATACCTTCAGTGGGTTTGATCTAGAGCCCATGACCTCAAGGATACTTCAGCAGCCAACTGTTGTATCTCCATCTGTTATTCCTATTGAGCGCATGGAAGAATACCAAGAGAATCTAGCCAGGATGAAGCTTGAGAGAGACACATGGGAGTGGAAATATCATACCATCTGCATTGAGCAAGAAAAGATGAAAGAGAAGATAAAGGAGAAGGATGATCTGATTGAGTGGCTGGAAAGACGTGTGATAGATGAACCTCAGGCACAGGAGAATTCATTTTTCTCCAGCATGAGGCCTACTTCTAGCACTCATGAGTATGCTTGCATTCCTCCAACATCTGGCGCATGGAAAGGGATTGTTGACAAGTTGATTTTTGAGAATCAAGAGTTGAAGAGACAGAAGAGAAGATGTGGAGCAGGGCATTCTTAGACAGTGTTTCTTTTTAGGCTTATTTGTTGTTCCTTTTGTATTTTGGGCCTTTTTGATGTACTTTCCAAGTTGTAAAACTCTTCTCAATATTCAATGAAATGAGGCTTTGTTTTATTTTTTTGTCTCGCTTGAGTTCCTTAAAACCAATTGCATTCGCATGTTGCATTTTCGCTAAACTATCAAGTCACTAATCTTGTTTTGCAGATTTTGTAGAAATGGATGTCGCAGGAAAATGAGTTTGGCCCTACTTCTTTGAGTTGCCAGAAGTGGATCATCTGCTATGGTTAGGAGAAATGATTGAAGACCAGTCAGCCTTTGCTGACAGATATGGGTGTGTCATACCCTTGATGAAGACACCAGTAACTGTGGGACCTCTCGAAGTTCTAGTCCAGCTGTATCACCCAACATACCGTTGTTTCTTGTTCCCTGAATTCCAGTTAGTGCCAACCTTGGAAGAGTTTCCAGCTATGATTGGGATCCCAATCAGGGATGCCCCTGTCTTTTCCGGAATTGAAGAAACACCTTCTGCCAGAGACATAGCCAGACTAACCAGAATTAGGTTATCTGATGTCCAAGCTAACTTGACCAATAAGGGAGGAAAGCGTGGGTTGCCAGCGCAGTTCTTGATGGAGAAGGCTCTGTACTTTAAGAACGGGGGGAATGAAGTTTTGTTTGAATCAACTTTAGCATTGATGATATATGGTTTGTTCCTGTTCCCGAACGCCAAGGATTTTGTAGACACCCAGGCCATTCAGCTGTTTGCAGTCAACAATCCATTCCCGACACTGTTGGCTGATGTTTACCATTCCATGCATACCAGATATATGAGAGGCAGTGGGCTAATTGTTTGCTGTGTGGCCCTCTTTACTAAGTGGTTTGTTTCTTATTTGCCGAAGACCCCAACTTTCTGGGAGATTGAAGACTGTAAGGTGTGGTCTAAGAAGTTGATGGAACTGAAGCATACCGACATTGAATGGTATGATTCAACGGACGAGGGAATCACCATAATCGTTAGCTGTGGGGATTGCCCCAATGTGCCTCTCATGGGAAGGAATGGTTGTATCAATTATAACCCTTTCCTCGCTCGCCGTCAGCTGGGTCACTTGAAGGAAGGAATCCCAAATAACGAAGACATGCAGATGATGTTTTACGATGAAAGGGAAGGTTTTGAGATGAAGATGCACTTGAGTCGCACTTGGCGCCATATCAACAGACAGTTGTGGAGATCTGAATGCCCAGTCACAGAGTCTCATTTGCAATGGTCTCGTGACATAGCCCAAGTAATGATGAAACCACGTCCCCGCCACGAGTCCCCTACTAAAACAAAGCAGAGGATGATGGAGGAGTTAGGAGAGCTGGTTCTCTCAAAGGAAGAAACTAAGGAGCGCATCATCAAGATAATGAGGGTGATTAATGGAGGAGAAGGATCGTCAACCGGCGGACTCAATTTCTAGTGTTGTTGTTGACATTTGTGATGTTGTTGTATCCCTTCATTTTGTTGTATCTCTACTTATGTACTTGGAGTATTAGAATACCCTGCTCCAGATGTAATGTTTGCCAAACTCTTAATGAAGAAGTTGTTTTATCAAGAATCTATTTTCTATATTATTTGCAAGATGGCTTTGGTTTCTTGATAGTTTAGCTTGCATTTGCATTTGCATCTCATTTGCATCTTTGCATGTGCATGCGCATTCTTCTGTGTCTTATCGCCGTTTTGTCTTCTTCAAAACCATCACCCTGATCTCTCTACATTTGTTGCAACATCCGGACCAGGCTTGAAGAGGAAAGATGTCTGATAATTGTGAGAATCTGGACCAAGTCAACGACGAGCTCAATGAGTTGAGAGTAGGCATGGGGCAGATTATGGAAGTTTTGCATGTTATACGAGCAAAAATGGACACTCAGGCTACTGTAGTCTCAGAAATCGTCACTACAACTGTTGAGCCGCCAGTCATACCTGCTGTGGACACTACTTTAGGGATGCAGTTTGAGTTTATACGGGCCAAAGCTCCTCAGTCCACCCAACAAACTGCACCTTTGATTGGTGAAAACCAACAAGCTATCCCAACTTATACTCCACTTGTGATTCAGACCCAGTTTCAGCCCGTCTTCCAGAATCAGCATCATTTTATTAATGATAACGTATCCATGGAAGGAGATGACAGCAATGAGAAATTAAGGGCCAGTATGGAGATTATGCAGAGAAAGTTGAAGGCCATGGAGGGAGATAATGTCTTCAGCTCTGACCTAAGGGATATGTGTTTAGTCACTGACTTAGTAATTCCACCAAAGTTCAAATTACCAAGCTTCGAATTGTACTCTGGCGCCACATGTCCTAAAGCACACTTGGTTATGTATCTCCGAAGAATGGCGGCATATATGGACAATGATAAGTTGATGATCCATTGTTTCCAGGACAGCCTGAAGGGCTATGCCGCAAAGTGGTATTTAAGCTTAGATCAGTCTCAGATTAAATGTTTCCAAGATGTTATGGATGTCTTCATAAAGCATTATAAATATAACTTGGATCTGGCACCTGATCGTAGGCAACTTTTGACCATGACTCAGAAGAACACTGAATCGTTCAAAGAATATGCTCAGAGGTGGAGAGAGACTGCATCACAGGTTGAACCGCCATTAACTGAGAAGGAACAAGCTGATTGGTTTGTAGACACTATGAAACCTGAATTCTACGAGAAAATGATTAGCAACACTGGCGCCAATTTCTCTGACATCATTGCAATTGGTATGAAAGTGGAGGCAGGTCTGAAAAGTGGAAAGGTGGCTAGTTCACCTAACAGTGCCACTAACGCTGGTGCCAAGAGGTATCCAGGAAATTTTCATAAGAAGAAGGAAGGCGAGACTAACGCTGTCATGACAGGGAAGAAGCAGAGTCCTAGTTGGAAGCGAGCTCTTTTCCAACCACAGCCAGGTCCCAGTTTTCCCCAACAGCCAGTTTATGCTATGCAATTCCCACAGCAACCATACGTGGCATATGTTATGCCCACCTTTAATTATCCGGTAATGCAACGGGCTCCGGTTTCCCAGCCACAAAATCAGCAACAGTGGCCAAAGAATCAGAACCAGAATTACCAACAGCAGCGGCGGCCAGCGCCACAACAAAATACCCCGCCAAGGAAACAGGCAATAACACCAAATTTTCCACCCATACCAATGACATACACAGCATTGTATCCTTCGTTGGTGGAGCAAGGGTTAATTGTTACTAGGCCATTGGGGCCACCCTCTGAAAAGTCTATGCAGTTTTACAACCCTAATGCAACCTGTGCCTTCCATCAAGGAGGGGTAGGTCATGACTTAGAAGGATGTTTGGCATTGAAGAATCTAGTGAAGGGTCTGATAGAGAAGAATATTTTTCCTTTTGTTAATAGCCAACCAAATGTGAAAAGCAACCCTTTGCCAACTCATGGGTCAGCTAATGCTATTGAAGATGAGAATGAGGAAGTATTAATCTCCGATGCAGCACAGATTAAAACTCCCTTGAGAGTGTTTCACGCCAAGTTGTTCAGCGTCGGTTTGGTCGAAGTTTGCCATAATGTTTGTGAAGAGTGTGATGGTGTTAGTGAAAGGTGTCCGTTGGTCCAAGGTGATATTCAGCGTTTGATTAATGAAGGTTTCTTACAGGTTTTCAGGAAGGAAAACAGAATAGCGGTGATTGAGCCAGTGTTCAACTTGCCAAAACAAGTGTCGTCATTTGACGAAGAAGAGTACACATCAGTAGTTCCTGTGTTCAACAATCTAGGGGCAAATACCGTGAGTCCTGTTTTTAGACAATCAGCTCCAAGATTTAACAGGCCTGAAGCTGCTGCTCCTGTTAATCGTGCTAGGCAAAATAACTTTCCAAAACTAGTCCCATTCAGGTTCAGAGGAACCAAAGCAGTGCCATGGATTTATGAAGACATTACAGGTGAAAGGAAGAAAGAAGAGATGATCCCAAGGAAAGAGGTGGGGGTCGCGATAGAAGAACCGGTCCCAAGGAAAGAGGTGGGGGCTGATGAGAAGAACGTGTCTAATATAGTAGGAACAGGGAGAATGATGAGGAGTGGGAGAATTTTTCCCCCTGTGAACACGGAAACGTCCAGAAAAGAAGGTGTTAGTCATGTACCTGCCAAGGATAAAGGAAAAGAAGTAATCTCCAAAGAGGATGACGAGGAGTTCCTTAGAATAATAAAAAGAAGTGACTACAGAATTGTGGATCAGCTCCATCAAACCCCGTCAAAGATTTTTGTTCTGTCCCTGTTGATTAATTCACCAGCCCACCGATCTGCACTGCAGAAGGTTTTGGCTCAGGCTCATGTAGCTCAAGATATCACCACTGGGCAGTTTGATCACATTGTTGCTAACATTACCGCTTGCAATACACTCAGTTTTAGTGAGGAGGAGTTAACCCAAGCAGGCCGGAAGCACAATCTCGCTCTACACATATCCATGACCTGTCAAGAAGACACATTGGCTAGAGTCCTCGTAGATACAGGGTCTTCTCTGAATGTCTTACCGAAGAGAACTCTTGATAAATTGGCGTACAAAGGAGGAGTCATGAGACCTACATCGTTGATTATCAAAGCTTTTGATGGTTCGCGAAGATCTGTTATGGGGGAAATTGAGCTCCCAGTGTTGATTGGACCTCAGGAGTTTAATATTCTGTTTCAAATTCTGGACATCAATCCTGCCTATAGCTGTTTGCTCGGAAGACCTTGGATCCACGAAGCAGGTGCTGTAACCTTTACATTACATCAGAAGATGAAGTTTGTAGCTGATGATAGGTTAGTTATCATACATGGTGAGGAGGATTTGATGGACAGTAACCTATCCTCATTTCGCTACATCGAGGCTGACGAAGATGCGTTAGAAACTTCTTTCCAAGTGTTGGAAATAGCTAATGCAGTTATGATCGACAATGAGAAGCCAGTAGTACCAGAGTATCCATTGTTTGCTTCATATAAGAGTATCCAGTCTGCCCTTCAGGAAGGCGTGCCCGCAGGATAGGGCGAAGTCATCGAGATCGAGAAGAGAGACCGACATCAAGGGTTGGGTTACAAACCAACTCCAGAAGATGAGGCTGCTTCAAGAATGAGAAGAAAGACGAAGACGAAGACTGTGCAGGAGATATTTGTCAGAGGAGGACATCAGGTCCACGCAATCATCGGAAGCGCTGAAGAAGAAGAAGACATTGATCATCTGGTTTTTCGCCAAGAGTGTGCTTTGAGCAATTGGGAGGCTATAGAGATCCCAACTGTGTACTCGGAACCAGAAATGAATCGTAAACCCATTATATTTAATGACCTTGCTATTACCATTGACTTTGTCTCCCCTGTCTATCAAGCTGAGGAAGAGGAGGATTATGAGGTACCCAAAGAGCTAGCAGATATGTGTGATTACCAGTATACAGATCTCCAGCCACATGAAGAGCAGGTGGATGTCATCAATCTTGGTTCTGAGGAACAGAAGAAAGAAGTTAAGATTGGGACATCCTTGAAGCCAGAAATTAGACAGCGGTTGATTTCACTACTTAAAGAGTATGTGGATGTGTTTGCTTGGTCTTACCAAGATATGCCCGGTTTAGATACAGATATTGTGCTTCATAAACTACCGCTCAAGCCCGAGTTCCCGCCGATAAAACAAAAGCTTCGCAGAAGTCATCCTGACATGGCCCTCAAAATCTGAGATGAAGTTAAGAGACAATTGGATGCCGGATTTTTAGCAGTCTCTAAGTACCCAGAGTGGGTAGCTAATATAATATTGTTCCTGTTATGAAGAAAAATGGAAAGGTACGAATGTGTGTGGACTACAGGGATCTTAACAAAGCTAGTCCCAAGGATGATTTCCCTCTACCACATATCGACACACTAGTAGACAACACTGCCCGTTTCGCCATGTTCTCCTTTATGGATGGTTTTTCAGGTTACAATCAGATTAAAATGGATCCAGCTGATATGGATAAGACCACTTTCATTACCCTGTGGGGCACTTATTGTTATAAGGTTATGCCTTTTGGACTAAAGAACGTAGGGGCAACGTACCAAAGGGCTATGGTGACTTTGTTTCACGATATGATCCACAAAGAGATAGAGATGTACGTGGATGATATGATAGCCAAATCACAGAATGAAGAGGAACATGTAGATCACTTGCTGAAATTGTTCAAGAGACTTCGAAAGTATCAGTTGAGGCTGAACCCTGCAAAGTGTACCTTTGGGGTCAGATCTGGGAAGTTATTAGGTTTCATTGTCAGCCAGAAGGGTATTGAAGTGGATCTAGATAAAGTGCGAGCAATTCAAGAAATGCCAGCTCCGCAAACTGAGTCTCAAGTCAGAGGATTTTTGGGCCGTTTGAATTACATCTCCTGGTTTATCTCCAACATAACTCCGATATGTTCACCGATCTTCAAATTACTCCGTAAGAACCAGCCAGTTGAATGGAATGCAGAATGTCAACAGGCTTTCGAGAAACTCAAAGGTTATCTCCAAGAACCTCCTGTTCTAATTCCTCCAGTCCCTGGAAGACCTCTCATTATGTACCTGGCTGTTTTGGAAGAGTCTATGGGCTGTGTGTTGGGACAACATGATGAGACTGGCCAGAAAGAGCATGCAATCTATTATCTGAGTAAGAAGTTCACAGACAGTGAAAGTCGCTACTCATTACTGGAAAAGATTTGTTGCGCTTTGGCTTGGGCCGCCAAACGCCTGAGGCAGTACCTGATTTTTCATACTACCCTTTTGATTTCCAAGATGGATCCGATAAAGTACATTTTTGAGAAACTTGCTCAATCAGGCAGGCTTGCCCGTTGGCACATGTTATTATCTGAATATGAAATTCAATATGTCACTCAGAAGGCCATTAAAGGAAGTATTCTCTCAGAATATCTTGCCGATCAACCAGTTGAAGACTATGAACCACTCAAATTTGACTTCCCTGACGAGGACATTATGGCAGTAAAAGATGATGAAGAGTCAAGTTCTGAAGAAGATCCCAGAGCTGAATATAGATGGAAGATGATGTTCGACGGTTCGTCCAATTACAAGGGGCATGGAGTAGGTGTTGTTATAATCAATCCTGAAGGTGGCTACACCCCTTTTACAGTTAGATTGGATTTTGGATGTACGAATAATATCGCTGAGTATGAAGCGTGTATTCTGGGTTTAGAAGCTGCGATTGACCTTGGAATCTGTTTTCTTGAAGTTATGGGTGACTCCGCTCTGGTCATTTATCAAATCAGAGGCGAGTGGGAGATAAAAGATGAGAAGCTTATCCCTTATCAGGCATATGCTCTGGAGTTGATTAAGTGTTTTGATGAGATAACATTTTATCATGTGCCACGTACGGAGAATCATGTGGCCGATGCTTTAGCGACACTGGCTTCAATGTGGCAAGTCAGATTCATCAATGAAGATCCAGTAATCAGTATTGGAAGAAGGACTGAGCCGGCCTACTGCCAGGTCATCGAAGAAGAATCAGACGGCAAACCTTGGTTTCATGACATTTTGAACTTCCTAAAGAATCAAGAATATCCGGCCAATGCCTCCGCTCTTGATAAGAAGACTCTGCGAAGATTGTTAGCCAAGTTCTTCTTCAGCAACGGCGTACTGTACAAAAGGAATCATGATATGGTTTTGTTAAGATGTGTCGATAAGAGAGAAGCAGACTTGTTGATCCATGATATTCATGAAGGAGCTTTTGGCACCCATGCCAATGGGTATGCCATGGTTAAGAAGATCTTGAGGGCTGGATACTATTGGCTGACTATGGAGACTGATTGCATCCAGTATGCTAGGAAATGCCATAATTGTCAGATTTATGCAGACAAAATGCATGTTCCTCCTACTCTTTTGAATGTGTTGTCATCGCCCTGGCCGTTCTCCATGTGGGGCATTGATATGATTGGGGCAATTGAGCCTAAAGCGTCTAATGGGCATCGCTTCATTCTGGTGGCTATAGATTACTTTACCAAGTGGGTGGAAGCCGCCTCTTATGCAAACGTAACTAAGCAAGTAGTTGCTCGTTTCATTAAGAATAATATCATTTGTCGCTATGGGATTCCGAGCAGAATCATAACCGACAACGGAACCAATTTGAATAATAAAACCATGAAGGAGTTGTGTGATAACATCAAGATTGAGCACCATAACTCTTCACCGTATCGTCCGAAGATGAATGGAGCGGTCGAAGTTGCGAACAAGAATATCAAGAAAATCCTTCAGAAAATGGTCAAAACATACAAGGATTGGCATGAGATGTTGCCATACGCACTACATGGATATAGAACGTCCGTCAGAACATCAACAGGGGCAACCCCTTTTTCGTTGGTATATGGAATGGATGCTGTCCTCCCTATAGAAGTGGAAATACCTTCGCTGAGAATATTGATGGAAATAAAGCTTGATGAAGCTGAGTGGATTCAAGAGAGATATGACCAGTTGAATTTAATTGATGAGAAGCGCCTGACAGTTATGTGTCATGGTCAGTTGTATCAGAAGAAGATGAAGAGAGCATTTGATAAAAAGGTCCGCACTCGGGAATTCCGAGTAGGCGAGTTGGTACTTAAGAAGATCTTGCCGTCGCAAAGAGACGCCCGTGGAAAGTGGGCGCCTAATTATGAAGGTCCATACATAGTTAAGACAGTATTTTCAGGAGGATCTCTCTTCCTCACAACTATGGACGGTGAACAGCTTGCACATCGTGTGAACGCTGATTCGGTACGGAAGTATTATGCTTAAGACAAAGACACCTCTGTGATATCCAGGAATCCCCAGAGAAGATCAAGTTAGCTACAGCTAGAGTCCTTAGTCACTAGGGTTATTGGTCATTGAATACAATGTAACCTTTGATAAATTGCCATTTTGTTGCATTTGTAATACTTCTTGGGACTTTGCTATTTGGCAAGTCACCATTTTTCAATGAATATTAGCTATTGAATCATCTCTTGTTTAGTACGCTTTCATCCCTTTAT
This sequence comes from Lathyrus tuberosus, assembly GCA_022829125.1. Classification (NCBI taxonomy): domain Eukaryota; kingdom Viridiplantae; phylum Streptophyta; class Magnoliopsida; order Fabales; family Fabaceae; genus Lathyrus; species Lathyrus tuberosus. The sequence continues at coordinate 140,206 of JALAZF010001003.1, read as the reverse complement.
TTCTGCAAAATTTCTTAGTCATTTTCACTTGATTTTTTAAAACGGAAACTTCTAAGAAAACACAAAGATAAACTAAGTTCTACTCTGGAATTAAGTTTGCTTTGGAGTCAATTTGTGCAAGAAGAGTTTAGTAGTACTATTTTCGGCATTGGATCTGCCATCTCTAGTGGAAAGAGGATTGTCCTGGTTATCCTTGATGTTTTGGTTTTAGGGTGTTGGCTTGTGTTATCCTTCCTTCTTTCCTGTTTTGCGTCGTTCGCGTTGTTTCTAGAATATAGCTAAGCATATGCATCATACCCTAGCATCTTTGCATTTCTTTGTGCTCTGTTTTGCATGCGGTCTTTTGTTGTGCCTGTCTTTATTTCCCCAGGGAAGTAAAGACATTCCCAGTTTGTTTTGCGTCGTGCTTGTTCGGTCTTAACCTCTGCGCGCCAGATTTGAATCTTTAAAATCTTTTTCTGTTCCCCAAGAAGTTTAACTTTAAAGGATTTTTAGAGCTGTTCTTGTTTGAATCACGTCAAACTTGACCCTGTTCTTGTTTGAATCATGTCAAACTTGAACTTAGACTTTGTTTGAATCGTGTCAAGCATTGTCTTCTGTGTTCTCGTTTGAATCGCGTCAAACTTGAACTTAGACTTTGTTTGAATCATGTCAAACATTGTCCTTTGTGTTCTCGTTTGAATCGTGTCAAACTTGAACTTAGACTTTGTTTGAATCGTGTCAAGCATTGTCTTCTATGTTCTCGTTTGAATCGCGTCAAACTTGAACTTAGACTTTGTTTGAATCGTGTCAAACATTGTCTTTTGTGTTCTCGTTTGAATCGCGTCAAACTTGAACTTGGACTTTGTTTGAATCGTGTCAAGCGTTGTCTTTTCTGTTCTTGTTTGAATCGTGTCAAACCTGAACAGAGTCTTTGTTCGAATCGTGTCGGACACTGACCCTCTTTGTTTTAAAACCGTTCTTGTTCGAATCGTGTCGAACTTGAATTGGGACTTTGCTTGAATCGTGTCAAGCATCGTCTTTTGTTTTAAAACCGTTCTTGTTCGAATCGTGTCGGACATTGAACACCTCCTTATCTTGTTTCTTTTCTGAAATTGCTTTAAGCTAAGTTTCTTGGAATAAATTTTATTCAACTTTAAGACTCCTATCTGTTGCGCAGAGTTTGTTTCTGTCTTTCTAGCTTTTCTTGAAGATCCCATCTTGAACTCTTCAGTATAAGAATCCCCAGGAAGTCTTTGCTTGGTTGTCTGTCTTTTTGGCTGATCCATAGCGATCATGTTTTTCTTTCTGGTTTTGTGCCCAGGAAGATTGTGGGTTTGTTTTTGTCCCCAGTAGTCCATCTCCCTGGATCTTTCCCAGTGGAGATTGCCTGTGGCCTTTTCCCCAGAGTTTCTTTGGAGTCTCCCTAGTGGGTCTTTTTGTTGGTTGGCTCGTATCCCTAGTGAGTTTGTTTCTCATGGATACTAACCTCCGTCCTTCCCCGGTGAAGCTCTCTGGTCTTTTGCTTCCTGTTTGCTCCTTTGGTGTCTTGTTGTGTCTGCATTTTCTTGCATCCTCTTGGCATCCTGTTTGTTGCATTGCATGTGTGTGCATCTGAGGGTAAAATTTTCTGTTATCTGTATTTAAATATCTTTCACAATTGATTACATGAGGATCTTCATCTCTCATGTCATCAGGTGAAGATATTTAAATAGGGGCAACTGTTGCACCCCAAATTTTACCCTCATTTTTCTTGCTATTTGTTTTTTATTATTTATTATTTATTACCTTTCTCTTTATTTTAATTTGATATTTATCTTAGCACTTATTTGCTCCGCGACTAGGTTAATTTCAATTTGGCACCATTTTATTTTATTTGAGTTGTTTTAATTTCATTTAATTTAAATCAATTTTATTTAAGTCAAATTCTAATTAATTAGGCTAATTATCCTTTTAACTCCTTTTAAATTAGTTCTTAATTTAAATGATAGTATTCTTTTTTTATTTCCATAACTATGCTATGTATTTTGGTAAAAATTCCACGTTGCTTTGTTGGTTTCCCTTGCTATTATTTTTTGACCAATGAGGATTGAGTTTGTGGGGTTTGACTTTTCAACATTTCTTCCAACCATTGAGAGCATGACATGTGGCATCCAAGAGGCCAAAGGAGACCAAATCCTTTCTCCTTCTTTCGTTCTTCCTGAAGAATTGTAAACGAGGAAGAAATTTCAGTTGTAGCTTGTATCAATCCATTCATCCAACCATTCAAATCGCAAGACCGTTGGCGCGGGTTCTTCAATTTTGAATCTCCAAATCCATTCCTCTTCAAGCTCGTCTTTACGTTGCGCAGAAGGTGGTTCAGAAGAGACATACCATTTCCAGCATCCGACTGCTCCGTCTGCAAACCTGCCCACGCTACCTCCCACCTTTGCCCCATTTGGTACCCCTCTCAGTAGCATCAATTGGAGAGCTCTGAATTCATTCACCAAGTGATGAACACGCCCCTGCACGTCTGAAATGTCGCAGCGCATTTCTCTCCCAGAATTGGACCAAGCTTGGAATTCAAACAAAAAACCCTAATGGTTCAGCTTATGCCCACTAGCTGCTTGAGAATTTGACCCGGCCCATGATGCCTCTCATAAACCCAACACCTTGCCTATTTAAAGAGACTCGTTTCAGTTCTGAGGACACCAATATTTTTCTACAAAAAACACTAAATATTGGAGCATCCAAAGAGAATGGAGTAAGGATTAGCAGCAAGAATTCGTAATCAATTCAAAGAGAAACAAGCTCAGTTGGTAACATTATTTTTCTTTTAACTCTAATATATTCACTTGTTCATAGCATTATAGTTTAAACTTTGATAAATGATTGTTACATGTTGTTTTGGTATGTTATGTATAGAGTTTATTGTCATCTAAATTTGTCCATGTTATTAACCTTAAAATAATGTTGCGCATTCCATTTTGATGTTGGCACGAGTTTTGTTTTCATTTGAGCATATGTGATGATATGTGAATCTCGCCCTTTGAAAATGTTTGAGCTTGGTACTGATAGTTGTGTTAAATTCATAGACTATTTCCCTTGTTTTTTGTTTGATTGTTAAAGTTTTCTCAGCTTATCATATCCACTGCCTGTGAAAATGAAATGAATAATCGTGCTGCTGACTGTTTGCCTTTACAAGTCTTGTTTGACATGTTAAATAATGAAACCAACTATGAGTAATTTCTGCTTGATGTTAAATTGATGACCATCCTATGCTCTGCTCTACTTTTGGTGGTGTGTTTGACTTGCCTCTTTTGTATACATGGACCCTCTTGAGTTTGTTTAAGATTTACCATGCTGTTTTGAAATATAAGCTTTGCTGTGTTTGTTTATGAATATTGATGCACAACTGTCTTTAGATGTTTGTGGTGGTGGTACTAGGTGTTTAAATGAATTTTTTGCATCTTGTTTGAAATCATTATTCCATCTCTGCTCTATGTGTGTTTCTACTGACCATGTCCTGTTTTTGGTTCTAAATGTGTGAGTCTCAATATGTTGTTCATATACTTGTTTCTATTGACATATTTTAGTGATGTGTGTACTTGAATGTAATGTGACCAATATATGAATCTTTACATCCTCTTGAAATGCTAGAACATTTGATTTTGCTTGATGTTAATAAGTGATTTTTGACATGTTTATCTTTTACCTTAATATTGGAGCATGTTTGTATACTTTGGTTTTAACCTTACTTGTGGAGGATTGAGGTCTGTTTGCCTGTTTCACAGCTGTTGTATACATGTTCTATCTGTCATCTACACGTTATATTCCTACTTGAATGAATGTTGCATAGGCACTGTGTTCATAGAGTGTTTGTTTAGCTTGATATGCTTTAATGTAGATTCCTATGCTGCTGTCAAATGATAGCATTTAAATGATTAATATGATTGGATATGTTAAGTGCTTATATTTTTATGCTTTGCTGCCTCTTATTTGCTTTAAATCTTTAATGTCATCTCAAAACATGTGTGCCAACTTTTGTCAATATATTTGAAAGTAAATTTTGTTCATGTTTGACCACTGTTATGGACCATTAAGCTTACATAATATGTTTGTCTGCCACCATGCCATGCTCAGTGATCATAAGTTATTAGTTAATTGCTAATTTGTATGTCATGTTGAAAACTATCATATGTGAGTTCTCATGTTGGTTTTTGATCTCAGTCTATTTAGGTAAGGATTAGGTCTTTTATAATATACTTTGAATGAGTGTTATCTTGGTGTATTCAATCTAGAAAGCCATCAATCTTAGTGCAAATGCTTCTGTTATATCTTCTTATGCTTGATACTTTACATTAACCTAGCCTTGTTTGAATCTTCTGTTTATGAATGCTTAAGGTTTGCATATAGGGTTGCTGTTTAAGTTAAATAATGATTTTAGTATGTCTCTGCAATGTCTGTTCTTAACCTTTGCCTCACATGAATGTCTATTCTGTCAGCATGTTAATGCATGTGTAAGTATCCAAGCCTTGCTATATGTTGACATGGAACTATCTGTGCATTCACATGATTACTGCTCTAACTGTTTGTTCCCATGACATATGCTCGATTCAAATGTTATCACATGATGAGTTTGTTTGTTATGCTTTCTTATATCACATTCTGTTTTGAATATATATGTGTGAGTTTTGAGAACCTTTGTTCATCATGAGGTGCATATGCTTATCTTTGTAATTTAACTGATCCTCCTTGTGTCAACATGATGTATAGCTATTTTGTATGATATCCATGCCTAAACTGTCATTTGATTTGGATATATATAGACTGTTGCTTTACATTACCATGAGCCTAAGTGAATTTACATTGCCATTGCATTTGATTTAGTTTGCCCTGCTCTATCTTGACACATGATTTATCATTTAACCATGACTGGATGATTACTCTAAAAAACCTGCATGAGTTACACTGTCTCGTATGTTATACTTGAAGGAATCTTGCATGCTGCCTGCTATTGTTTTGGCTTTTGTCTTTTATTTATTCATGTTGCTTGCTACTGCCTGCTGATTTATGACAAGGTTGATTTATAAACCATGCTGCCAGTATGACTCTATGTTTGCCATGCCTGCCTATGCTTGTTTCTTCTGATATGTGTATCTTAATCTGACTGTCCAGTATTAGTGAATGGCTTGTCTTTTGATCTATCATCACTTACTTGAAGTTGTCATGCTTTGATTGTATGCACTGCCTTGCTCTGTTTCACTGGCATGTTGGTTTAATTTCTTTGAATGTTTAAGTTCCCTTGATGTTATAACAATTCGCATAGACAATTGGTGATTTGGTATGACTGCTGTATTTGTTGCTGGTGAGAAGTTAGGGCGTGCGCATGTTTTGTTTATTTGGGAATTTAGGAAGCGTTTGCTTTATATATTTATTGAATCATATAATAACTGGATGAGGGCGTAGCACCGCTGGTCCAGGAGGAGAGCTATAAGAGTTGTTTATGTTGAGGACGGGGGTTCGATCCCCTCGCCCAACCCTTTTTTATTTTCCTGATTTGCGCTTGTTTTTAAATATATGTGTATCCTACCCTTCTTTTGTCAAGGCGCGCACGTAGCCCAGTTGGCTGTGGTTTGGCTTTGTTTGATTCAAAGGGCGCGGGTTCAATCCCCACGGCTGCAACTTTCCTTTTTATCACTTAGTTATTTATTTCACTATTTTAATTTTATACTTAATTTCTAAAATATCTTAACTTGTTTATTTCTTTTTTTTTTTTCTTTCTTTTTGCTTCATTTTCTTTATTAAGCCTATTTTCTATATATAAAAGAAAATTATCAAAAATATTTAATTTTGAGACTTTATTCTTGATTAAGATTAGAAATACTCATTAAGGTTTTATTGCACTTTCTTATTCATCATGCCATGTTGTACCTAATGTGTTTGATCATTATGTGTTTAATTCTCACTTTGCTTTGACATTTTGATTTTCATCTTAATCTCATATTTGTATTCATGTCTTTTATATCATCTTATTATCTCTTTAATATTTTATCAACTTTTCTCCCCCATTCCAAAGGAAATTGAGTAGTGTTGACTCTTAAAGTCATTGACCCCCATCTTAACCTAAGTTACCTCTTAGGAAGAAACCTTATTTCTTGGCCTCATCAGAGCCATAGAAATTATAACTAGCTTTAGGAAGAGTTCCTTAACTCTTAGTGATATTCATCCTAATGAATTTATCACTTTCCCTACTGACTAAACTTCAACATAGGTCCATTTCAACTAGATTTAGAGAGTTCCTAAACTCTACAATGAGCTTGTACTCATTTCCCCTCTGAATATTGACCACAGTCAATCGTTCAGTAGAAGTAGAACTACGCATACTCTGACTCTATTCCCGAGGATACGTAGGCGTAAAGTGCGATGCTTTATCGAGTATACTTAGATACTAACCCCTAGGGTTTCAACCTTTAGCTTAGAACCTTTAGCAAACATAAGATAACAGTAGAACAAGAGGTTCCCGTAGAGTACTACGGACGTTTAGGGTGCTAATACCTTCCCTAGGCGTAACCAACCCCCGAACCTTAGATCTCTTCCCTTTAGGTTTTTCTAACGATCTTGAACCTTTCCTTTGGATAAATCAAAGTCGGTTGTAAAAGAAATATGATGCAAATTAATTAATAATTTGTTATCCGATTTTCACCGCAACAATTACCATTATTTTTCTTTTCATGCGGTATTGTTTTTGGATGACGATTTACATATCGTTTATCTAGCATGCATTAGCACAAAGATCTATTGACCGGCCTCATTTGTAGGGTAATTACTCCGTAAATTACTCGACGATTGCTTAACATAGCGCAACATATGTCCCGTATCAGAAAACTATCAAGAATGATTGATTATTTGTCTTTTGGTTCAAAACTTATGAAACTTGTTGTTAGGAGGCTTTGGTCTTATCAATCCTCTAATGGTTTTCATTAATCTTGACATAAGTGCAATTATTCAATTATTATTAATCACTTACTCTAAAAACTAATCACTAACTTACTAACAATATTATTATATTAATTTTGTTTATGTTTCCTTCTCGCTCCCTATCTCTTTTATTTTTTTATGCTTCATTATTATCATTTCATATCATGTTTATGTTTCTGCAATTTTTACTTTGTCCGTTAGACACGTGTTTATGCTTCCGCAATTTTTCCTTTGTCCGTTGGACACATGTTTATGCTTGTGCTTTTTTTTTTCTTTGTCCATTTGGACTCAAAAACATTAATAAAGGCTTAAACAAAAAAAAAAACTTAATTCTCCTCATCTTGGACTATTGGTTACTATCCTATGCTTTGGATTAATATCTTTATGGACCTCTTTTGAAGTAATGTCGGACTTATGGACCTAGAATTAGGACTTCTTATCCCTTTGTTTGGAGTATTGATTGAAGACTTGCCCTTATTCGGCCAATTTGCTTAAGGATGGAATTCTTTTAATATTGCTTTGAAGTGGCTCCATTTTGGTTAGATCCTTCTTTTCCCTGGTTTTTACTTTATGCACTAAGATAGTCACTTCTTCTCCACCCCATTCTTAAATTTTCAAAATCCTCTCCCTTTTTCAAAAACTTCTTGTTTTCAAACTTAAAACCCTTTCATAATAAAACCTTGACTTTGGTCAAGTGATTTTTTTTTTAATTTTGTTTTCTTTAATAAATGTCAATCCATCTAAATCATACTTTGACCATTTCATAGAAACATAAAAAATACAAAACTCATCCAAATTTTTTGTGCTTTTATGCACCTTTTTTCTTTTAAACCTTTCAAAAAGAACTAGACATGAGTCAGTTTTTATGAGATGTAAAACTCCTAACCATGCTATTTTGTTGAAAGTATGGTCATTTTTCACTTAGATGTTGAAGTGATTAGTCTTGTTGATGTTAATCCAAGCAAATCCTCTATCTTAATGTGATGCAAATGCCTCTTTCCCATACCTTTGGGTAATTAGTTGAGTATTCTCTCTTGAGAATGACAGGTTGTCTTTTTCAAGATAAAATAAACCATAACCAATAATTTTCATTCTTTGTACCACGAACTATGAGGTTTTTATCCTACATTGCACATCGTGGGTACATAGGCATGAGGCGATAAGTCTCTTCAAACACAAAAATCTTAAAAAATATTTCTCCTCTCATCTCTCCCAATCTCTTTCAAGCAAACCATTTTCAGACCAAAAGCATGAATACATCAAAGGGCTCATATAGAGTACTATAGATGTATTGGGTGCGTAAAACCTTCCCATTACATAACCAACCCCCCTTACCCTTTACCTCTTTGTTCTTTTAGAACTCTTTAGGTTTTGTTCGCTCTTTTTTCCTTTCCTTTTTTGGATAAAAATAAAAGTGCGGTGTCGACTCTTGTTTATTTTTGAGTTAAGTTAATCAATAGATTACACTCACAAATTTCCCCGCTACACTAAGTTCGGTGCAATGTCACCTACGTCTGAAGGGCATCAACCCAGTGATAGGATATTCACTAATCAGTAGTCAATAGTACACGATGGCCTCATCTAAATTCCCTAGTCCATTGCCATTTTTCTAATACTGCTAGTGCATTTCGATTTAGACTCCCCAAAAATATGTGACCCTACTCACTTTTACTCAAACACTCTCTCAAGCATTTGCACTATTACAGAAATATGAGGCGTGATAAATAACAGTTACAATCAAATACTCTATCCTTCTAACATGAAAAAATACCCCAAAATAGAGTATTAAAAAAACAAAAAACTCAAAGGAAACAAGAAAATGGAAAACTCAATTCTTCGAGCTTTGAGTCTTCAAACAAGTAAAATCCTCTCCTTAAATAGCGACTAAATTTAGCCAAAAATTTCAGTAGGGTTTTGACATAAAACTGATTGATTTTCGAAAAGCGCAAAATTAATCTTTCTTCATTAAAGTCAATTATAAATCTTAAAGTAATCAAATCTAATTAAAATAAGCTCAGATGGCCAAGTAAAAAATTTGAAGCCTTCGCATTAGAAAGAAAAAATAGAACCAACCGGTAAAAAAAAGCACATGCACTGCCATTAATTATACATTCTGACTCTGTTGTCTCTTTAACGAATTCATAGTGTTTTTATTATTTGCTTTTATAGATTGTGGGACTTGGTATTATGGGGTATTCAAGTTTAACATCCAGTAGTATGGAATGCTTGGAAATGTATTTAAGGGGTCGAGTTGGTTCTTCTAAATGTTTAAAATTTAATGTCCACCTACCTGTGCCTAATATTAGTTTTCTAAATGTATGAAAGATTTGTGATATTTGTCATGAGTTGAGAAAATTTAGGTTTGCAAAAAGCTACTCATAAAAGGTTCTTAAAATGTAAAATGAAGTTTCTCCTTCAAGTTTAACATTTTCCTGGTTTGGTACAGGGAGAAAACTGAACATTAAAATTTTTGCCACAACAGTTCAGAAAAACTGAACCAAACCATTAAATATTCGCCCTGAACCGAACAAATTTGTCATAACAGTTTGCTGAGTTAATTTTTTCTCTTCTACCCTAAACCAAAACCATGTCAGAACATAATCATGACTTGTAGCAATTAGTTACTAGTAATTTGTATCAATACCATATCAAAGCATTATAATAATTTGTAGCAAAAAATTTAGAACAAGGAGAGAGAAGCTCTGTTCCATCTCTTGGTCTTCACCGGCAATTGGGTCCTTTCTCTTTTCTTCCCCTCTCCTTTCAGCGTCTCTTCTCCGATCATGATCCAGGTACATTAACTGGAGCAGGCAATGGTCACAAGGCGGCATTTCGAGGTGTGTTCAATTTAAATTCCTGATTTTTGAATTAGGGACCTTCACACTTTGGTTTGCTTAGAGGCTGACTGTGGTTTCTCCTCTGGTGGTGTTGCGCTTTCTCGTCAGTTGGGGGTTATTACGCTATGGAGTGGAAATTTGTATCAAAGAGAGGTTTTCGTCACATTCCCCCTAGATGGGATGTCTTTTCGAATGGGAGAGGCTCAAGGGAGGATGAGTCTTCACCGATCGTGTCTTTTTATTTTTTTGAATTTCCTGATCGAATGAGATCGAAGGAGCTTTTTGAGTTGTTTGGTTGTGAAGGAGAGGTCGTGGAGGTTTTGATTTCGCCTAGGAGAAATAATCAAGGTAAACGCTTTGGTTTTGTCAGGTTTAAAGATGTGGAGGATGCGAGGTTACTTGCGATAAAGATTGATACTATCCAGATTGAAGGCCGGTGCAAAGGGCGGTTTTTCGCGACGAATGAATCGTCATTTCGAAGAACCCGGTAGGTAGTGTGGTGTTTCTGGGAATGCTGGGTATAGCACTTATGCAGAAGTTGTGGGTAAGAATTTTGTTAAGCAACATGTTTCTGAGGATAAGATCGTGAGAGATGGGGTGGATTTCTATTCTGAGTCTTCAGTGAAGGATAATCTCCGGAAAGCATATGTTGGAATTTTTCATTCGCCGGGTTTGTCCTATAAGGTTCAGGCGGTTTTTGATTTGGGGGGGTTCTCCACAATCAAGGCCATTCCACTGGGGCCGAATATGTGTCTTATTGAAGAATCGGAGGAAGGCGAGATTTTTGATTTGATTGTGGAGGGTGAATCATGTTGGAAAAATTGGTTTCAAGAAATAAGGCCATGGAGGGAAACAGATGTGGATGTTGACAGGATGGTCCGATTGTGTCTGTATGGGATTCCTCCTCATGCGTGGCACACAGATTTCTTCAAGGTGGTGGTAAGTTCTTTTGGGTCATTTATCAGTGCCGATGAACATACAATGTCTGGTGTTTGTAAAGATGTTGCGAGAATTTTGGTAAAGGTTTCGCCAGGTTATAAGTTGCTAGAATCCACGAGAGTTGTGATTGATAACATTCCATTCATGATCTTCTTCAAGGAAGACAATCCTGGGTCGGCGTCGGAGGTTTCTTATTATAGCTCAAGCTATAATCATGTTTCAAACTCTGTTTCAATTAGCTCGGAGGATGAGTATAGAAGTCTTTTTAATGGTTTCACTGAGGACGATAATGAGGTTTATTTGGACGAATCGGGGGATCGGGATATGGGGGTTCTTATTATCCGTTGGTTAAAAACAGGGCTTGTTCTTTAAAGTCCTCGAAGAATGAAGACAAGGACAGGGTGAAAGGAGTTGAAAAGATGACTGCCTTTGAGAGTTTCGATAAGGCATTATCCTTAGTCAAAGGCATCTCACATCAGTCTTTATCCAATGGCCCGGTTTTCAATGAGGAGTGGAGTGGTTCGCAGGAAAAGGTGGGGACCACTGTTCCTACTTCTCTGAATTTGGTCAGCAGCAGTATTTTTCGATGGGAGTTGGTGAGTTTGGGGTATGCCCTAGTAAGGATATTGTGAAAAGTAATAGAAACAAAAAAGTGTTGAAAAGCATTAAGTTAAAACATTTTTATGATGGGGGAGGTTTTGCACCAGGACTTAATAGGAGGCACAGGAAAAGGAGAAGCCACACTTTTGGGAAGAAGGGGGAGGCGCACATTAGTCTACCAAATTTAGAGGGTGGACTGATTTCTAGCGCAAACAGTAGGGAGACAGATAAGACTGTTTTTTTCCATGGCGATCATTCGGCGGAGTCCGGAATCGATAGGTGTAATTTGAGATTATTTGAGAATTTGGACTCAAACCTTGGAGATAAATTGTGGAAGGCTATTTCCAACCTAGGAGTAGCAAAGGGTGAATACAAGGGAGACTTTCAAAGAAGAATTGCTGAGATGGAGAGGGTTGATAAAGTAAAGATGATTAGTAGGAAGGAGAATGGAAACTTGTTGAAATGATTGTGGGATCTTTGAACATCAGAGGGGGTGTAGCAGTGTCAAAAGAAGTAGAATTTCCCACATTATTTCAAAGGGCAAAGCGGACGTATTTTTATTACAAGAAATCAAAATTCAAAATTTGTCGGATCCTGTAGTTCGGAGATTTTGGAGAAAGGAAGATATTGATTTTTATTTTACCAATTCGGAGGGGTTGTCGGGTGGTTTGCTTATTCTCTGGAAGGTTAATTCGGTCGAAGTTTTATGTAGTTTCAGAGGATCAGGATTCTTGGGAATTAAGATTAGGCGGTCTAATAAATTCTACTATATTGTCAACATTTATTCTCCTTGTTATTTGACCTCCAAAAGATCGTTGTGGAGGAAGCTTCTTGAGTTGAAGACCATTTTTGTGGATGGAGAGTGGGTGTTTGGGGGTGATTTTAATGCGGTTAGGAACGTGCATGAGCGAAGGGGTAGAACCGCATTCAATTCGGGTTTGGAGTGGAGGGAGTTCGAGAAGTTCATTTTGGAGGGCGATTTGGTGGACTTACCTTGTAAGGGGAAAAGTTTAGTTGGTACGGTGGTGAAAGCAAAGCTAAAAGCAGGATCGGTCACTTCTTGGTGTCTAATGGGATCGTCAATGATTGGGGGGCCGTGGGGCAGTTGAATGAAGGGGATGATGAGGACGTTTATCTTGGGGAGTTGGGGGGGAAGAGCTTTTGAGGAAGAAAAAGAGGGCTAGCGGCAAGTTTTGGATGAATTTAAAGATTAAGGAGAATATGCTCATTCAAAAAGCTAGATTGAAGTGGCTTAACGATGGAGATTCTAATAATAGGTATTTCCATAGAGTTATGAAAGAGAGAAGGAGGAGTAATTTCATCGGTTCTATTAGAACGGAAAATGGAATTTTGGATAAGGTGGTGGAAGTTAAGGAAGAAGTTAGGAGACATTTTGCTTCGAAATTTGTTGAGTCGGATTTCGAAAGACTGGTGCTTGAAGGCATCTCTTTTAAGGGCATTAGTCCTTCGGAGAGATCTTTGCTCGAAGCTCCCTTTACAGAGGAGGAGATTAAAGAGGCGGTGTGGAATTATGATGGATCTAAAAGTCCGGGTCCCGATGGTTACTCGTTTCTTTTTATTAAAAAGTGTTGGTACTTCTTGAAGGAAGATTTTATTGGTTGTTTTCAAAGCTTTCACTCCGGAGCTTTTTTCTCTAAATCTTTAGTATCCTCCTTTTTGACATTGATTCCTAAGTCTTCAAACCCTTTGAGTTTGGATGATTATAGGCATATATGTCTTGTTGGGTACGTCTATAAAGTGTTATCGAAGCTTTTGGCGACTAGATTAAAGTTGGTGTTGCACTCGGTTATTTCTAATTGTCAAAGCGCTTTCGTCCCGGGTAGGAAATTGCTCGATGGCGTTTTGGTGGCTAACGAGGTGGTTGACTTTGCGAAAAAGGAGGAAAGGAGTTGTATGCTTTTTAAGGTTGATTTTGAAAGAGCGTATGATAAGGTTAGTTGGAACTTTCTCACTTTTATGCTTCGTAAAATGGGTTTTGGGGAGGTTTGGTTGAAATGGATGGATGCTTTGGTTTTTTCGAGTAAGATGTTGGTTTTAGTGAATGGTAGCCCGACGAAGGAATTTGTCGTGGAAAGAGGCTTGAGACAAGGAGATCCTCTATCTCCCTTTCTTTTTGTGATTGTTGCGGAAGGCTTAAAGGGTATGGTTAGTAGGTCGGTGGTGAATGAGGAGTTTGAGGGCTTTAATATTGGAGGCAAGTGTTTTGTTGATACTCTTCAATTTACGGATGATACATTATTGTTTGGAGATGGTTGTTGGAATCACCTTTGGGATATAAAATCGGTTTTCAGAGGTTTTGAATTAGTTTCCGGTTTGGGAATTAATTTTCATAAGAGCGAACTTATTGGTGTGAATATCGGTTCTAGATTTTTGGAGATGGCCTCTTTCTTTCTTTCTTGTAGGAGGGAGGATAGTAATTTTGTTTTTCTTGGAATTCCTATTGGTTTCAATTTCAATAGAAACGATATGCGGAAGGAGTTGGTGGGGAAGTTGAAATGGAGGCTTTTTTGTTGGAATAATAGGTATCTTAGTTTAGGGGGAAGGCTTACTCTATTAAAGTCGGTGCTTTCATGTGTTTCTATTTTCATGCTTTCGTTTTATAAAGCTCCGTAAAGGTTGTCAAAGAAATTACTAGGATTCAAAGTAATTTTCTTTGGGGGAGTAAGGAGGATAAGAGGAAAATTCATTGGGTTAGTTGGAAGGAGGTGTGTCGTCCGTTTGAGAAAAGGGGGTTAGGATTGAGAAGGGTGGATGATTTTAACTTGGCTCTTATCAATAAATGGAGATGGAGGATTTTATCGGAATCTAATGCTTTATGGTACAATGTCTTAAAACCTAGATATGGAGATATAAATTTGAGGATGGTGGATAACGGTTGTTTATCTATTAAGGTGAAGAGTGCATCTTTTTGGTGGAGGGAATTATGTGGTGTGGATAAAGGTTTTCCAGAGAATTGTTTTGTTTCTAATTGTAAATTTTCTATTGGAAATGGTTTCTTTTCCCCTTTTTGGCTCTCTTGGTGAATTGGAGAGTGTTGTTTAAAGGATAAATTCCCTAATCTTTTTCGATTGTCTTGTCTAAAAGATGTTTCGGTGGCTTGTATGGGTAGTTGGTAAGGCGAGAGGTGGATTTGGGGTGATTTTGGGGTGGCTAATTCGGTAGAGATCCTATTGCCGAGAATTTGGTGAGGTTGCGGGCGATGTTGGAGCATGTTCATCCGGTTCGTTTTGGCAAAGGCGCGGTTAAGTGGATGTTGAGCCCGTTGGAGGGTTATTCGGTTAGTGGTTTCTTTCATTTACTTTCTAAGTATCGCATTCCTTTTGGGCCGAGTAATATTTATGATGAAGCCTTTTCTTTGATTTGGAAAGAGACGGTTCCTTACAAGATTAAGGCTTTTGGTTGGAGATGTTTTTTGAATAGGCTCCCCACTAAAGTTGCTCTCTATAGTAGAGGTTTGGTGTTTCCGAATAGTGGGTCGGATTGCATTTTTTGTTCCTTGGCGGAGGAATCTCTAGATCATTTTTTATTGAATTATTGTGTTTCTTTATTAGTGTGGAAGGAGTTGGCCGATTAGATCGGTTTTGAGAAATGGGGAGCTAGTAATATTAAAGAAAGCTTTCTAAAGTGGTTTGTTTTTTCCAACGTAGTAGGGTGAAGAAAGGGAAGGAAGGTTGTGTTTGGTTGGCTACGTCGTGGTTTTTGTGGAATTTGCATAATGGTATTATTTTTAGGAACGATAGTTGGAACGTTTTGGATACGGTTTGGAATATTAAGGCGTTGGTTTGGAGATGGTCTTTCATCGGGAAAATGACCCGCTCCAATTATGATTTTTACGAGTTTAGTAAGTTTCCTTTGTACTACCTTACTTAAAGCATAATTGGGTTGTAATTTTTTTTTGGTTTCGAGGTTTGCCTCTCTCTTTTTGTAAGTGGATTCGAGAACTCATTATTCTCACTTTCAATGAAATCTTTACTTATAAAAAAAATAATAATTTGTAGCAATTAGTTGAAAAATTTGACCACAACCTTCTTCAAAACCATATCCAAAATCACATCAATACAACATTGTAGAAATTTCTAAACATTCTTTTACACAATTCATTATGCATGCGTGTGTGAATGGGATATTGTTACCATATGTGAACTCCTTGCAAAGTCATTGAGCCCTTAGTTTCTTTTGTGGAGTTAGTGTATAAGATTATAGTTAGTGTATATTTCTTATCATCATCATCACATATTATGTAATTATTCATTCACAAATGCTCCACCCGTTGCTCTTTTTTTTTTTTTTTTGTGGTTTAGTGTTTATTGGTTTGGGTTAGATGTACAAATATTGCTGTTTTTTTAAATAGATAATGTTTTAAGATAATAGTTTAATTCAATTATTTATATATTTATTTCAATGTTTTTATTGATTGCTTAAAAAATATTAAATTACAAAAGATAAAAAAGCTGTTGCCAAAAATATAAAATAATTTAAAAAGATAAACATCAACTTTTTAAAACAAAATTAAAATATCAATATTTGAAAAAATAATAAGATATAAACATTAATATTTTTATTGTTTTTGTACACTTAAAAATAAACAAATAATGGTATTATAAATTTATATTTAAGACGGTTATCAACTGTCGCAATAAATCTTTAAATATAATGACAGTTAAAACTAGTCTAATTATATTTTAGACGCAGTTTCAAAATTATCACGGTGGGAAAATGTTATCTGATACTTTTATTATTATTTATCTACTCCTATATTTTTTAAAATATTATAATTCTACTTTTTTCATTTATCAAATAATTTTATTATTTAATATTTAGGCTTAAATGCACTTTGGGTCTCTCTAGTTTGAACATTTTACACTATTGATTTCCCTATTACAAAACCTGCAATTTTGGTTCCTCAATTTTGATGGCCTTTGCATTTTTGTAGTTCCCCTCCAATTTTGCATACGTGGCAGTGATGACTAAGATTTAAAAATTATTTTTAATTACATGGCAAGGATGACTAGGATATTTTATTATTTAATAATATTTCTAATTGATTTAATATTTAATAATGTTTTAATTAAATTAACATCTAATAATCTTTTATTATTATTTTTTAATTAAATTAATTATGTCTATTAATTAATGATAATTTCTTTATTAATATTTAATTAATATTTTTAATTGATTTATCCCAATTATCACTGCCACGTATGCAAAATTGGAGGGGGACCAACAAAATGCAAAGACCATCAAAATTGAGGAACCAAAATCGCAGGTTTTGTAATAAGGGGATCAATAGTGTAAAATGTTCAAACTAAGGGGACCAAACGTGCATTTAAGCCTAATATTTATTATTTTACACCTTTACCAAAGTATATCGGATAACTTTGTCCAAAGTTTACAATATAATTTTTTTTTACCGGATAACTTGCAATCAAATTTTTCAGTATGTGATTTTTTTTTCACCAAGTGATTTGTAATCAAGTTTTCTATTATGTATTTTTTTCACCGGATAACTTGCAATTAAGTTTTCTGATATGTAATATTTCTTTACTGGATAACTTGCAATCAACTTTTCCGATATGTAATTTGTATTCATCAGATAACTTGCAATCAAATTTTCCGATATGTAATTTTTCATCATCGAATAACTTGAGTTAGGCAAAAATGAAAAATATGGTCTAAAGTAAATAAAATTGTGGTCTATTTTAATAGACATGGTTTTTGCAACTTATGAAAAATTGTATATCCCCACGCATGAAAAACTGTTGCCTAGTACTTTATACAAGGATTTTATTTACTTTATGCCACAATTTTTACTTGTTACCTAAACTCATATTCTTTTTTTAATTTTCGGATAACATGCTGATGAGTTATCCGTTAGCAACTATTTTCTTTACATTAGGTCACGGTTTTTCATTGTTACTTACATTGTATTTGCGGGTAAAAGAGTAATTGAACAAAGTTTGAATGAGGAAGTGCCCGAAGAAAAAACAAACAAACTTTTAAATTATAAATAAAAAAGCGATAATAGCTTCTCAATGTTATATGAAAAAAAATACAAATTGATATATTGTAGGCTAAACTTTATTACTTGTACTTACTGTAATAGAACTTATGCTTGATAGAAAGATTATTATTATATATCTAGTTGAAAAATGAGATGAAACATAGTTCATTAAAGATAAAAAATGGCAAGAAAAGAAAGCATTCATTTCCCTCCTATGTCTTACATCTATTGTCTTTTTGTTTTGGTGCATCTCTTTTACATTTAAGAAAAGTATGGAATCTTGGATTACTAATTGGGGGAATACGAAAGCATCCGAAATTTTCTTGAATATTATTGAAAAAGTATTTTAAAGAAATTCCTATAGTTTGAGGATTGGTTCCTCTTGGATGAAATACGAAAGGAATATTCGGAAACACATTTACAAAACCTTCGTATCAAAATCTACAAAGAGAGCATACAATTGATCGAGACGAACAATCAAGATCGTATATATACAATTTTGCATGTATGTATAAATATAATATGTTTCCTGATTCTAAGTGGTTATTCTTTTAAGCAACAATAAAAGCTTGTGGTCTAAAGTAAACAAAATTATTCCTTAAGGTGAAATATTGAAAAAAAAGGCGTTTAGGAAACAAGAAAAAACTATTACTTAAATTAAATAACATTGTAGCCTAAAGTATTAGGCAACGGTTTTTTATGCATGGGATATACAATTTTTCATAAGTTGTAAAACCCGTGTCTATTAGAATATGCCACATTTTTATTTAATTTAGATCAGGATTTTTCACTGTTGCCTAAACTTAAGTTATTCGATGAAGAAAAATTACATACCAAAAAATTTGACTGCAAGTTATTCGATGAATAAAAATTGCATGCCAGAAAAATTGATTGCAAGTTCACTACTAAAAATAAGACATTTGGTTAAATGATTTTACATCAGATTTCAAAATATATGATGTGAACAATATTTGTCAAAGGATTTTACATCAGATTTCATAACAATATGAAGTGAAAAATATTTGATTTAGGGATTTTACATTAGACATTTATTTTCACTGATGTGAAAAATAACGCGGTGGCAATTTCGTAAATAATATGAAATTTTGTTATAAAGGATTTCACATCGGGCCTGGAGTTGCACCCGATGTGAAAAGTTCACTGATGAAAAAATAACAAGGTGTCAGTTTCTTAAATAATATGAAGTTTAGTTATAAAGGATTTCACATCGGTCCTGGATTTGAACCCGATGTGAAAAAGTGAGCCTTTACATCGGGCCTCTTTGCAGCCGATGTGAAAACTCCCTTCTGTCATCACCAATGAAGAAAAATTACTTACCAAAAAACTTGATTGCAAGTTATCAGATGAAGAAAAATTACATACTCGGTGAAGAAAAATCACATACCGTAAAACTTTGGACAAAGTTATCCGGTACACTTTGATAGGGGTGTGAAATGGTAAATATTAAATAATAAAATTATTTGAGAAGTGAAAATGATAAAATTAGAATATTTTAACAAATGTAGGGTAGGGATAGATGGATAATTGCAGGGGTATGAGGTAAAATTTACTTGCGGCAGTTGGCCGACATTTTCTAAACCGTTGCAAAACAAGCGCACGACACATAGTTTTGGATAGAGTTGTCAAAATGGGTTAGCCTATATGGGCCAGCTCGCCAGGCCCGAAACATCATAGGGCTTGGTCCTTAAAATTAGAGCCTATATTTTTCAGTTTTTTTAGCCTGACCCTAAAAAATACGCTACCCATTAGCGTTAGCCCGTATGGGTAGTCCGTTAGACCCACATAGCTATAAATTTAAAAAATATATATTAATAGTTATATTTTCTTACTTCAAAATAACACATTGATTTTTCTCAGCTCGCTAAATTTTATTTCTATTCTATTCAATCTTTCTCTTTTGAATCTTATATACTAATATAATAAAAACTTTTTCCTCGTATGTTATTAGTTTCTCTTAGGCTAAATATTCGATTATTATTTTATACAATTTAGACATGTGTTGTATTTAAAAACACATTATAATGTTTATAAAAGATAATATAGTATATAAAAATGTATTATATTTAAAATAATATAATTTTTTATTTTATTTATAATAAATATTATGGGATTTTTATTTTTATTTTTTATTTAAAAAAAAACACTTAGAGTTGGGTAGCTCGAAACCCATCTATGGCTGGGCTCGGGTAGTAATTTTTGAGCCCATATTACAACAGGACTTTTTTGGCTAGCCCTAAAAAGCCTGAGGTCTGTCAGGGCCGGTTAACCTATTTTGACATCTCTAGTTTGACAACTATTGTCAAACTCTCACAACCTAGTGTTAACGATGCTAGAATTGCCCAAACACCCCTAAAAATTGTCGCAAAAGCCTTTTTTTTTTTGTAGTGTCCATGTTTCGCTTGAGGGATTCGCCTCATGCTTTACTTAAGAAATCCGAAAAATTTCAAGATGGCGATACAAAAGAATTAAATAACTTAGTTCCTTTCAAGGCCTCATGATTGAGGGACTGCAGACTATGATAATTAATTTGGTCCTGAATAAAGGATGATTCTTGCAAAATAGATTATGCAGAACTGAGCTAGGTGCAAGAAATTACTTAAATTCTAGAAGTAGGCTAGTTGCACGTAATGGGCTTGAGCGCCCGAAGGGATGTGATCACCTGAAGGGTATGGTGTGATGATAAAAGCATTACTTTTGTATATATTGAGTTGTTGAAAATACAATCAAGTCTTTATATAGACTCAAGTTTCTACTATTCCAAGAAAACAATAAAAGCTATTAATGACCCACTATCTTTTGGCCTTTCCAACTACTTGAGACTCTTAGATTCTCCACTAACTTATTAATAAAGACCCACTAAACAAAACATTAAAGTTTATTCAACAAAATTCCCCTGTAAACTTAAATGTTTCTCCCATCCATCATGCCTATCATTTTCTTGCCTCTGTCGAAAAGTTCTTTCGACAATGGTTTTGTAAAGATGTCCGCTGCTTGATCCTTGCTAGCTACATGTTTCAATTCGGCACTTCCTTCCTTCACATGTTCACGAATAAAATAGAAACGAACATCGATGTGTTTACTTCTTTCATGATTCACTGGATTCTTTGCTAGCTCAATTGTTGATTTCTTGTCCACTTATATTACTGTTGCACTTTCCTGTTTTTGCTCAATTTTACTCAACAATCTTCTCAGCCATATTGCATGACAAATGCACCAAGATGCTGCCACATATTCAACTTCACATGTCAAAAGAGTTACTATTGGTTGCTTCTTGGAGAGCCAAGTAAAAGCAGTATTTCCCATAAAGAACACATATCTTGATGTGCTTTTTCGATCGTCTATATCTCCGCACCAATCGTTGGCGGAGTAACCAACCAACTTGTAATCTTCTGTTCTTGAGTAAAACATTCCAAGTGCCACAGTTCCTTGAATGTATCGAAGGATTCTTTTCAATGCCTTCCAATGTGAATGTACTGGCTCCTCCATGAATCGACTTACAATGCCGACACTTAACGAAATGTCCGGCCTTGTACATGTGAGATAGCGAAGACTTCCTACCAAGCTTCGATATTTGCTTACTTCGACACGATCTCCCCCATCAAATTTCGACAGCTTGGCACGTGGTTCCATTGGCGTCGAAATCGGATTACAGCTTTCCATCTTATATTTCTTCAAGATTTCTTTTGCATATTTTTCCTATGAAATAAAAATTCCTGTTTCTTCTTGTCGAACCTCCAGGCCAAGAATGAGTCTCATCAGACCTAAGTTTGTCATTTCGAATTCCCGTGTCATCGTACCTTTGAATTCTTCTATCATCTGATCATTGCTACCCATAAAGATGAGATCATCGACATAAAGAGCATCAAGCAACATGTTACCTTCATTCTTCTTTACATAAAGGGCATGCTCATAGGGACATTGCTTGAACCCATTCTCCTTAAAATATGTGTCGATACGCGTATTCCATGCTCGTGGTGCTTGCTTCGGCCCATAAAGTGCTTTGTTCAATTTCAACACCTTCTTCTCTTTTCCAGCTTTCATATACCCTGGTGGTTGTTCAACATAAACTTCTTCTTCGAGCACACCATTCAGAAATGCTGACTTGACATCCATTTGAAATATTGGCCATTTGAATTGAGCAGCTTGTGAAATAAGTAGCCGAATTGTCTCCATTCTTGCAACAGGAGCAAAAATTTCATCATAGTCGATTCCTGCCTTCTGTTTATATCCCTTTGCTACAAGTCGTGCCTTATATCGTTCCACTTCCCCTTCAACATTCATCTTTTTCTTGAATACCCACTTCACACTAATGGGTTGACTTCCTTTTGGCATTTCGACTAGCTCTCAAGTGTGGTTGTGATTAATTTCCTTAATCTCTTCGTCCATGGCAGTTTTCCACTTCTTGTCTCTCAATGCTTCTTCAAAACTAATGTTTTCCATATTTGCCAGAAGACATACAAGATGCACATCACTTGTCGAATCATACAAATCTTGCAGACTTCGCATTCTGGGTTGTAGAGGTTCATCTTCATTGCCAGAATCTTCAAGGTTTGTCGAAATGCTTATAGGTACATCGACTAATGATTCTCCAACTTCGTCGATAACTTCTGTCGAATTGTTCCAGTCCCACTTCCTTGCTTCGTTTATTCGAACATCCCTACTCACTATCACCTTCTTACTTATGGGATCGAATAACCTGTACCCTTTCGTCTTCTCATCATACCCAATGAATATGTACTTCTGACCTTTATCTTCAAGCTTTGTTCTTCGTTGATCTGGTACGTGTGCATAAGCCACACTACCAAATACTTTGAGATGGGAAACTCTAGGCTTCTGTCCGCTCCATACTTCTTGTGGTGTTTGATCTTCTAACTTCGAATGTGGACATCGATTCTGAACATAAATGGCACATTGTACAGCTTCTGCCCAGAATTCCTTCGACATTTTCTTGCTCTTAAGCATTGATCGAACCATGTCGAGAACTGTTCGATTCTTCCTTTCAGCCACACCATTTTGTTGAGGTGAATATGGTGCAGTTAGAAAGCTCCTTATGCCCTGCTCTTCACAATACTTCATAAAGGTTGCCGAAGTATACTCACCACCTCGTTCAGATCGAACGGCTTTGATGTGTCTGTCAGTTGCCTTCTCCACCATTACTTTGAACTTTTTGAACACCTCGAATGCTTCAGAGTTTTCTCTCAAGAAATAAACCCAGGTCTTTCGTGAGAAATCATCGATAAAGGAAATGAAATACCTTTTGCCACTGAAAGATTCCGGAGTGATTGGCCCACAAATATCAGTATGAATCAATTCGAGAATATGTTTAGCTTGATATTCTGCCTTCTTTTGAAATGAGGTTCTTGTTTGGTTGCTAAGCACACAATCTTGACAAAACTTTCCTTCATAGTCCATGTCTGGTAGCCCGTGTACCATGTTCTTCTTCGCTAACCTTCTCAGACCAACATGATGTAAATGACCAAAGCGTAGATGCCACAGCGACGCTTTATCTTCGACATTGACCTGCAAACATTTTCCTTGAACACTCCTCAAGTTTATCTTGTACATTTGATTTCTCCCCTTTTCGACTTGAGCAATCAGATGCCCTAACTTGTCCTTCAAGTGTAATATTCGATCTTTCATGAATATCGAATAACCTTTTTCTGTGAGTTGTCCCAGACTCAAAATATTTGTCTTGAGATCTGGTACATAATAAACATCTTGGATTTACCTAGTCAAGTCATCCTTCTGCAAGTAACAAATCGTACCTTTGCCTTCGACCTTCACTTTCGATGCATCTCCGAAAGACACATGACCATCTTCAATCTTTTGCATTTCTTTAAACAGGTGTTTGTGACCATACATATGATTACTAGCTCCTGAGTCGAGATACCACATAGTGTTATTTTCTGCGTCTTCTTCCTTTTGAGTCATCAATAAAAAACCATCATTCGCTTCGGCTTCCAAAGCTAGATTGGTTGTTTCTTCTACTTTCTTTTCGACTCGACAATCTTTTACAAGATGTCCCACTTTACCACAGTTATAGCATTTGAAGGAGTTGCAATCCTTCGCATAATGACCCTGTTTGTTACATTTGTAACATTCGACGTTGGAGTAGTTCGACCGACCACCTCTTTGACCACGTCCTCTGCCACGTCAATTTTGCTAGCTCGACTGTCCTCTGTCGAAGTTGCTGCCTCGACTACTTCAACCACTGTCACGACCTCCACAGCCACGTCCTCTTCCTCGAAAGTTTTAAGAATAGAGTACCTTTTCATCTTTGACTGACTCCTTATCATGATGTGCTTCCTCGACTGCTTCATCCTTCTTTTTCATCTTTCGTTGTTCGTGTGCTTCGAGAGAACCAGCGAGCTCTTCGACTGAGAGCATCGAAAGGTCCTTTGACTCTTATATTGCACACACAATATTCTTAAATTTATCTGTTAAAGATCTTAGAATCTTCTCAACAACTCGTGCATCAATCACTGCTTCGCCATTTCTAGTGAGTTGGTTCACCACCGTTTGTACACGCGTGATGTAGTCAGATACAGTTTCTGACTCCTTCATCTGCATCCTCTCCAATTCTCCACGAAGAGTTTGAAGTCGAACTTGCTTCACTTGATCTGCTCCTCTGAACACTTTTTCTAACGTGTCTCATGCTTCTTTTGACGTAGTCGAACTGGCAATTTTCTCAAAGCCTGATTCGTCAACTGCTCGGAACAGCATGTACAATGCCGTCTTATCCTTTGATCGCGTCTCTTTCAACGCCTTTTGTTGAGCCACCGTATATTTCGTGGTGTCTGTTGGTTCTACGAAACCATCCCTGGTCACCTCCCACGCATCTAGAGATCCTAGAAGAGCTTTCATTTGGATAGTCTAGTTTTCGTAATTCGCCTTCGTTAAACGCGGCAATGGCATTTGACTCATCGTGTTTGCCATTAGCTCTGATACCAATTTGATGACAGAAGCAGTACTTTTGTATATATTGAGTTGTTAAAAAATGAAAATACAATCAAGTCTTTATATAGACTCAAGTTTCTACTATTCCAAGAAAACAATAAAAGCTATTAATGACCCACTATCTTTGGCCTTTCCAACTACTTGAGACTCTTAGATTCTCCACTAACTTATTAACAAAGACCCACTAAACAAAACATTAAAGTTTATTCAACATGGCGTGCCGTCTAACATGGTTTATATCCACCAACCATAACCTGCCTCATTGATCACACGGGAAATAATGGTGGAAGCCTGTCAATATAAGAGGAAAATTGTCTCCCCACGATCTAAAGGAGAATGAGTCTTCTCTACCCCGCGTTCCTTATGATAGAACTATGAAAACGGCTTCTGAATAAGCTCATGACATCTCTATAAACGTTCTAATCTCTAAAATTAGAGAGACATACAAAAATTTCAAAAAGAAATCACAAAATCTCTTACGATCATTGTATGAACATATTCTTCTTCTCTCACGTAAACGTCTAATTTCTATTTTTTTTAATAATATAGTATTTTATGTTCATTATATCATTATGATTCACCTCAAAAATCGAACATCTTTAAACTAATAATAAGTTGATATAAATATATTTAAGAAATAAAAATATATCTTATTTTTGAAAAATTAAACCGACTGCAACAAATTAATTAAAAATTCAGCAGCACATAAATTTGTGTTAGCAAGCAGTGCATTATTTAAATACAAATCTGTCCCTGTTACGTACCTGCCTCTGTCCATATATATTTTTGCTTATATTTTTAAAAGAACTAGTAGAAGATCCGTGCGTCCGCACGGGTAAATTGATTCCTATCTTAAATTATTCTCTATCTTAAATCATTCGATCAAAAATCTAAATGTTTGTGGCTCTTTTTTAATACATATTTACATGTATTAACAATAATTGATAAAGTTTGAATTAAAAAATATCTAGAGTAATCATCTCAAAAATAGTTATTTGGCTATAGTAATGATCCATTATACATGTGCATCCGCATGGATAAATTTATCTAATATGATATAAAATATATTTAAATGGATATGTAAATTTAAAAAAAGAAAAACTTAAAAACAAATAGGCATTGTTATGGTAGTGATCCGTAAAGATTTGAATAAGCATTTTAGAATATACAAACTTTTTACAAATACACAGGATATAAATAATTTTGTATTATATAATTATACTGAAATGCATATGGATTGCAATATTTATGCATGCTTTGTTGTCTTGATCTAACAGGTTGTGTCATGTATCACTTCATAAAATATTTCATATCTGACTATATAATATTTATACATGTTAGGAAAAGTAAACATATCGTCAACACAAAGGAACCAATATCAGAAATTCATGACACTTCATTTGTATTCTTTATCTGTGGCGCGGAAATGTATCAAGAAATAGATGATATTGTGAACCAGTTGCTTGCGGTTCCTTCTATTGGTTCTGAGGCGTTGCTTAACATGGTTATATATTATTACACTGAGGCGCGGAAGTTGACGAAAGCGGTTAATGTGTTTAAGCACATGAAGAGTAGTAGAAATCCGAATTTCGGTTTTAGGCCTTCGATTAAAACATATAATATTCTATTTTGTGTACTTTTGAGTAGAGGACACAATGCTTATATAAACCTTATGTATATGGAGACTATGAGATGTTTATTCAGGCAAATGGTGAACGACATGATCGAACCTGATATTTTTTTGTTAAATTCTATGATAAAAGGTTACGTGCTTTCTCTTCATGTTAACGATGCGTTGAGGATATTTCATCAGATGGGTGTTGTTTATGATTGCGAACTTAATTCTTTAACTTACGATTACTTGATTCATAGGTTGTGTGCCAAAGGAAGAACAGAGAATGCCAAAGAATTGTATCATGAAATGAAGACCAAAGGTTTCACCCCGAATAGTAAATCTTATAATTCGCTTGTCAATTCTTTGGCACTCGTCGGAGAGATCGAGGACGCGGTAAATTATCTATGGGAGATGATTGAAAAGCAAAGATCAGTTGATTTTATTACATACAGGACTGTACTGGATGAGATATGTAGACAGGGAAAAGTTCAAGAGGCCATGAGGTTTCTGCAGGAGTTGCAAGAAAAGGATCTTGTAGATGGACATACTTACAGGAAACTTCTTTACGTGCTTGAAGATGATTATGAGAATTCAGAAGACAGAATTGATTCAGGTATGCAACCTTAATTCTTTTATCATTATAGTTAGTTTTTGCTATAGCCTGGCCATGAGTTATATATTTAAAATTTTGCATGTTAAGTGTCAAGTTTCATTATGTTGTTTTTGGGGCTGTTTGTATTTATTTATTTGAGCTTACTCTATAACATAACCACATGTGAGTCACTGACTAAAGTTTCGTCGAATATTGACACTTTGTAAATAAATTTAATTTAAAATATGACTAGGCGATAAATACGTATTTGTTAAAATTCTAAGATATTATATTTTTTGCAAACACAAAATGTATTAAAGGTCACATGGAGGTTTAAGTGAATAAATATAATCCTTTGGGTTGAAGAAAATTAATACTCTAATAAATGGATCTGAACTCATAAGATAAGTCTTTCAATTAATAGTAACAATAGCGAAAATCTTACTATATAAGAAAAACTAAGGTCTTGGAAAACACAACAATAATCTTCTCTCTTTGCCTTCCACATCATCAAATTAGGGGCATTTTGTGTCAAAAATTTACTTTTTGCAACCACAATGTACAATTGGTTCTATGTCAAACATACTTACTTTCATTTGTGTACAATTGCAAACTCATTTGATTTTTGTAGTTCAACTACAACTAAATGTTAAATATTAAATTATTAAATTTGAATTCCAACCCACTTTTTTGCTGAACAGTACCACCACCCACTGCTATGTCTACAACGTGCAGGTCTGCTACCACAAACACACTCAACCTCTGTTCAATCTCATCTCAACCCTCTTCTTTGTACACATTCTTCATCTCAACCTTTTGTTCTCTCTCAACTTTCATCTTCTTCCACCGTCTACTTCTGATAATCAAGTTCAACGAAGCCGCGCACGGGTTCAACTTTAAGATGGTTTGACCGTTTGAAAATGTCAAAGAGATCAATGAAAGCAAGGTTTTATATTTAGGGTTTCAAAGTGTTAAAAACAGTTTTTGTTTCATACTCCGAACCTTCACTGTATCTGGATCGCTGGTGTCGTGGTAATTTCTCTCAATATCTCTTTTGCTAACCATTATTAGACCTAACTGGGATTATATTTTTTGTTGAATTTGATTTTGTTGGAGGATTTGAGGGCTGAAACATTTCCTGTTGGAACTGAGGTTTGTTATTGTATTTGAATTTTTTTTGGAACTAAGGATTTGCATTTGAATTTGAATTCGTGTTTGAGTGAAGTCAAGTGCTTTATTTGATGAAATTACTAATGAAATTTCGGTTGTGTTTTGTTGTCAACAGAATGCATCTCTCTCTTTTTCTTCTTTGTTCGGCATTCATTCAGATTTTAGACTAATAAGTTACAATGTTGAATGTTTTGTTAGATCTGGATGTTATGTTTGCAGATCTGGTTGTTATGTTAGATCTGTAATATTTGTGTTAATATTCAGAATGTTAGATCTGAAATGACTAGGTTTTCAAGGTTAGTTTTGTGTTAATATTTGAGTTAATATACTCTGAAATATTATATCTGAATGGAAGAAGATAATGAAGAAATTTACTCTGAAATATTATACTCTGATAATGAAGGTTAGTTTTGCATTCTTCTGATTCAGTTACAAGGTTTGTTTTTACTTCTTTCCATTCCAGTATTTGTTCTTTCTCTGTGTATATATTGAAATGTGGCTAATTTTTTTAATGTTTATGTGCATTGGATTGTTTACTGCAACAAGGATTATGTTTCTGTCCTTAACTTGAAAGTAAGTTGCAGTCTTTTTTGTCCATACCTTGAAAATAATACTAACTTGGATCAATGTTATTTTCTGACCGTCAAATTAGAATTCATAAGTCCTTGCTGTTTCTGTATGAAAGCCGTAATGTTTTTTGTTTACAGGAACAAAACTTCATTCAGTATCCCTTGATGCCCTTAGCAAGTTCTATGATATTAAAGTGGATGGCTCAACCCACAGAGCCATGATAGATGTGAACACATTATCCTTGATTCTTTCTAAGATAACTAGTGATTTGAAATTACCCTTGCCCGACATTGTCGAAAAATTATTCAGAGAAGCTGATATGAAGAAGAATTCAGAATAGTTTTCTGGTAAACTTTTACATTGATAAGTGACCAAAAAGAAAATGAACACTTTTTTCTCAATATAACTATCATTGTAATTATATTTATATGCTTAAAAATAACCCAGAAAAGGATCATAACAAGTATCTGGGCAGTTATAATCTTTCTAATATCAATCGGATCATAGAGATCATTCCATTGTTCGCTGACTTGAAATTTGAATGATGATGTTGTTGATTGTCGTTGTGATGCTGACGGGAAAAATGTAAGAATTGTTGTCGAACCGGGGTTCATGCTGTTAGCGACATATTCCTAAAGAGATTACAGACCCTAATGCCAAAAAGGTTTGTTGTTTCATATTCTTGTGTTCATTTGTCTCTCATTATGTTTTGATTACTGAAATTGAAATTGAATAATTCATATACTTGTATATTTATTATTAACATAATCTGCCACTTAATTGTATTAATTTTTATTTTGTTTTGATAAAGCAAGACAAAAATAATGTGTTGTACTTCTTACTAATTACTGTATTATTGGGTGGCATTTCTTCAAGATCATGGAAAGCTACTGTAGATGGTGTAGCTGTAGATAATGTACATGGTGAAAGTTCGAGACATCCTGCGAATGGTCATGCTAATAATGACAATGAAGGTGGAAATGGAATGGCGTATCAGTCGGTTTCTGCGAATATAAATAGTAATTCGACCCTGCTTCCTTTTGCTGATGAGTTTGATAAGCATCAACGAGAGTCATTTTCTTTTAGTGGATTGGAGAAGAAATTGGTCTTGTCAAAAAAACCTTTCTGTTATGTGTTGTTTCATATGTTAGCACAAGCTTATTGATTATATGAGATTTTTAGGCTGGACCAGGTACAATTGCAGAAGCATTGATCCGAGGTCTTTCTATCATCCTCAATGACTATATCCCCGGACGAGTGATTTATTAAACCTTTCTCTTCATTGTTATTCTATTTTTTTTCATTCCATCTTTATATTTGATTGTCTGCTATTATGGTAGCTACAGGCAAAAGGTAATGTGCCTTATGTGGTAAACAATGGAGTTGGTGTCCTCACACGTAGTGCTAACGAAACAGCGCAAATTGTAGCCGAATGGTTCCGTTCAAAACAAGACGATTTAAAGGAAATGTCAAAGAATGCACTTAAACTAGCGAATCCAGAGGCCGTGTTTGAGATTGTGAGGGACATTCATGAACTTCCAAAGCACTACAGAAGAACTGCATATGGGTGGTAAGGTTCAACAATAGTGGGTGTAGCAGCTGCAATTTGTGGCACAAACTGCTATCGCAACCACTATCAGGGTGTCAGGAAGAAACTCCTCAAAGTCTTTCTTCCCAACCTTTCTATTTTTTAAGATTATAAATACCAATCCGAACTCTTGTAAGAGTAAAATTGTGTTTTAGATTCCGTTAAGTTCTTGCTCACGAACAATTGTTATGTTCCTCCTTTTTTTGATTCAGGCCTGTTATGTTTCTCTTCTCTGTTTAAGTTGTATTGCTATGTACGGTTCTTAATTATTAAATATGATGGTCTACTTAATTTTGCGTATCTTCCATTTTTGAGTATTTATGTTTACTATTCAATAGCACCTATCGCGTTATCCGCTATAGCATTTAAGGGGGTAGGTGCTAAGTGATGTTGTCTAGCATTTTAGAATTTTAAAATGTCATTATATAAGTGTAGTACATATAGCAGCACAATCCAAACATTATTCAAAAATACCAGTTACACAGGGAAGAGAATCTAAGGCACTAATAAATGTTATAACACCGTTGTCAACAATTGGGTATTTTCTTATTCTTAAAAGGTTATTCAACTAAGACTCGATCTATCACAACTCAGACTGTGATTTGGCATAGCTACTAAGGAAATAATGTATGAATTGAAATCACCTTTAGACTCTTCTGATCAAGATAAGATATGCCATAAACTCTTTGTAAAATTTCTCTATCTTTCTCTCCCCTCCAATATGCTGATGAAGCATAGAATTTCAAAGCCACAAACCGAAGTGTTTTCATTGATATGATGTTTTAGATAAACTAAACTCAATAATAAATGGTTCTATAAGACATATATAATACATACCTTCAAACATGCAATTGCTTTGACAAAGGATGTATTAAAGGTTTTCTTATGTGACTTACTTGATTAGAGAACAAACAATATCTATTTTGAGTTTGGTTTTAGAAATTAGTATACTAGGGTTATTTTTCACTTTTGTTTATGGTATATATGGATGTCAAAAACCCTATTAACTCTAACCTATCTTTTTTTACTTGATTACTTGCTATCAATTATTTATTGATATGTTGATAAACGTACACACTTACATGTTTTTAGATGGGTAAAATAGGAAGCAGACAATTATTCTCTTATGTTTTTGCTTTAATAGATGTGATAGAGTTGATATGGTTTTTAATATGTTATTTTAGGTTCACTTTTATTTATATATATATATATATATATATATATATATATATATATATATATATATATATATATATATATGCTTTGCTTTACTCCATGTACGGGGATTTTACTGTAAAGATATGCTTGGCTTTACTCTATTTTTGAAAATATCATACTAAGGTCGCCTTTGAGGGTGTGCAAAGCGATGTACAGTTGATTCAAATATTATTGATTCAAATATTTAAAAAAATATTGTTAAAACAAAAATAATATTTATATACGGGAAAAAATACATTGTTGATTCAAATAATTTTATATACGGAAACAATTTTAATATTGATTCAAATAATTTTATAAATGATATCAAAACAAAAAGAAAGTATTTATATACTAAAACAACTATATTATTGATCCAAATATTGTTATATACGGGAACAATTTTACTATTGATTCAAATATTTTGATAAATATTGGTAAATCATTAGACTAATCTTACCTCTTTTATATCATTATCTTTTTGGACTTTTATATAAAATTATGTTTTTTTTTTTATTTTCAACTAATTTTAATTTTGGATATTTATTTGTCTCATTTATTAAAATTTAGAAAGAGGAAAAGAAAAACAAAAGCATCCCGATATCTGAGGAAATTAATTTCCAATTTCTTTGATGTCATTTTCTATCAATTTTGTGTTTGCAATGTGATTTAAAACCAGAGTTGATACTTTCGATACATCTTTAAGCTGTGGAAAAACCAGAGTTGTTTTTTATGAACTTTAGCAGCCATGGATCATTGTTTTTTTATAAATTATTGATTAAGATATATTTATATACAGATGAACATTTAGTAGCATTTTAATTTTCTCTTTTATAAATAATACACTAATTTTATTAGTCAATTTTGTCTTTTCTGTATTTCATCTTTCTTATTATTTTCTTATTTTCCTTTTCCGTTCAGTCTGTTAAGTTTGTGATATATGATGAGTACAACTTTTTAGAACTCAACTCTTAACGATACATTCATTTGTATCTTAGAAAACACCATGAACTCAACTCTTAACTATATTTTATTAAGAATTTGACTTTCTTTTATAAATATATATTTTATTAAAAAATTGACTTTTTTTTATACATAATTAATAATTTTTGTAAATTATTTTTGCTTTTCTTTTTAACAATTTAATTATATTTTCAAAACACAAGCGTCCGTACCGGATTTACACGTATCGTGTGAAGGACCGGGTCACACCTGTATCATATGAGCGCACGGGGCTGTATCGTATGAGCGCACGGGTAACCAGACAAAAATAACTGTGAACGCACGGGTAACACACCGGTACCGTGTCAACGCACGGATAATATACCAATAATGTGTGAACGCACGGGTATCCAGACCAAATGCACGGGTAACACATCAGTACCGTGTCGTAATGCACGGGTTCCCAGGGCAAATCTTTTGTGACCGCACGGGTAGTACAGGAGTACCGTGTAAACGCGGTGACGACCGGGGCAAAATCGGTGTAAACGCATTGATATCTAATTTTTTTTTTTTGAAATTATTTTTAATTTAAAATACAATTTTATTAAAGATAATATATGAATAATTGAAATATATATTAATGATCTCTTTCTTTTAAAAATTGGAAATTTGATACAATTTGTTATTTTTTTATAAATATGTCTTTCATTTCAATATTTCTCTTTGATTCACTTATATTTGCATCTTTTACTACTTTATGTTTTTTTTTTTTACATTACATTTAAATATTTTGTATTTATTATTTGAGTTTCATAATATAACTGGTAAAAAATCCCGCAGTCCACTATTCTTTTCTGACGTAACAATATTTGAGATTACTTTTTTTAATTAACACATTCTTTTAAAAATTTGGAATTTACATTTTTCTGTGTCAACATATATTATTCCAATTTCAAAGGTCCGCAGCGGAACTCGTGCGTCCGTACGGGTATCCCACTAGTTTCAAAAGAAAAAAAATAAACAAACAAAAGAGCTACATAAATTGAGCACGTAGGATTTGATGACAAACAAAATAATGTAAAAGTAAGACCTTGTGGATTTTATGTGTGCTCTCGAAATTTACCTTATAATAAAAAGGTTTAAATAGTTTTATTTTATTAAAATAATTTTTAATATTAAAATTATTTTGATTTTAGTTTCTAAAATTAAAATCCGTAGAAAAATTTGATGATGCGGGTTTTAATTAAAAAACTAATACTAAATGAAATTCAACATTAAATTTTTTTATAAAAAAAGTTATTGTGACGAATAACAAAAATACACAAATTTATACGGATCCAAAGACTCTATTAAAAACTTAACAATGAAGATAAGAGCAACTTAAGCCAGATACTCACTCCCTATGAGAATGATGCAATATGGCAATAGAATTCAACATAGATCAAGGTAAATTAATTCAATAAGGGTACAAGACATGCACGATTTTAACAGGATTGTTATTTTATTATTTTGCCAAGACGTTTCTTTGGCAGCAATATTAATTGCTTATTGTAACATTAAACTAAATGAATATTGAATCAAATTGTCTCATTATGTCACTTTAATTGATTGTCATGTAAGGACATTAGATACAAGACCCGGATTGAAATATATAACATCTCACTTGTTCATTTTTGGGATTGCGGAGTATTGAGATGCTTAACAAGGCTTGCATGATGAAACTTTGCTGGCAGATGGTGAGTAACAAGAAGGAGTTATGGTGCGAAGTGTTACGTAGCAAGTATTACAGGATGGAGGGAAGTGATAATTTTGACGCCAAAATCGGGGATTCTAGCCTCTAGAAGCAGATATGCAAGGTGGCAGTTGAGGTTGGTAATCTTGGAATTTGGAATGTGGGTGATGGTGAATCCATTCACGCCTGGCAGGATAATTGGTTGGGTGATGGTGTGGATAGGAGCAGTATTCAAGATAGCATCCCAGTAGGTTTGAAAGATGCTAGAGTTATTGATTTGGTTGGCACAAATGGGAATTGGAACTAGTCCATGTTGGAGTACTGGCTGCCAATCGATTGGAGGGATATAATTAGCAAGATGGTGCCTCCATCGGTTGGTGATTGTGCTGACAGTTTTTCTTTTGCAAGTACTGAACATGGGGATTTTTCTTTGAAGATGGTGTATGACTAACTTGCCATGACAGACAGTAATCATGCTGATATTGGCTGGAGTCAGATTTGGAGACTTGCGGTTACGGAAAGGTGTCGGTGCTTCGTTGGTTGCTAAAGCATGATAGATTATTGACGAATTATTACAAAAGTTTGAAAGGGCTTGGAACAGCGGATTGTAATTTGTGTGGCAGTGTGTGCGAGGATGTTATTCATGCGTTGCGAGATTGTCCGAGAGTAGTGGATGTTTGGAAGGCTTTAGTTCCAAAGGAGCTTTTGGTTAAGTTCTTTGGTGTGGATATTCATGAGTGGATTCCCGTGAATCTTAATTTCAAGACGGATGGATCGTGTGCGTGGAGGAATGTGTGGGCGGTTGCTTGGCATAATATTTGGATGTGGAGGAATTTTGAGATACATGATGAAGAGTTTGCGAGGCTGGTTGATCAAGTGAGTTTTATTTTAAAGAGTTATAAGGAGTATGAGGAAGCGAGTGCAACAAGCCAAATTGCTAACCATAGGATGGGAAGGAGTATCGATGCGAGAAGTAGGGAGCTTGTGTGGAAGCCTCCTATGGTTAATATGGTAAAGCTTAATACGGATGGTGCGTGTAAGGCGCACAATATTGCAGGGTGTGGAGGAATTGTTAGAGATTCTAGTGGCAGGTGGATAGGTGGTTTTTCCAAGTATTTGGGAAAGTGTAATGCTGTTATAGCTGAGTGTTGGGGAGTTCTTGAAGGTCTAAAGCTTACCAAGCGGCTCGGTTTGAGTAGAGTGGAAGTAAATACGGATTCTTTGTTAGTGGTTCGGGCTCTTCTTGACAATGAGAATGTTATTCCTAAATGCAATGCGTTAATTTTAAGTATCAAGAAGCTGATTAGTGAGCACGAGTTAGTCAGGATATCGCATATATTCAGAGAAGCTAATGTGTGTGTGCGGATATGTTAGCAAATAAAGGGTATGAATGCAAGGAGTACATTTTTTATGAGGAAGCGCCAGAGATGCTGCGTTACATATGGAAATTGATAGTTCTGCTTGTGGAGATCCTACTAATGGGTCGATTTAGTTTCTTTTCATTTTGGGCTTAGACCCTCTTTGTTAGCAAAAAAAAAATAGTAAATTTTAATCACTAGTTTGTTTGATAAAAAAAAATATTAAACTAAACACATCCAAATTTGTAATGTTGAAGATTAAATATGCCTAATTGGCTAGTACTTTAAGAAAAAATTTACATGAGAAATCGATCAAAAGGAATGATATGTCGTTTAGTTAGCTCTGAAGTCATATTCAGATGGATCCTCTATGAAGGTATGCATAGCGATTTACAACATATAGTGTCATATATTTTTAAGGTTAATTGCACTACTACAAATAACACATATAATGACGGTTGTGAATTGCATATAATCTCAGCTACACAAATGAGGTAATGGACGGCGCCATGAAAAGCAACCACTTGTCACCTCGAATAATATAAAGCAGAGGTTAGAAATTAAAAAGTTGTGGGTTTGATCCCAAACATCAGCATTTTCAGCATTTTCAGAACTGGATGGCGTGTCAATGTTTTTACCTCGGTTTTATTTAACTCCGAGGTAATATCTCAATGTTATTATCTCGGTTTTATGAAAAATCAAGGGATGTTTTTTTTGTACATTTCTTTACACCTGTATTACAGAACCATATTTTTAGAACCAATTATAGAATTATAGAACCATAT
Organism: Lathyrus tuberosus; assembly: GCA_022829125.1. Classification (NCBI taxonomy): domain Eukaryota; kingdom Viridiplantae; phylum Streptophyta; class Magnoliopsida; order Fabales; family Fabaceae; genus Lathyrus; species Lathyrus tuberosus. Next base: position 104,342 of record JALAZF010001003.1, on the reverse strand, counting down.
TTTTTATAACTTGCATTACAGAACCATTTCCAAAACTAAAACAAAGGAGTATGAAACAAAAGCAATAACCAAAATTGAAAGTTGTGTAGTATGTCAAATAGGATTTGTCACTAGTCCTTAAGCACCTATAGTTTGAACAACATTTGAAACTAATTAGGTTAATCAACAACAACTTTAAATATATAGTACAACGATTAAAAAAGAGTAAAATGATTAATTATAAATTTCAAAGGGATATAAAGCATTTACTTACTAGTTTTTCCATATCCCCTCTTCTTGATCACGACGAATAGCATGCACATCCTCTGAATCATTTTCTTCAGATGCTTGACGTACATGTGTTGTTAAACAAGGCGTCTCATAGTTAAAATCTTGATCTTCATCAATACTACCAGAAAGATGTTTACCTTGAAGAACAATTAACCATGTAGTGTTAGAAGGATCAGTGAGATAAAAAAACTTGATTTACATGGGATGCCATGATAAAAGGTTCGTCCTTATAAGTTGCCTTACGAATATCAACACGTGTGAATTCTAATTCATCGATTTCTACACCAGTGTTACTGTCAATCCACTTGCACTTAAATAAAGGCACTTTAAAAGAAACATAGTCAATCTCCAAAATCTCCTCAATGACCCTAAAGTACTCCCTAGATGCTAGTACATGATTGTTATCTTTGGAACTAGAAAAGTACATGGATTCAGCATGAACCATAACCCCACTATTTTGCATGGTGCTACGATCATCCTTTGATTTTGTATAGAATGAATATTTAGAAATGTCGTATGCACTCCAAGTAATTATAGTAAACTTAGGCATACGTGACAACCATTTGCAAAGATCTGATGCACTACTCTCTTTAGAAATACTTTCATTAAACCAATTTATGAAAGTTTTGTTATGCTATATCAACAACCATTTTTCATTCATCCGGGGGAATTTTTCCTTTAAAAGACTTGTGAGCAGTCAAGTAAGGTTGAACTTCACTAAAGTTATTCAATATATGAAAATGTGCTTGAAGAACCACATCTCGGGAAAATGTCGTAACATTTAAACCTTGAATACCTCTACCATCATTAAATCCATTATGACGAGACTCAGGAATTCATATAAAGGAAGATTTTGATAAATAGTTTGTACAAAACTCAATAGTTTCTTCTATGATGTACCTTTCTACAATCAAAGCTTCCGGAAGGTGATTATTCTTTGTATACCCTTTAAAAATCTTCATATAACGCTCTACCAGAAACATCCACCATAAATAAACTGGGCCACAAATTCTAATCTCCCTTACTAAATGAACAACTAAGTGAACCATAATGTCAAAGAATGATGGAGGGAAAACATCGCTAATTGGTAATAGATGACTCCAGCTTCGTGTTCCAAGTCATCTAAATTTCCAGGATCAATAACTTTACTACATATAACAATGAATAATAAGCACAATCTGGTTATAGCCACCCTTACATTTCTTGGTATAGTGCCACGAATAGTCACTGGTAGAAGTTATTGCATTAAGACATGACAATCATGAGATTTCAAGCCAACTAATTTGTGATCATTCTCTGACATGAGTTTATTCAAATTTGGTGAGTACCATTGGGGAACTTTGATACCCAACAAATAATTGTAAAAACTCTTTTTCTCTTTTTCAGAAAGAATGTGACATGCTGGGGACAAATAAATTTTATTTCCTACTTCTTTTGGAACTAACTCTTGTCATATACCCATCACAACCATATCTTTGCGGGATTTCTTAGTATCTTTTATCTTGCTTTTAATGTTAAGAATTTTTCTAATCAGACTATCACATACATTTTTCTCCACATGCATCACATCAAGATAATGTCTTACATCAAGACTAGACCAGTATGGAAGATCAAAGAATACCGACCTCTTTTTCCGAATATTTTTCTCCACGGACTTTTTTGTTTCTTTCGAAAGAAAACCTTAATGTGTTGTTGTTTTCTATAAACTTGCTTCCCATTTAAGGGCTTTGGAGAGATATCAAATTCCTGCTCTCCATTAGAAGCCTTTCGCAATCTACGATATGGATGATTAGGTCTTAGAAATTTTTGATGCCCAAGATAAAATGTCTTTTTTTCCTTTTTGTAATTGGTGGTAACATGTATCAACTTCACATATAGGACACGCTCTATGTCCCTTGACGTTGTACCTAGACAAATTACCGTATGCAGGAAAGTCATTGATTGTGCAAAACAACATGGCACGCAACTTAAAGTTATCACATACACATCATCAACATCAACACCTTCCTCCCACAAAAGTCTCAAATCTTCAATCAATGGCGTTAAATGAATATCAATGTCATTGTCTGGTTGTTTTGGACCCGAAATCATCATTGATAGCATCATATATTTGCGCTTCATGCATAACCATGGAGATAGGTTGTAAATTATGAGAAGAACAGGCCATGACGTATGGTTAGTACTCAAATTACCAAAAGGGTTCATTCCGTCGGTGGAAAGTTCAAGCCTAAGGTTCCTTGGTTCAAGGGAAAAATCTAAATACAAAAAATCAATTTTCTTCCAATGCAATGAATCAACTACATGGCAAATTTTTCCATCACCCAGTCTTTCATCTGCATGCCATCTATTATTTTTTGCGTCTCTAGCATTAGGAAAAAATCCCTTGAACCTTGGAATTATCGGTAGGTACCACATTACCTTGGCAGGAATACACTTGCTAGTTACACCATCAACGTCATCAACACCATTGTCCTTCTTCTTGTAGCTTGACTCCTCGCACCTTGGGTACTCCTTCAAGTTTTCAAAATCTTTCCTATATAATATACAATCATTACGACATGCATGTATTTTGACATAGTCCAAACCCATTGGACACAAAATCTTCTTGCCTTATAAGTACGGTTCGGCAGCGTGTTACCTTTGGGAAATATTTCTTCCAACAATTCAAGCAATTTAGTGAAATTTTTATTCGTCAACCCACCTTTTGCCTTAATATTAAATATTCTTAACACAACTGACAATCTTGTAAAATATTTACATCCCAAAAACAACTAATCTTCCATGTCTCTTCTCAAAGTATCTAACAATGTGTCTTTTTGAAAGCATCAACTTCAATATCACAAATGATGTCTTCTAGGGTATCATTCATAACTTCATCATCTTTAACTGTATGTGACAGAGGTCTCTTATTTGTCGCTTCACCATGTCATACCCATTTCGTGTAATTTTGAATAATTCCATCACAACCACAATGATTGAATATAACATCCATATGATGTTATTTCGTATTAAAGCAGTTTTTACAAGGACGATAAAAAATCCCATTATTGTCAAGAAGGTTTTTTTTTCTGCGAAATCAAGAAATTGTTTCAATCCATTCTCATACTTTACACTTAATCTATTGGCTTTCATCCTACTACAATCCATAATCACATAAAGCTTCTGGAAAAAAATAAAAATAAAAAAAGTACAAAACCATAATACACAAGAACAACAATAATGGAGAATAAGACGAACAACAACGATGGAGAATAACAAGAACAACAGTAATGGACCAAAGCAACAACAACAACAATAATAACATATTGGATATTAATGGTGATCTTTCGTTCGCTAGGGCTCATTGGAGAATAAGTGGTCTTTCGTTGGCTGGAGAAGAAATGTTCATTTGCTAGGGATCCTTGGAGAATAAGTGTTCTTTCGTTGGCTCGAGAAGTGAATGAGGTAGACATTGAGTGAATAAAAAATACAAAGAATTTTTATCGCGATTTTACTGAAAACCGAGGCAACATATCCGACGTAAAAATTTTAAAAATAAGGGCGCATTTTTTATTCTAAAAAGAATAAAAAATTAGAGACTATATATTTTGGTTTTCTTAAAACCTGAGGTAACATATCTGACGTAAAATCTATTGAAATTAAAGGCGCCTATTTGATTCCATATAAAACATAAAAATGCAGGAGCTGGGAATCGAATCTCAAACACTTAGCATATTGTTATGTCGACTTTACAAAGAACCGAGGTAACCGATTCTTTTTTTTAAATCAAGGCGATCCCGATACATATACCCTTGGTTTTATATTGTTCGTCGTGAAAGCTTCATCATCAAAAGCATTATTTGTTGTAGTATTGTGGTTAAAAGAGTCTTCATACACATTTGTCACGACTAATATGTTGCTAAATAAGGGTCTGCAAATTTTATCATGGTTCAACTGTAGCTAACTCCAGCTACATACACAAGATCTCTCAAACATTTAAAACAACTGATAAGCATGCCTACCAATAATAGTTCTAGAAGGTCAAAATCACCATCAGGGAATCCATATGACTCGAATGCTGGAATTACACTAAATCTATGAAGAATTCTGAATTAATCTTGATGAATAAGATTTAATCTTTTTGATTGATTATTACTCTTGTTCTTCACTCTTCACTTGAGTGAAGCAACCAACCTTGATTGCAAGATAATTCTGTTGCACATTTATTATTGAAGAAGAAAAGAAAAATGAATTGGAGAAGAAAATAGAAATTAGGGTTTTGGAGAAAAGAGGAAGAAAATGAATAATTCTGCAGAGTTTCTCTCTGCTTTCAAACTGTAGTTTTTATTCGATTTTTCTCTATGCAGCTGCTTTTTTACAATGTTAGGGTACCTTCTTATTTATAGGATGAGATTTCTTGTACACCAAGCAATCTCAAACTAACCTAACTAACTAATTTAAAACAAACAAATAAAGTTAAGTCTTAAGTTCTGTTGAAAACACACTTCTTTGACATTTCGACATTTAAGTGTTTCGACATCTCTTTGCTTCTGTCGAGCAACATGCTTCAACACAAGGAATTACATTCTAAACACACCACCTAATAGCATAAACACATAGCCAACTGTGAATTTTCTATCATCACCATCACTACACCAACTTGAGTTGATGTTACCCACTAGCTTGCATTCTTTTCCTTCATCAGCTGCAGGAAAAAAAATTCCATATTTGAGAGTTCCTTTCGGATACCTTAGTATCCTATTCGTTGTTGCTAGATGTGATATCTTTGGCTTTTACGTGAATCAAATCACCATACCTACACGATATGCTAGATCATGCCTTGTGTGACAAAGGTATCTTAATGATCCAATAAGTCTTATGTACTGTGTTTGGTCGATATCATCTTCCTCCGAGTCTTTCGACGGTTGTAGTCATGGTTCAGTAAGTGTCGAATTCAAATTGCAGTCTTCCATCTCAAATCTTTTAAGTATCTCGCTTGGATATCTTCTTGGATGCATCATCAAGCTTTTACTACTCTTGTAGAATTCGATGCTAAGGAAGTATGAAATGTCACCCAGATCATACATTTTGAATTCCTTGTTAAGATCACCTTTGAAGTCTTCGATCACTTACTTGCAGCTACCTGTTATCACCAAGTCATCAACATAGAGACATAGTATAAGTAATTCACTATTGCTTATTCTTACATATACTCCATGCTCAGTTGTGCACTTCACAAATTCCTTTTCCCTTAGAAAGATATATATCTTCTTATTCTAAGCTCTTGGTGCTTTCTTAAGTCCATACAGGGATTTATATAGCCTGTATACCTTGCTTTCTTCGCCTTGTTTCACAAATTCAGCTGGTTGTGCAACATAAACTTCTTCATATAAGGGGTCATTCAAGAATGCACATTTCACATCCATCTGAAACATATGTCAGTTGTTCGTGTTTTCTAGACCAACAGCCAACCAGTTATTTTCTAAAACAAGAACAAATAAATAGAGAGAGTAAGGGGGTTGGTTGCACAAAGGGAATGTGTTAGCACCCAAAACGTCTATAGTACTCTATACAGACCTCTTTGAAATATCTAAGCTTTTTTGTTTGAAAATGGTTTGCTTGTAAAAGATTGGGGAGATGAGAAAAAAAGTATTCTTTTATTAATTTTGTGTTTGACAAGATTTCCTGAGCCTCGTGCCTACGTACCCACAAAGTGCATTGGAGGATCAAAACCTCGTAGTTCGTGGTAAAAATAATAAAATAGTGTGTTTTGATTCATTTTAAATGAAAAGACAAGTTGTAATTTTAAGGAGAATACTACAACTAATCACCCACAAGTAATGAGAACTTTCCAACACAACGAGAAGGACTCCAACTTGGATAAAGATCAACAAGTATACCATTAACTCTCACAAGTGGAAAGGAATTACCATCAATACTACGGGGATAGGAGAATTACATCTCAACTATGGAAATGACTCATGTCTAAACTTTATGAAAAGTTTTAAAAGGAAAAGTGCAAAAGGCACAAAATGATTTGAATGATTTTTTGTATTTTTTAAGTCTTTTGAAATTTTTTAATATGCTTAAGATGTCTTAGCATTTATTAAAGAAAAGATTTTGAAAATGCACTTGACAAAGGCAAGGTTTATTATGAAAGAGGTTCTAGTTTGAAAGAAGAAGATTTTGAAAAAGGGAGAAGATTTTAAAAATTTAAGAATGGGAGGAGATTAAGAGACTATCCTATTGCATAAAATTAAAGTTAGGGATAAATAAAGATCTAACCAAGAGAAGATAGCAAGCCCCGTGACATAAGTCAATCTAGAATTCCCTCATTTGGATTAAGCCTCAAGCAAGCCAAATAAGCAATAACAATCCAAGCATCAGATGAAATCAATAATAACCAGGATGAGGTTTCAAGAGAATCCTTAGGCCAAGGGTACCAGATGAATCCAAATAGGTCTTAAGATGTACTTCCAAGCCAAGGCCAAGGTCTTAATTCTAAGTCCAAACTCCATATCAATGCATAGGGTAGTAACATCAAGTCCATGAAAGTAACCAAGTTTTTTAGGAGAAAGTCCAAATGGACAAAATAAAAAGAGCATAAGCATAAAGACAAGTCCAAGTGGACAAAGAAATAAAATCAATATGATAATATGATAAAATGCCGAAATAAAAGCATAAAGTAAATTGTAATAAGTAAAGAGTATAAAATAAATGACTTCAAAGTAAAGAAATAAAACAAAAAAGTTAATAAGTTAGTGATTAGAAAAGAAAGGTCAATTTGTCATTTTTTGGAGAACACTCAACTAAACATCCACAAGCATGAAAACATGGTCTTATACATTACCAAGAGAAGGGCTTCAACTTGGATAAAATCAACAAGTATGCCACTAGCTCTCTTAGGTAACAAAAGATCCAATCTATTTCACACAATACCATGGAGAATAGGAGGATGAAAATCTCACTTATAAAAATGACTTAGTTTCCGATTCGGGACAAATTTAGCACTATGTTAAGCAATCGTAGCTCAACCTATAAGAAATGTCATACTATAGGAGGTCGGTCAATAATAATATTTATGCTAATACAAGCTAGAGAAATGACATGTAAGTCATTCTCCTAAAGCTTGTCACACCAAAAAGAAAAAGAGAAGTGGTCTCATCTTGATCAAGGACTTCCATCAAAGATCAAAGGCAACCTATCACTACTCCAAAGTGAAGTGAGTGATCCAAATGATCACTTCAACATCATGTTTGAAATAATGAAGGTTCATACATCTTTGATCATAAAAAATCCATGATGTTAAAGATTTTCATCAACCAAAAAGAAAAAATAAGAAGGGAGATGAAGAAGAGGCAGCAAGAAAACAAAAACAACAACTTGAATCCAGGGATTGATCAAGTTATCATCAAGATCAATCATCCATTTTGGTGGATTAGGGTTTTCACCCCATCAACACCCAAGATCCATTGAGCTTGATGAAACTTGACCAAATCAACCAAGATTCAAGTCAAACAGAAGTCAACAATGGTCAACAAACACAAAAATGTAGTGATATGAATTAATATGCATCAAAATTAATTTTAAAATGAAAATAAACATGAAAATGTAAAAGATGCATCAAACAAAATCACAAATGACCAAGAAAAATCAAGAAAGTTAGAAATAATGCAAGAATGTTATGGAAAAGTTTTGACAATTTTTTAATGCATAAAAGTATTTTTAAACAATTTAAAATGCAAGGAAAAAGAGAAAAAATCATGAAAAATATCAAATGACAAAATAAAAATATGAAAAATATATCATCACAAAGAGAAAAATAGAAGAAAATTTTAGAAATTATTTTGGTATTTTTTGGATAAAAAATGAAATTACTATGATTTTTTTAATGAAAATGCAATTAAAAATAATAACAGAAAAAAATAAAATGAGAAAAAGGGAGGAGCGTAGGATCAAGCCTCATTAATTGACATGGCAGATCCCACGCTCCTAAGCTGATGAGGCATGGTAGAAATTAAGTCAGAAATAACACCAGAATACATTCAAATTCAACCAATCAAAACATTTCAAAATGCCAACGTAGAAGACACCTTATGTCATTGTCCAACCTCTTCAGTCATCTTCTCCGGTTAGCTTTCACCTGAGAATCCATAATTGGTAAAGATAGGTCATGAGACCTATGCCATTGTGACTATCTCATCAAGGCGAACTCAACCTCACTCTCCATTTTCATTTATTGAAAAGTTGTAGAGAGAATTTTGAGGAAAATCAGAAGAACACAAAAACACGAAAACAAAAATTAAATTATGTACAAGAAGAATCAACACCAACTAGGTTAGGGGAAATGTTCAGCAAGCCAATGACTACATTGTGGTAACTTGTTTGAGTGAAAATGGAGGTTCAAACTACCTTGTCCAAAAACGATCTGAGAAGCTCTGAAACTAAATTTGGTTGGAGCAATTTAGTGACTTTTAGAGCTTGGAATTTGTTGTAGAAGCTTCAGAGGAACACGATGAAGCTTATGGAATCAATAAATGAGAGTGAGAGTGGCTGGAAATTGAAACACAATATCTCACTTTTTTTTGTAAAAAAATTGAAGGTGGGGCATGGGTTTTCTGGCTCTCAAAAGCTTGGGAATGAAGGTAGAATGAACCTATATTTATAGCTGAAGATAATGGAGTGCCGAGAGGGGTGAATTGAGTGGAAATTGAGTGAATTTGTGCACACCTTCATCATGCCAAAAGTGTGACTCTCAAGTCATCAAAAGTCAACTAAAACTTGTGTTTCAAGTGCTAAACAACTTCTGAATACTTGCTAAACTTGATTAGGTACAAAGTTGAACTTTAATTTGGCATCTAATTGGAATTAGAATGAATCAAAAATCTGATCATGGAGTTTTCTTTAGTTTCAAGTTACAATGTTTGCATCAATGGGGAACCATACTCAAGAGGCTTTTTTCTACCATTCTTCTTGCAATGTATAGTTCTCATGGCCTAGTTTACAAGGTGCCAAGAAAGCATTCATTTGGACATCTGAGGAGAAAGTTATGATGTGTTGAAGTTGGCATGAAAAACTGGTCATCATACTTAGAAAAATTTGAAGTATTTGAGGCAGAAAATGACCTATAATGTTCCAACAAATTGCAAGGTCTTTCAAGCATAATCTGATCTTGATCCTTGAAGCAAACTTGTAGAGGACATTTTAAATGATATTGTGCAAAAAGAATCAGCTTCAAAGGATAAAAATTGAAGAAGTTGTGATCCTTGAAAGTTTGAGAAAAAATAACTTTAAAATAGGTCAAATTTCACTAAGTCCACAAATGACCTATAATGTCTTCAAACTTTTGATGGTCCTCCAAGCATAATTGAATATTTTCATGTAAAGATAAGTTATGGAGAATGTTGAGAAGATTCATATGCAAAAAGAAGCGCTAAAAAATATGGAGAGTTGAAGGAGTTGTAGTCCTTGGAACTTTGACTTGAAAATGTTGACTTTTTGGTCAAGCCTTCTTGAACCAACTTGTATACTTGAGATTTTATTGCACTTCAAGGCACATGGATGATCATATGAACCCAAAATAAGATGTCCTTGAATGTAATTTGATTAACTTGACCAAGGCTTGTGATAACTTGTTGAAGAAGGCATGGAAATAAACACATGAACCTTTTACTTTCTTGAGAAATAGGCTACACAACCTTGAGGCACTCTTGCTAAAAATGATATAGGATGATGCTTGAGAACATAGAACATGACATTTGAAGCCATATCTTGAGAAATAAGTCCTTGGGAGCCAATGGATGTTCACACTTTGACTTGAGGGATCAAAACCCTGGTCGGGGAACCAAGCATGGTGCTCTTGATGAAATGCTCTACCTTGCACAATGAGCTTAAAGAAACAAGACATATTTTTATATTTTAATTAACGGTTAGTTAAACAATAAGCATATAAACATAAAGATGAAATACACACAAAAAGGTGCTTGGTAATCTTAAAAACAAAACCCCCAAAGGATGATAGGCAATAACAAAATGTGTGATCTTGTTTATGTAAAAATTATAATAATAAGTGGGCCTTAGGGTTAAAAATTAGGGTATGACAAAATTCTTAAATGCCTTAGCTACATTGATTGGTTCGGCATCTGCATAGAAAGCATAGATTACCAACTCACCTTCATCATTGACCACATCATCTGATGTAATCACATATTCTTGCAATCTTGCATGCATGTGTCTCATCTTTGAGGTCTTCTTGTGCTTGCTTGGCCTCTGACTTCTTCTTGTTGAACTTTTATTTTGAGTTCACTTGCTAGTTCTTCACATAGGATTCTCACTGAATCCTTCTTGACATTTTTAGTCCAATCCCATTCCTTAAGCCCATCTATGATCACGTCCCTGCTGATCACTACTTGCTTGTTCACTGGGTCAAACAACTTGTATCCTCCAGTCGAATGATGTCCTATTAGAATCATTTAACTCGACTTGTCATCAATTTTTCTTCTCAACTAATCAGGTGCATGTATATGTGTTATTGATCCAAATACTTTCAAATGACTTAACCTAGGCTTGACACCATACCAACATTCTTCTGGTGTGATTCCTTCTAGCCTTTTAGTCAGAAATCTATTAAGTATGCATGTTGCAGTCGACACAACTTCTCCCTATAATTCTTTGGGTAGATGCTTACCTTTCAACATAATTCGCACCATATTCATGACATTTATGTTCTTTCTTTCAGTAGTTCCATTCTATTGTGAAGTGTAGGGTGGTACCACCTCATGAAAAATCCCTTCTTTCTCACATAATATGCTGAAGTCGTTCGATACATATTCTCCACCCCATCAGTCCTCGGAATCTTGAGCTTTCAACAACTTTGTCTTTCAACTATAGATTTAAACTTGGAAAAGACCTCAATCACTACATTTTTTCTTGATCAGGTAAGTCCATAGTTTTTGACTGAAATTATCTATGAATGTGACAAAGTATTTATTACCTCCAATCGAATCTACCTGGATATGACCACACACATCATAGTACATGACTTCAAGAATTGCCTTTCAAACATGTGTGATGAGCATCCTGAGTCCAAGTATCATTGGCCCTTGAATCTTTCTTCATCTCTTGTTATGACTAACAGAAACATCTCTTCTTCTTCATGCTTTGCCAGGTTTGCACCATTTTCTCTATTCTTTTTTTTTCTAGGACACTCACTAGAGTAGTGATCGTACTTCTGACAATTGAAACATTGAATGTGAATTTTGTCAGGTTTTCAACCACCACCCCTTCCTCTACCAACAACATCACCTATGTGGTTACTTTGGCATGAGGTTCTTCTTTAATTTGACGAATTTCCTTCTTGGTGGTTTCTTTTACCAGTTGAATTATTGTAGCATCCTCTACCTTTGTTGTCGAACCATTTTCCTTGCCTTTCTTTTCTCTTGCTGATTGCGCATGCAAAGCCATAATACTTTTCGACTTACTTATAGATCTTTCAACCATTCTTTGTTCATGAGAATAAAGTGTCCCTTAAAGCTCTTTCTTTGTCAATGTTGAAAAATATTTTGACTCGATTATGGCTATTATGTTATAATCGAAATTTGGAGCCAATGACCTTAAGGTCTTTGTGACAACTGATCTTGATGGCAACGCCTCTCTGCATATCTTGATTTGATTCACTAGTTAACCCTAGTGTAGAAATCAGTTATGCTTTCATTTTCTTCTATCTGAAGCAATTCATACATTCTTTTGTGAGTTTGTAACCTCACCTATTTCACCTTTCCAGCACCTCCAAATGATTTCTCCAAGATTTCTCGTGCTTCTTTCACCAAATCTATGTCACTGACCTTTTCAAAATTATATGGATCAACGCATTGACTAATCATAAAGAGAGATTTATAATCTTTCTTCTTTAATTCTTTGTGTTCTGCCTTTTATTCATTCGTCGTGTTTTCTGCAAGCGGTGTCACTTCCTCCTTCACAAAATCTCAAAGATCTTAATAGCATATAATTATCTTTATCTGCTTGCACCAATTCTCATAATTCTGATTCTTCAGAATTGTGAGACTCTCTGAAAAATGCCCATTCGGATGATTCATGCGCTAAGCTTCGCAAGAATTACACAGTCAATGCTTAATATACCATATGATGGAATTACACCAAACCTATGGAGAATTCTGAATCAATCTTGATGAATAAGATTCAATTTTTCTGATGTATTACTACTCTTGTTCTTCACTCTTCACTTGAGTGAAACAACCAACCTTGAGTACAAGATGATTCTACTGCACATTTATTATTGAAGAAGAAAAAAAATGATTTGGAGAAGAAAATATAAATTAGGGTTTTAGATAAAAGCGGAAGAAAAAGAATATTTCTGCAGAGTTTCTCTCTGCTTTCAAACTGAAGTTTTCATTCAATTTTTCTCTATGTAGCTGCTTTTTTTACAATGTTAGGGTACCTTTCTATTTATAGACTGAGATTGCTTGCACAAAAAGCAATCTTCAACTAACCTAAATAACTTTACTAAAACAAACAAATAAAGATAAGACTTAAGTTCTGTAGAAAACACATTTCTTCAACATTTCTATATCTAAGTGTTTCAACATCTCCTTGCTTATATCGAGCAACATGCTTCGACACAAGGAATTACATTCTCAACACACCACCTATTCTTATATGACATCAGATACACCTGTGCATAACCCCTATTCTTATATGACATCAACATTTATTTGAAGTAAGATTGCAACAAATCAAGAGTGTATTGGAGGTCAAAATCACTATAAATAGGAAGGGTTATCCCAAGTATGCTTACTTATTCCTAACTTAACTTATGACTTATTCACACATTGTGAAGTTTTAATTTAAAATAACCAACATATTCAAATAAAATAGAAGAAAACTTAGATAAAATTCCTTAGGTGTAATTTTTACTATTTTCCAATGAAAATATGACAAGTGTACTTAAATATCATTTAGGGAGTAAAAGTAGAAGGAAATTGCATATGTGTAGTAGGAAATTATACATTTTTAATATTTTCATTGGAAAACAGTAAAAACTACACCTAAAGAATTGTATCTAAGTATTCTACAATAAAATACCCAATAACCAATTATCAGTGGTTTTTATGCTTTCATTTACCGTTAATTTTCGTTAATCTTGTCATGTTTTTATTTGCATTTTATTTCTGTTTACCGCATTTTATGCTTGGTTGTGTTGTTTTAATGTTTTCAGGGTTAAATAAGTATTCAAGCAGGATGTCGGTAGAGGTGCAGCAAAAACCCCAGTTTTTAGATGAAAAAGACATGGAGACAGTGGTCTGTTACGACCACTCGTAGCACGTGCTGCTGGCTGTAGCAGCCTGAGCCCCAAATCTCTTCAATGTGCAAACCAACTACAATGGTCTGCTACGACCACCCGTAGCACAAGCTACTGGTTGTAGCAGACACTACGGGCACCCGTAGCACATGCTACTGGCCGTGTCAGAGAGACGGGGAGATTTTATTTCTTTCCTTTTTCGGCGAGATTTGGCACTAATTATTGATTTGGCTATTGTTAAACCTGATTTTATTGTGAAATTAATTTTGATTCATTAGGGGAATAGAAAATAAGGGGAGATCTTTTCTATTTAAGCGGTTTTTGGGATATTATTTTGGGGCTTCTTCTGGGAACGAAAGAAATACAGAGTAAAATTGGAGAACACAGAAGCTTTGGTGAAGGGCAGAGTTTCATGATTGGAAGCTATTAAAGATCCACTTTGTAACAAATTTCTACCCCACAAAATACTCACGAATAAAGTAAGTAATTAAAGATTAATTGTCGCGGTGAGAATCGGATACCGTAGCTATTATATTAACTAGGTTCACAAATATTAATTCACCACCGATCTTTAATTTATCCAAGGGAAGGGTAAAAGAGCGAATAACCTGAAATATGCAATGCAATGCAAAGCAAAAGAGAATCTAAGGTTCGGGGGTTGGTTATACCTAGGGAAGGTGCTAGCATCCTAAGTATCTGTAGCACTTTACAGAAACCTCTTGTTTTATTATGTTATTTGTTATTTTGTCTTCTAAAGGGTGAAAAGGTAAAGGGAGACCTAAAGTGTTAGTCCTAAGTATGCTCGCCAAGACATCGCATCTCGTGCCTACGTATCCTGACAGAAATGGAATCAGAGCATTCGTAGTTCCCCTCAATAAGGGTAAACAAAGTAAAAGGAAAAGGTTGCTCGCAAGGATTGACCTTGTGCCTACGTATTATCAAAAGAAACTTTGAGAAATCAGAGCGTCCATAGTTCGGACGCTACGGGTTGCCAGGTTCTAAGAACCAAGAACAACAAAGACAAACAGAATAAACAAGGAACATGCACAATGACAATGAAGTCATCATACAATCCCTTCCTTTGGATTAGGTCAACAAGGAATAGAAAGTAGCAGAAACATGGAAAAGCACCATGTAAATGGTATTAAATAAAAGCACAGACACAGTACACAGAAATACACATGGAAGAACATCATGGTAATCAACGGAAAGTAACATCAATAACGGACACGACAAAGCATCGTGAATCCACAAACACAAAGAACAATTACAGAAAAATGTAGTGGTAAAATAACAGACATTTGCGGCAAAGCATCGCGAGACATAAAATACAATCACGGCAAAACATCGTGAGAAAATATTAATAATAAAGAATTAAAATGTTTTTGTATTTTTTTTAGAATATACAAATAAAATAGAAAATGATAAAAATGTTTACTTTTTTATTTGCAAGAAATTATAATTCATAAACAATTCATGTAAATTGAAACAAGTCCAAATAGAATAATCCAAATTACCCAAAACCGTTGAACTAAAATAAAAGGTACAGGCAGCAAGATTTTAGGGAAATGAAAATGAAAATTCAGTAGCAAGATATTTTTCACATTTTAGTATACAAATAATTAACTAGAAATAAAATGCTAAAATGAGCAATTAGAATATTTTTTGGTTTTACCAATATTACAAAAATAAAAATTATTTTTATATTTTTTCAAATATTTAACAAATAATTAATTAAGTTAGAAGAAAAATATTAAAATAAAAGATAAAATATTTTTAGCATTTTTCCTAACATTTAAATAAAAGTAACTAAAAATCAAATTTTACATTTTTAATCTTATACCAAATAACTAATTGAAACTAAAAAAATATATCAAAATAAGTGATAAAAATATTTTTGGTCTTTTTTCTAATAATATTAAATGAATTAAAAAGAGAAAATTAAAAGACAAATAATCAAAATTATAAATAAAAAGCTAACAAACTCCCACAAAGAGGGAGTGGAGCGGTTCATCATTTAGGAGAGAGATTAAAAAATTTTCAAAAACACAACATTAAGTAGATACTACACAAGCCAATAAACAGACTTAAATATCAACATAGTACAAACATGACTTTTACTATATTATATACACAATAAGCACACTATTCATCCTACACACTTGCATAATAGTATTAATGACATTTAATTAGTATACAATACACTTTTGTCTTTACACACACATTTATTAATTAAAAAAAAACAAAAAAAACTCACATAAAAACACATGACCAGCCAAACACATTTTAATTTAATAATAATAATAAAAAGAAAAAAATTTAAAAATAAAGATTACCAAGTATAGCTTTTCTCCTTCCCTGCTTCACTTACACGAACATGCAGCCTTCCTACTTTCTCTCCCTCGCGTCTTTTCTTCAGCAACGGCAGGTGCAGTTTGTTGTTGTGGATGCACAACACTTCTTTATGGTGAAGGTCAGATCACGTAAGCAAAGGCGGAGGGTAAGTGTGTAGTAGTGTAGTATGATGTTGGTGGATTAATGTGTGTTAAGGTTCTATGTGTAGTCCGAGAGATAGAAATGTGGTAAAATGAAGTGAAGTTTGTTTGATGAAATTGGATGGAGAGAGGAAAAGTGGTGATGGTTAGTGAAGTTTTTTTTGTGTCCTCTTTGTTTTTTATAATGCATATATATAGGACTAGAAAATAGACAAAAATTATAATAACAATTAACACAATATTTTTTTGTTTTTTTATAATGAGAAAAAAATAAAAAGAATTACTTATTATGTTTTTGTGTTTTTTTAAGAAAAAACATAATTAAGTATTGATTAAATAGGATGTTTTTATGTTTTTTATAAAAAAAGAAAATATTAATAAACAAATTAAAAATAAAATTAATTAATAAAAACAAAAATTTAAATTAAATAGCTAATTAATCTAAATAAATTAAATGATTATTTAACTTAAAATAAATAAATAAAAATGATTAAAAAACGAAATAAAAGGTCGGGCAGAAAAGTCCTCGAAAAAATAAAATGAACACACCAAAATAATCAGCGCGAAATAAACATATTGGAAAAATACGTCGTTTGGTCAGATTTTGAAATAAATTTAGACCGGTTTGTCTGTAAATCCAACAAATTTATTCTGACTGACATTTTGGACACTATGCAAGATGAAGTGCATGTTATGCTATGCAGACAATGTGAAACGAAAAACGTAATCTCAGAGTAAAAAATTAGGGTATGACAGATGCCCTTATTTAAGTTTCTTCTATCCGGAGATATGGAGATTAAAATCTTCATCTCGACGTGATAGGAGAGACTTAAATACAAACATGCACAATTTTTGGCTCTAAGATGCCACATGATGCACATGATATGACATGAAATGATATGAATGCAAGACAAAAAAACTGTATACAGAAGTGTTGCCGAAGCACAGTTAAAGACTGAAAGATCCAACGAGGAACAACTTAGCAAACAAAGCAAGATTCCACAGGGAAAAGTATCAAGGAGACACAACTGAAGAATACAAGATATTATGGACATTTTCCAAGGTGATAAAGAGTATCCAGTAATACTTGAAAAAAGAGGGACAAAACCTGAATGGAGATGCATACATCCGAGAAAGCATCAGATGCGGGGAAAGGGTTACAGTCATCAGAGGTTTTGTCAGAAATGCATTGAACAAAACTTTGGGAATGTACAGCAACAACCATCTGTCATACCCCATATTTTGACCACTAATATTTCCCATCATTGTGCAAATCATCATCACAATATGGATGGGCCATTATACCTCATTAGTCTCCCCAAAGATGGGCGAGCATCCATTACAAACAATAATTAGGGTTTCAAGCCCTCTCAGAGCTCTTAGACAAAGGATCAATCAAGAAATGACATGATCTTCAACTTTTCTAGCCTCTCAAACATCCACAATGGATCAAGAGGACTCCCACCTCAAGGATCAAGCACAAGGCTGCAACATACCAAGTGGATTAAGCCTCAAGATCGCCAGTGTCACCAAATTAGGGTTTTGGTCGACTGAGGCCTCCAGATGGAAATTCTCCTCTAGGAATGAGCCAATGCTTCAAAGCATAACATAATATACTCCATGGAACCTCATGAACCAAATCATCAAGTCAATTTAGCCTCAGGGGATGCATTCACTAAAAATCAGGAATTAGGGTTTCTAGACCTAATTCACCCCTAAGTTGACTTTTGGGACAAATCATGAGCCAAGACCTCAAGACATGATTTGAGGGCCTCCAATACACCACATTTATCCATTTGAAACAATGGATTGATCCAAGAAGCTTGATTCCAAAGTTTCAAGTTCATCAGAATGGCTGAAAACATGAAATGCCTTGCTGTTTCCAACACAGTGAAATTTTCACTAAGTCAGAATCTGTCTTGCTTTTTTTCCAAAAGTAGGGGGATTTTTAACTTGGATCCAAAAAGTATCAAGACAAACTATGATCACACATGTGTTGTATCATATAAGAGCTTTCCAAAATGGCCAAGAACTCCATGAAACTCCACTTAATCCATGAGATATGACAATGACAATGTGCCTTGCTGCAAACTGTCATGGCAAGGCAAATTTGTGCATTTTGCTCGATTTGATAAAATTTTACAAATGACAAACAAGTTTATCCATCTGAACACCTCAGGGGGAGACCAAGGAGGGACAAACACTGATCCATCAGCCTCCCAAGTCCTTGGAACCAAAAGTAGCATGCCAAACCTAGAAATGCCTAAAAGGGGGACAAGACTCCAATTTTGTTTTGGAGCATTCAATGGATGCACCAAGGTGGCATGGACTGAGCCCTTTCCAACTGAATTCAGTCAAGACTTATCCAAGAACTAGGGAACCACAGCCCGTGCTATAACCTCTAGTCAATGGCTAGAGGATACTTGGATTCCCATTGATCAACATTGGCCAAACCTCTGCTGCAGTTGCCATTCACTATTACAACCAAGACAAACTTGCTCTACTATAAATATAGCTCAATTGTGATCAGTTTGAGTACACCAAAGCCATCAAATAGATGTTTTCTTCAAAATCTCCTTCTCACTTCCAATTTTGCCTTCTAAGGCAAGTCACTATTGGGTTTTGAGTTTGAGAGCAATTCCAACCAAACCAATCACACACACACCTCATAAACATTATATAGAAGTGATCCAAACACTCACATAACATCTGTAACACCAAAATCACAAAATCACTTGCCAACTGATCGAGTTCTTGACAGAGGTGCAGTTAAGGTACCATCTCAAGTTTCAACTTATTTCAAACCACTCCAAGCATTCAGACACGTCACTTGGCACCCAAGGAAGCTGTGCAAATCATTGGAACCAGCTTGTAACACCTCTAACACAAAACACGATCACAAGCTGCAAGAGGTAAGCATGAGCTCTTCTAACTCTATGATCCATGAAGTTTTTGCTGCACAATAATTTGGCCATATGTTCATAATCATGCATAGAGTGTTTACCCTCAATCAATTGCTTTGTTTGAATCGTGTATGGAATTTCTGAACCTTCATGTAAATTTTAGGGTTCTTGAGGTTTCTCTTTGATTTCTTATTCCATGCTTAAAATAAATGAAATTAGAGACCATAGACATGATCGTGAGGGGAAAACGAGCAGATTGATATGTAGATTGCATGATATAATCAAGTATTCAGTGAGATTGGATAGAAAATGCAAATCTGCAGAAACAGAGGGTGGCGCGTGTTCTTGCCATGTTCTTGGCGCCCTTTTTGAAAATTCAAATATTTGAATTTTGTGATTTTATTTAATTGATTCAAAAATTAATTTCTCTCCGAGTTTTAATGATTTTGAGTTGATTCTTTTTTTAATAATTCACAAAAATGTTAAAATATTTGATTTTACCAAAAAATCCCAAAAATATTATTTATTTCATATATTTGATATTTTTGCAAAGAATTAATGTTTTATTTTTTTTTTAACATTTGAAATATTTTTTCCCCCTTGATTTTCCAAATTTAATTGGTTTCCAATCATTTTGTGGATATAAACATGATTTTTCAAACATTAATCCAAGATCACAACTTGTTTTTCATACATGTTTGATAATTTTGATCATTTTAATTAAGTTTTTATTTAATTAAAATACATTTTAAAATTAATTTAGGGTTTTGATCTTAATCACCCTAAACAAATCATTTTCAAACACTTTAGGCCTCTAATAGAGTGTAAGACGCAACCCTCTTTTGAAAACCAAACAATTTTTGGGCCTCGGTCATTGTATAAGACCCACTGCGTTTTCAAAAATCTCGGCGCGATCGCCATTTCAAAACGAAAATCATCTGGGCCTACCCTCGTATTATAAGACCCATTTCTTTTCTTTAAATAATCTTTGGGCCTCTTGGTAGAGTGTAAGACCCGATCCTTTTGTAAATAAAAACTTTTGGGCCTCATATATTGTATAAGTCCCTCTGTACAGTTTTCAAAACAACGGTGCAATCATCGTTAAAACTTGGGCCTCTCATTGAGTTATAAGCCCCAACAACTTTTCAAAGCACTTTCTCCTTTGATTTTGAATATAATATTGTTATCAAAGTTTTCTTTGTTGAACAACTAACAAAACAGCATGGAAGCTCTACAACGGGTAAGTGTTTATTCGCTTTCATTTACCGCTTTCATATGTATATAAACTATATTGTGGGGCTGCTTCACTGTAAGTCTTCTTTCACATCCTTTTATATACTTGCCAAATATCCACTATGTAATACTAGTATAGTTATTTAGAGTTTTCCCCGGCAACTACGTCTAGAACTAGGTAAAGCCTTGTTGGTCACTCTTAAATACAAACAAAACTAGATCCCCACATAGGATTCTAGATACAGTCTTCTCTTCTCTTGGGGTTAAACAATATGGAACAAATTGAAAGGCAGTATTCTCGGTGAACCTTTTCTCATACTGTTACTCTTAGAAATTATCAAAGAGACTCTACTCCCCAGAGTTGATCTATTCTCCGTGAATAGCATCTCTTGAGTTTCTTCCAAATTCTCGAACTTTCCTGGAATGATCTCTTCTCTGTGAATTGTATTTCTTGAAATTCTCTTGGTTTGGGGACCCACAGGCTTCCTAAAAGCATCCCCGCCTCCTCTTGGGCGTTGTACAAGGACCCTTCGGCTTCTTAGAAGTTCTCATGCCTTCTTTTGGGCTTAATACAAGGACCCTGACGACCTCTTAAAGGTATAAGACAGAACTTAGTCATCCTTTGTTAGAGCAGTCTTTCCGGTGTCAAACCTCTGGCCACTTTAGGGTTGATACTCATCCCTTAATGCCCGTGCCTCCTCTTAGGCATTGTACAATAGATAAAACTCTAGACTTGGACAGTCTAAACTCCTTGAGTCTCAAAGAAATTCTCAAGTTTCCTTTAAAACATAGGAAAAAACTGATCACTCAGAAACCCGACCTCTCTCATGAGGGCTCTCCCACTTGGTCCTGCATATGGATCTAATCCTCGGCAGTAAGATAGCCTCCTCTTGGGCTTTGTACAAATGACTCTCCCCAGCGGAGCTAACCTTTTCAGACTCTCTTGTTGAGTCAAACCCCTTTGTTTAGCCTCCGTCTTAGGCTTCGTATAAGACAGATAAAAGTACTCTCTTGTTGAGTAAAACCTTTTAGCCTCCTCCTTGGGCTTCGTACAAGACACCTATAAAAATCCACTCTCTTGTTAAGTATAAAAGACTCTCTTGTTGAGTCAATATCTCTTTAACATCCGTCTTGGGCTTCATACAAGATACCTATAAAACACTCTCTTGTTGAGTATAAAAGACTCTCTTGTTGAGTCAATCCCCTTTTAGCCTTTATCTCGGGCTTCGTACGAGACAGCAAAACACTCTCTTATTGAGTATAAAAGACTCTCTTGTTGAGTCAGTCACATATCAAACAGGCTCTCTTGTTGAGTCAACCTTTTAGCCTCCGCCCTGGGCTTTATACAGGACAAATAAAAGTACTCTCTTATTGAGTCAAACCCTTTAGCCTCCGCCTTGGGCTTTGTACAAGACACATAAAAAGCACTCTCTTGTTGAGTCAACGTTTTTTACCTCTATCTCGGGCTTTGTACGAGACAACAAATAAAAGGCACCCTCTTGTTGGGTCAATAGCCTCCTCTTAGGCTTTGTATAAGGGAACCTCGGTTGAGTCAATCAACCTTTTAGCATCAAATCTGTGTCTTGCTCACAGTATACAAACATCAACAACTCCTCTTTAGAGATGACAAATTCTCTCTCATCCAAAACCCTTTAGCTTCACATCTTGGGCTTTGAACAAGATACAAATCACCTTTAGCTTCATGTCTTGGGCTTTGAACAAGACACCAAAACAACCTTTTTCCTCCCATAGAATAGGAGGAACTACGATCGCTTTAATTTCCCTGTTTCATTAAACGGGAATACGTAGGCATAAGATTGCAAAAATCTTAGCGAGCATACTAATCAAAAATCCAAAATCCAGTATCTCCATCAAATCAACCCAAAAGCATCAAATCTAAACACATTACCAAACACCTCACAAATAGTCCAGACACTGTGTTCTTAACAAAATAACCGAAGAGGGGCCCACGTCTTAATAGCATCTGTAAACCAACAGTTTTGACTGTTTAACCTCAGTTTGCGAGCAGGGTTAATTGGAGACATCTATTTCCCTTCCTTAATCATCTTAACAGGATAAAAAATGAATCGAACTGTAGTACCCGGGCGATAGTGATTCAAGACCACAAAAATCGCGCTACAGAAAAAATGGCGCCCATCGTGGGGCCCGATTCTCTTTCTTACAATCTTCGGTGAAAACCTTAAGTTCACAATCTTAGGTAGAAAACCCTGAGTTCACAAAGTATATCAGAAATGGCGACTCTGCTGGGGAGTCATTATCTGTATAGGATCATAAGACTAGAGGTCTAGGATGATTAAGACAAATATATATACTGCTTTTCCTAATTGATATTTGTGTTTATTTTTCTACTAATGGGAATGCGTGTGATGCCGCATGTGGAAAGATTGAGTATACACCTAAGATAGGTGATGGCAATACGGGTAATCTTACTAGGAGTGAATCCCAATTAAGAGTCCCCGGTCGACCATCAAACTCAGTGGAGACTCCCTTGGCAGATGCATTGCC
Organism: Lathyrus tuberosus; assembly: GCA_022829125.1. Lineage (NCBI taxonomy): Eukaryota > Viridiplantae > Streptophyta > Magnoliopsida > Fabales > Fabaceae > Lathyrus > Lathyrus tuberosus. The sequence continues at coordinate 81,618 of JALAZF010001003.1, read as the reverse complement.
TATACGACTTCGGTTGTTGAAAGTAGTGTGGTCGACTGGGTTATCTGAGAAGCTGAGGTTTTTAGTAGACTGAAACCATTTTGTAGTGCGGAAGCTATCGGAAATAGTTGTCACGCGATACTACCCTCATTTGAGATCACTCTAAGATACATCAGCTCGCTGGTGATCCGCTTGTTGTTGTTATCCCAAGAAGGGTCAATGATTTTGCGGACAGGTACAAAAAATCACCAGTATAAACCTTTGGGGGGAGTAGAGCCTTGACTTCATGACACCGACCCTTTGACCCCATGTTTTTTCTATGTTTTTGTGTGCTGCATTCATAAATTCATTTAAAAAAAACATTCAAAAAATAAAATCTTCTCTTCTAATATCTCTTTTTCAAATTAAACTAAGACAATGATTGTAAATGTCAGATAAAGAGATTGCCAATGGATTTCAGTTGAAGGAAAACTCACAAGTACACCTTCAAGGTTCCAAAATTAGAGGATTTAAGAGGTTTGGCGAGGATGATCACCCACCCTGAGGCTTTCAGAGCCAAGTATGGAGGACTACTGTCTCTATTAAGGGTCCATGTAATTGAAGCAATCATGTCTACACTCATCCAGTTCTACGATTCGGTTTATCACTGTTTCACATTCCCGGATTATCAGCTAGCACCAACGCTGGAGGAGTACTCTCACCTGACTGATTTACATATTACTGATCAAGCTCCCTTTTCTGGACTGGAAGAAATTCTAAAGGATCAAACCATTGCAAGAGCAATCTATTTGGATGAGTCAGAGGTCAGGCCTCACATGACCACTAAGGGTGGAATCCAGGGTTTGCCAGCCAGTTCTTGACAAAGAAAGCTCTATACTTTGCTAGTATAGGGAACGTGGCCGCTTTCGAGAGCATATTTGTTTTTCTCACCTACGGGTTATTTTTTTCCCAACATCGATAACTTTGTAGATATCAATGCCATTAAGGTTTTTCTAATTGGAAACCCTATACCGACCTTACTCGCGGATGTGTATCATTCGGTACACTTAAGGAATTTATACAGCGGAGGAATGATCACGTGCTGTGTACCCTTGCTTTATAAATGGTTCATTTCCCATTTGCCCAAGTCTGCTGCATTTTGGGATCAAAAGAATACTTTACGTTGGTCGCAGAGAATAATTTCTCTTACTAACTCTGACATCGATTGGTACAATCGAATCTATGACGGGATCAGAATCATTGACCGTTGTGGAAATTTCCCAAATGTACCCCTTACAGGAACTAAGGGAGGAATCAACTATCATCCGATGTTAGTTCATCGTCAATTTGGATACCCAATGAGGGATGTCCCGCGGAGTGCTCATCTGGAAGGTCTTTTCTTCAAGGAAGGAGAAAATGACAGGGCATTAAAGACAGAAATAGTGCATGCTTGGAAACACGTTCATAGGAAAGGAAGAGAGTCTCTAGGAAAACCAGACTGTTTCTCGGTGGAGCCTTATCTCCACTGGGTACAAACTAGAGCTCTCAAGCTGAGGATGCCTTACCCTCGTCAGGAAGTTCTTCCGTTAAGGGACTCTGTCCTTTATTTTATGTCTGATATGGAAAAACTTCAAGTTACTCTCAACAAAGTTCAACAGGAGAAGAGGTCTTGGAGGAACAAGTACCGTATTCTCAATGTGGAGTGTAAGAAAATACAGCAGCTATTGAAAGATAAGGATGCTCTGATTGAGATTTTAGAGCAACATGCTGTAGAAAATCAGGATGACAAGAGGAATTTGCTCGCTCCTTTCACTTGACAAAGGAATGACAACCCAACAACGACTGAAGAGCCCCGGTCAAAGAAAAGGAAAGCACCAGAACCAGCACCTGAGCTCTCTTCAGAGAGGACTCATGACCCTTTAATTTAGATTTCCTTTTACAGCACTTTGTCATCTACTGTATTTCCATTTCCGCAATCTTTGAATTCAATAAAACGGGGTTTCCCCACTGTGTGATATTTGAAATCCAAATTATTGATGTTTCTTTTGATTAAACAAAAAAATAATTAATATAATCATTGCATATCATTCATCATTCTCGCGTAAACGCATTCTTCTTCCCTGCGAATCTCACGTTTGTGTCTCGATTCTAGAGTCAAACTGTCTCATTCGTACAATACTCGGGCCAATCGACAGAAAAAGATGGATGATCTCGAGGAAGTGAACAGAGAGTTAAGAGAAGAGATCGAAACTCTGAAAGAGGATCTAAGAAAGCTTCATAATGACATGCAAGCTCTAGTAGAAGCTCAGATGCAACAACAAAGGACTGTGATCTCAGAGATCACATCTACGCCCATAGTGGAGAAGTATGGTCCTAGGTATAAGATGCCAAAAGATCGTCCCTGGGGCATGCCACTCAACTATATCCCGGAAGGATATATTCTGCCGATCATGCAAGATTCGAAAACTGCAGCAGGAGCCGCTGGGCTTGAAGGTTACAAACTTCGGGAAAGCGTAGATGCTAGGGGAGGCCGTGATGACTATACCACCACCTGCGGTGCACACTGTCCCGAAAGGACAGATTCCACATATACCGTCTGGTGGAAACGAAAGTATGTTCAATAGAATGAATGAGTTCCAGGAACAGTTCCTGGAGATGCAGAAAGAACTGCAAGCCATTCGCGGTCAGGATCTATTTGGAAAAGACGCCGCAGACCTTTGCTTAGTCCCCAATGTGAAAGTTCCGCGCAAATTCAAAGTGCCCGGATTTAAAAAATACAAGGGCAGCTCTTGCCCTCAAAGCCATTTGGTGATGTACGCTCGGCGAATGTCAACTTAGACAAAGAGCCAGGAGCTACTGATTCACTACTTTCAGGATAGTTTAACCGGTGTCGCAATCAAATGGTACATGGGTTTAAACCGCACTAAGATCGTAACTTTCAGAGGTCTTGGCACTGCCTTTGTTCAACAATATAAGTATAACCTGGACATGGCACCAGACAGAGATCAACTTTAAGAAGTATGCTCAGAGATGGCGTGAAATTGCCGCCCAGATTTGTCCACCTCTTGAGGAAAAAGAGATGACAAATATCTTCTTGAAAACCTTGAGCTCATTTTGCTAAGACAGAATGGTCGTCAGTGCGCCTAGTGACTTCACCGAGATGGTGGGCATGGGAGTTCGTCTTGAGGAAGCCGTCCGAGAAGGATGCCTGGTTAAAGACGCTGGATCATCAAGTAGTACAAAAAGATACGGCAGTGCTCTCCCTAAGAAAAAAGAGCAGGATATTGGGAATATCTCTCTCGGAAAGCAAACGCGGCGTTACCAACCAGTAGCAGTTGTAACTCCTGCTATCAACCCTGCGCCTGTCCCTACGTATCAACCTCAGGTTGCACAAAACCAACCTGTAGCGAGCGATTTTGGACGTGGTTCTTAAGCACTATCGCTCTGGGGTACTACAGGTCGATTCATTTTTTATCCTATTAATCTAACTAAGGAAGGGAAATAGATGTCTCCAATTAACCCTGCTTGCATACTGAGTTTAAACAGATGACTGTTGGTTTACAGATGCGGTTTAGATTGTGGGCCTCTCTTTGATTATTTTGTTAAGAATGAAATGACTGGACTATTCATGGGGATTTTGGATAGGTACTGGATTTGATATTTTTAATTAGTGTGCTCGCTAATATTTTTCAATCTTATGCCTACGTATTCCCGTTTAATGAAACAGGGAAATCAGAGCGATCGTAGTTCCTCCTATTCTATGGGAGGAAAATGGTTGTTTTGGTGTCTTGTTCAAAGCCCAAGACGTGAAGCTAAAGGTGGTTTGTATCTTGTTCAAAGCCCAAGATGTGAAGTTGAAGGGTCTATTTGTATCTTGTTCGAAGCCCAAGATGTGAAGCTAAAGGGTTTTGACTTTAGGGAGAATTTGTCATCTCTAAAGGGGAGTTGTTGATGTTTGTATGCTATGAACAAGGCACAACTTTGATGCTAAAAGGTTGATTGACTCAACTGGGATTTTCCTTATACAAAGCCTAAGAGGAGGCTAGTGACCCAACAAGAGGGTGGTTTTATGTGTCTCGTACGTAGCCCGAGAGAGAGGCTAAAGGAGTTGACTCAACAAGAGAGTGCTTTTTGTATCTCGTATGAAGCCCGAGATGTAGGCTAAAAGGGTGCTTAACTCAACAAGAGAGTCTTTTATACTCAACAAGAGAGTGATTTTCTATCTCGTACGAAGCCCGAGATGGAGGCTAAAAAAGTTGACTCAACAAGAGAGTGCTTCTATGTGTCTTGTACGAAGCCCAAGACGGAGGCTAAAAGGGATTGACTCAACAAGAGAGTCTTTTATACTCAACAAGAGAGTGTTTTAGTATCTCGTACGAAGCCCGAGATGGAGGTTGAAAGTGGGTGACTCAACAAGAGAGTCTTTTATACTCAACAAGAGAGTGTTTTCTGTATCTCGTATGAAGCCCGAGATAGAGGCTAAAAGGGTTTGACTCAACAAGAGAGTCTTTTATACTCAACAAGAGAGTGATTTGTATCCCGTACGGAGCCTGAGATGGAGGCTGAAAGGGGTTAACTCAACATGAGATTCTGAAAAGGTTAGCTCCTTTGGGGAGAATCATTGTACAAAGCCCAAAAGGAGGCCATTGTAACTGTTTTAGTTTAGTGACAGGTCCAGTAAGTTGGATATAGAGAAAATCAGTTCTTATATGGGTAATGTTGTGCTTAGGGATTGATTAGAGGATCAGGGTTATTTCCTGTTCTTTAAGGAAATGGGAAATCCAAAGGGTATTGAGACTGTCCAAGTCTACGGGTGTTTTGAGAAGTCGATTCTCGGATAAGTGAATGATCTTTGTACGATGCCCAAGAGAAGGCTGGCAAGTTAAGGGATGAAGGTCAACCCATTAATTGGTCTGACACTTGACTCAGAAAGACAGCTCTAGCAAATTGATGACTAGGTTCTGTTTCTATACCTGTAGAGGTCTCTGGGTCCTTGTACTAAGCCCAAGAGAAGGCGTGAGAGCTTTTAAGAAGCCAAAGGGTCATTCTACAACGCCCAAGAGGAGGCGATGATGCTTTTAGGAAGCCTGTGGGTCCCCAAACCCCGATAAGTTCAAGACATGCTATTCACAGAGAATAGATCAAGCCAGGAAAGTTTGAGAATTTGGAAGAAACTCAAGAGATGCCATTCAAGGAGAAAAGATCATCTCTGGGGAGTAGAGTCTCTTTGACAATTTCTAAGGGTGACAGTCTGAGAAAGGGTTCACCGAGAATGCTGCCTTTCACGTCTCCATATTGGTTAACCCCAAGAAGAGGGAAGACTGTGTCTGTTAATCCTATGGGGATCTAGTTTTGTTTGTATTTAAGAGTGACCAATAGGGCTTTACCTAGTGCTAGACGTAGTTGCTGGGGAAAACTCTAAATAACTATACTAGTATTACACAGTTGATATTTGACAAGTATATAAAAGTTTGTGAAAGAAGACTTACAGCGAGCAGCCCCACAATACAGTTATATACATATGAAAGCGGATAAAGAAAGCAGGTAAACACTTACTCGGTTGTAGAGCTTCCATGCTGTTTGGTTAGTTGTTCAACAAAGAAAGCTTTGATAATAGTATTATATTCAAAATCAAAGGAGAAAGTGCTTTGAAAAGAATTGTTGGGGCTTACAGCTCAAGGAGAGGCCCAATGTTTTATTAGTGATTGCACTGTTGTTTTGTACAGGGACTTATACAAGTGACTGAGGCCCAAAAAGGTTTTCTGTACAAAGTGATGGGTCTTACACTCTCTCAAGAGGCCCAAAGGTTTATTCTTATACAAGTGGTGGGGCTTACAGCTCAAGGAGAGGCCCAGGGTTTTGTTTTGAAATGGCGATCGCACGCGAGATTTTCTTTTAACGTGGAGGGACTTATACAATTTCTGAGGCCCAAAAAGGTTTTGGTTAAAAGGGGATTGGGTCTTACACTCTATTAGAGGCCCAAAAGTTTAAGGAATGGGTCTTATAGCTCAAGGAGAGGCCCAAGGTTTTTGTTTAAACGGTGATTGTGTCGAGGATTTTGAAAACGCAGTGGGTCTTATACAATGACTGAGGCCCAAAAAGGTTTGGTTTTCAAAGGGGTTGGGTCTTACACTCTATTAGAGGCCCATGAGTGTTTAAAAGTTTTGTTTGAGTGAAAATCAAGGAAACCCTAAATTTGTTTTCTTTTAAAAGTAAATATTTAAAGAAAATCAAATAAAAATGATAAAAATACCAAATAAGTTTGAATAAACCACTTGTGATTTTTGTTGAAGGTTTGAAAAATGAGGTTTTAATCACAAGATGAATTAAAACTCATTTGGTTTTGATTTTCAAAGTAGATATTCACTTTTAAATGTTTAAAAAAACAATTAAAAAGGAAATTATTCACAAAAATACTAATTATATTAAATAAATAATATAAACTTAATTTTTTTGTGGAATAAAATATTTCAACATTTTTGTGATTTTTTTTTAAAAAGAACCAATAAAAAATAATTAAAATTGAGAGAGTTATTAATTTTTCAAATCATTAAAAATAATAAGAAAAACAATAAAAAAGTGGAAAAAATAGCAAAAAGAGGATATGGGGCGGCTGTAATACCCTAATTTTTACCCCTAAGATCCCACATATCATTTTGCATCTGCATCACAAACAAGATCACCAGTACTTGTGTTTTTCTTAATTGCTTTATGTTTATTTCTCTTTACTAACCTCTAATCCAAATACCAAAAATATTTTGCAAATTTTTGCTTGTTTTTTCTTCTCTGTGTGGTTAGGGTTTTACAGGAAAATTGATGGCAAAAGCATGGCTTGGAATCAAGTGTGACTATCAATTGTGGTTGAGGTTAGATGGAAGTTTGACCTAATCTTGGTCAAACTATTAAGACAATTGTTCCAAGTGCAAGTTATCTGTTCAGTGGGCTATTTCTCAAGTTGTGGCTGTTCAAAGTCAAGATGTCTTGTGCTGAGATTCTTCAGTTTATCAAGCAATGGTTCATATGAGTTTTGGGTTCAGAAAGTCAAGTTTAAATTCATTTGAGATCATTAGTTCAGATTGGGTTCGTCTGTGGATTTATTTTCCTAAAGATTGATTCAATCAAATTCAAAGTGGTTCAAGATTCATTTGATCAGAAATTCAGAGGATGACACATTCAAATGGTTGTTGTTTCAGTTGTGGTTTGCTGTGTTGCATATGTTATCAGAGGCTTGTGAAAAAATTTGGTTATCCATTTGCTATCCATGATCCACTTCATAAACCATCCACATTTCCTAAACAAAGTTCATATTCAAATCCATCAAATCCTTTATCAACCCTTTTTTTTAAATCCAATTACTCGATCCATATCCATTTTTGTTATCCATTACTAAACCATTTCTATCCATTTAATATCCAAACTTCATATCCACTTTTCTCAAATTCAAACTCATTTTCCATAATTCATTTCACTTCCAAATATCCATTAATATCCAATTTCTATATTTTTATCCATATTTTCAAGATATCCATTTTTCTATATCCATTTCATAAAACACTTCCAATTTCTCATTATCCACTTAAAAACATTTTTTCAAATTTTCATAACCATTTCTAAACCCTTTTTTAATCCATTTTTCATGTCCAAATATCATATCCATTGTTCCAATCCATTTTTCCAAAACAATTCAATTTCAAATATTCATCTTTTAGCCCATTTGATTTGGATATCCAATTCAATTTCTAAATCCATTTCAAGGCCATTCTTTTCACCCATATTTCTAAATCCATTTTCTATATTCATTTCTAATCCATTTCCATAATTCATTACCAAATACAATACCAAGCCCATTACAAATCAAAGTCCATTTACAAATTGAAGCCCACATGAAGAAAGAAAATTGAAAAAAAAGACAACTCATGCCATGACTTTAAGAACACGGCTCATGCTTTTCTAAGCCACTGATACAAAAGCTACAAGCCATCACGCCAAGCTTCTAAACAGAAATACACAGCCAAACAAGCAAGCACATCCACACGCACTGTTACTATTTTACACGACCAAGAATTCAAGCCATCAAATTCAAGCCATATTCAAGCTACAGCAAGTTTTAATCAAACAAGCCGCGGCCCATTACACTTCAAGTCGTACCTGATACACAAACAATCATGTAAGCTGCTAGCCAACACGCATACCACGCGCAAGCTTCAAAACGCAGCAAAATGCAACAAAACGAAAAGCAAAACGTGGAGCAGCGGATTAATACGGCATTTCCAATTTCGTTTCATTCACTCTCAATTCACTCTATAAATAAGGTGTTAATCCTTCACAATTCTTCAAGCTTGGAAAGCCAAATACATCCTGCCAAAATCGCTTCAAGCTTCAACCTCAATTCTTTAACCTTTAACCTTCACTGCGAATTCAAAGAACCACACTTAAACTTCAGTGTCCAACACAAATTCACAGGAGCAAGTTCAACAAAACTCAAGAACAATATCAAACCTGCAAAATTCAACAATCAATCACAACCTTCACAAATTGTTTCTCAACCTTCAAAACTTCAGCCAATACCTCCAATTTGTACTCTAAGTTTCATCAAACCGCAACATCAATATCAACAAACAACAACAATTCACTCGCGAATCGCAAGGTTTGAAGAAGCATCCACAGTGAGCATTTGTTTTTCCGGCGAGATCCATCGAGAGAGGGAGTATGGCCGCGATTTAGAAGAAGAAGAAATAAATAAATAAAACTCGCAGAGAAGCCACTGTTTCTTTTACCGGCGACGAGATCTTTGAGCGAGAACGATAAACACGGCAGAGGCTGGTATCAACGGTGGCGCAACATGATTGAGACGGCAAAAATCCGGCACGGCGGAGGGCGCGCCATTACCGGTGATAATTCCAAGCTGAGAGAGTATCGGCCGGTGAGAAAAAATTGGAAAAAAAGAGGAACAACAGTCCGACCACCACGTATGGAAGAAGAAGAGGAGGATTTGTTTTGATGAACAGTGTCGTCGCGATGTTTTGACAGAGAGAGTGAATTGCTACAGTGACGGCATGAATAGAAGAAGATGATTGAAGCTTTGCTTCTGTTTTTTTTTCTTTTTTACTTGATTTGTTTTAAAGAGGATTGTTCTTTTTGTTAGGATTGGGCCTAGAGCCCGTTTGTTTTTTACCATCCTCACCACCGCCATTTTCTCTCATAAACCTCTCTCTCAGTTTTTTTAATTTTATAAAACCTTCTTTAATTTTCTTTTATTTCTCTATTTTAATATTTTCTTCTCAATATATTTTCTTATTATTTTAGACTTTGATTGACTAATGTTGTGGATCTTGGTATTTTGATTTTTGTTTTTAAATATTTTCTAGAAAAATTATTAAAAATAGTTTTGATTTTATTTTCTTGAATTTCTCTTTGTTGTTATTTGTTTTGGATTTTGAATCTTGATAAGATCTCATCAATATCAATGGACTTTGGGTGTCGATTTTATCCACCAAGAGAGGTGATTGATATTGATGATGATTTAATCGATTTAAGATTCAATTTGTTGTTTCTTTTCATCTTGACCTCTTCTTCTTTTTTATTTTGATCGATGAAAGTCTTATGGATCTAGGAATTCCTTTATTGAATTTTGATCAAGGCTAGATCGTTACCATTTTTTTCTTTTCATACGGTATTGCTTTCGGATGACGATTTACATATCATTCATCTAGCATGCATTAGCACAAAGATCTATTGACCGGCCTCATTTGTAGGGTAATTACTCCGTAAATTACTCGGCGATTGCTTAACATAGCGCAACATATGTCCCGTATCAGAAAACTATCAAGAATGATTGATTATTTGTCTTTTGGTTCAAAACTTATGAAACTTGTTGTTAGGAGGCTTTGGTCTTATCAATCCTCTAATGAGTTTTCATTAATCTTGACCTAAGTGCAATTATTCAATTATTATTGATCACTTACTCTAACAACTAATCACTAACTTACTAACAATATTATTATATTAATTTTGTTTATGTTTCCTTCTCGCTCCCTATCTCTTTTATTTTTTTATGCTTCATTATTATCATTTCATATCATGTTTATATTTCTGCAATTTTTCCTTTGTCCGTTGGACACGTGTTTATGCTTCCGCAATTTTTTCTTTGTCCGTTGGACACATGTTTATGCTTGTGCTTTTTTTTCTTTGTCCATTTAGACTCAAAAACATTAATAAAGGCTTAAACAAAAAAAACTTAATTCTCCTCATCTTGGACTATTGGTTACTATCCTATGCTTTAGATTGATCTCTTTATGGACCTCTTTTGAAGTAATGTCGGACTTATGGACCTAGAATTAGGACTTCTTATCCCTTTGCTTGGAGTATTGATTGAAGACTTGCCCTTATTTGGCCAATTTGGTTAAGGATGGAATTCTTTTAATATTGCTTTGAAGTGGCTCCATTTTGGTTAGATCCTTCTTTTCCCTGGATTTTACTTTATGCACTAAGATAGTCACTTCTTCTCCACCCCATTCTTAAATTTTCAAAATCCTCTCCCTTTTTCAAAACCTTCTTGTTTTCAAACTTAAAACCCTTTCATAATAAAACCTTGACTTTAGTCAAGTGATTTTTTTTAAATTTTTTTTTCTTTAATAAATGTCAATCCATCTTAATCATACTTTGACCATTTCATATAAACATAAAAAATACAAAACTCATCCAAATTTTTTGTGCTTTTATGCACCTTTTTTCTTTTAAACCTTTCAAAAAGAACTAGACATGAGTCATTTTTTTTATGAGATGTAAAACTCCTAACCATGCTATTTTGTTGAAAGTATGGTCATTTTTCACTTAGATGTTGAAGTGATTAGTCTTGTTGATGTTAATCCAAGCAAATCCTCCATCTTAATGTGATGCAAATGCCTCTTTCCCATACCTTTGGGTAATTAGTTGAGTATTCTCTCTTGAGAATGACAGGTTGTCTTTTTCAAGATAAAATAAACCATAACCATTCATTTTCATTCTTTGTACCACGAACTACGAGGTTTTGATCCTACATTGCACATCGTGGGTACGTAGGCATGAGGCGATAAGTCTCTTCAAACACAAAAATCTTAAAAAATATTTCTCCTCTCATCTCTCCCAATCTCTTTCAAGCAAACCATTTTCAGACCAAAAGCATGAATACATCAAAGGGCTCATATAGAGTACTATAGATGTATTGGGTGCGTAAAACCTTCCCATTACATAACCAACCCCCCTTACCCTTTATCTCTTTGTTCTTTTAGAACTCTTTAGGTTTTGTTCGCTCTTTTTTCCTTTCCTTTTTTGGATAAAAATAAAAGTGCGGTGGCGACTCTTGTTTATTTTTGAGTTAAGTTAATCAATAGCTTACACTCACAAATTTCCCCGCTACACTAAGTTCGGTGCAATGTCACCTACGTCTGAAGGGCATCAACCCAATGATAGGATATTCACCAATCAGTAGTCAACAGTACACGACGGCCTCATCTAAATTCCCTAGTCCATTGCCATTTTTCTAATACTGCTAGTGCATTTCGATCTAGACTCCCCAAAAATATGTGACCCTACTCACTTTTACTCAAACACTCTCTCAAGCATTTGCACTATTACAGAAATATGAGGCGTGATAAATAACAGTTACAATCAAATACTCTATCCTTCTAACATGAAAAAAAATACCCCAAAATAGAGTATTATACAAATAAAAAACTCAAAGGAAACAAGAAAATGGAAAACTCAATTCTCCGAGCTTTGAGTCTTCAAACAAGTAAAATCCTCTCCTTAAATAGCGACTAAATTTAGCCAAAAATTTCAGTAGGGTTTTGACATAAAACTGATTGATTTTCGAAAAGCGCAAAATTAATCTTTCTTCATTAAAGTCAATTATAAATCTTAAAGTAATCAAATCTAATTAAAACAAGCTCAGATGGCCAAGTAAAAAATTTGAAGCCTTCGCATTAGAAAGAAAAAATAGAACCAACCGGTAAAAAAAAGCACATGCACTGCCATTAATTATACATTCTGACTCTGTTGTCTCTTTAACGAATTCATAGTGTTTTTATTATTTGCTTTTATAGATTGTGGGACTTGAGTATTATGGGGTATTCAAGTTTAACATCCAGTAGTATGGAATGCTTGGAAATGTATTTAAGGGGTCGAGTTGGTTCTTCTAAATGTTTAAAATTTAATGTCCACCTACCTGTGCCTAATATTAGTTTTCTAAATGTATGAAAGATTTGTGACATTTGTCATGAGTTGATAAAATTTAGGTTTGCAAAAAGCTACTCATAAAAGGTTCTTAAAATGTAAAATGAAGTTTCTCCTTCAAGTTTAACATTTTCCTGGTTTGGTACAGGAAGAAAACTGAACATTAAAATTTTTGCCACAACAGTTCAGAAAAACTGAACCAAACCGTTAAATATTCGCCCTGAACCGAACAAATTTGTCATAACAGTTTGCTGAGTTAATTTTTTCTCTTCTACTCTAAACCAAAACCATGTCAGAACATAATCATGACTTGTAGCAATTAGTTACTAGTAATTTGTACCAATACCATATCAAAGCATTATAATAATTTGTAGCAAAAAATTTAGAACAAGGAGAGAGAAGCTCTGTTCCATCTCTTGGTCTTCACCGGCAGTTGGGTCCTTTCTCTTTTCTTCCCCTCTCCTTTCAGCGTCTCTTCTCCGATCATGATCCAGGTACATTAACTGGAGTAGAAAATGGTCACAAGGCGGCATTTCGAGGTGTGTTCGATTTAAATTCCTGATTTTTGAATTAGGGACCTTCGCACTTTGGTTTGCTTAGAGGTTGACTGTGGTGTCTCCTCTGGTGGTGTTGCGCTTTCTCGTCAGTTGGGGGTTATTACGCTATGGAGTGGAAATTTGTATCAAAGAGAGGTTTTCTTCACATTCCCCCTAGATGGGATATCTTTTCGAATGGGAGAGGCTCAAGGGAGGATGAGTCTTCACCGATCGTGTCTTTTTCTTTTTCTGAATTTCCTGATCGAATGAGATCGAAGGAGCTTTTTGAGTTGTTTGGTTGTGAAGGAGAGGTCGTGGAGGTTTTGATTTCGCCTAGGAGAAATAATCAAGGTAAACGCTTTGGTTTTGTCAGGTTTAAAGATGTGGAGGATGCGAGGTTACTTGCGATAAAGATCGATACTGAAATTCTGGTACAGATGTGTGATGTCTTTGTGCAATGTCACAACATCGCAATCTGCTGAACAAGGCAATAATAGAAACAGTAAATAACACACTGAATTGTTCACCCAGTTCGGTTCAACAACCTACATCTGGGGGCATACCAAGCCAGGAAGGAATTCCACTATTAGTAGTATCAAATTACAGACTCAACAGACCAGTTGACAATCTACCTAATTTAATCACTACCCAATGACCCTTCTACCTAAGTCCTCCCTAGGTAAGATACTCCATCTCACTTCCTATCATCACAATGATGTCTAGCAGTCAACTACACCGTCACTGCATCAACAGCTTGTTTACCAACGACTTTTCTAACACAGAAAACCAGAAGACACACTTCCATGACTCACTTTGGAGTTGCTTCAAAGCTTCCTCCAAGAACAATATCAAACTCATTACCTACAAGTTTCTGAGTTAAACACAGTGACCATCTCACAACCCGAGTGGTTCACTTAGACAAAGCCCTAATGATCTACATCTTGGACCCGTACCTATTCTAGATTACAAGCATTCTATTTATAACTTTTTCCTAACTGGATTTGGGCCTTCAAATCCCAGTAAATCTTCTGCTACAAATCTCCAAAAGATTCTGCTATAAAATAGATCTTTAATTAAATCTTCAATCATCTCTTCATAATTAACTCTTAATTATTCTTCATATCTTTTAGCCTTAAAAACATCTCCACATAATATTTCCAGGATATTATGTATCTTTTAAATATTCACTTTTTAATTCAGCTGCAAGATCTTCTCCACACAAATAGGCAAGATCTTCTCCACACAAATAGGCAAGATCTTCTCCACACAAATAGGAACAATTCTCCATGTCTATTTGCATGAAAATAGCAACAAGATCTGCTCCACATTTGATTGTAACAGAATATATCTATTCCATGATATTCTCCTACAATCTCTCAATCAGATCTTATCCTTAACAAACTTGCACATGCGCAGCCCTAAAACTTACCAAACTGATGTTCTAATGTTCTGGTATAGTGATGTCAAGACATCGCATGTGACATCACTCTTCAGCACTTTAACTCTTCAACACCTTAACATTCACTAATGTTATAACTCAATGTTAAGACATCAGACACATGACATTAACATTGTTCAACTTTGTTTTACCAAAATTCCAGCCAATACAAGAACTAACAATCTCCCCCTTTGGCTAATTTTGGCTAAAACAATCTCAGCTATCATTAGCAGCAAAAACCAACAAGCTGCATAAACTCACTTTCACATCAGCATAGGGCAAACTCCCCCTCAAACCAAGAACCAGCTCACAGCTGTTCATACACTCTCCCCCTCAACTGTTGCACCATATCAGAAAAGGCTTCACAACCACACCTTGGCAACACACCTTGGCTACTCTCTCCCCCTTTTTAGCCACAATTGGACAAACTCTGAACATCGCAGCAAGCACAAACAAATTCCAAAATCAAACTTTGAATCATCCAACCAATATGCTCAGAACAAAATCCAGACTCAGCAGCTACTACTGTACATTCTCTCCCCCTTTTTGACAAACATTGGGGTAAATGTATACTTCTGATTCAATCCATTGACACACCATGAACTTCACCAGTAACATCTTGCCTGACACCTACTTCAACAAAAGATCAACTCCCCCTATCTAAGATAACCAGTGCTCATTTGCAAGAAGAACACCTTAAATGAATGGAAAACATAAGACTCATCTTCATGTCTTCAAGAGCGCACCCTCTGTTCAACACACCTGCTGAATGCATTCACTTAATGCTTCATCCTCAAACAATCCAAATACCAAAACTCACAAGATTCCCTCTTGGTTTGTTATCTTCTCATGCTCCAAAACTCACTTCTTGCCAAGTTGATCAACTTCTCTCTATAATATCCACAGGAATGATCACAATGGACTCCTTGATCATAACATTTGAAAAATCCAATCATAGTCTTCATTCATCCAGTCAGGAATGCTTTACACAATCATCCACAAGTTCTGAAGCACACACACAATGCCTTCCACTGAACTCTAAATAAACTCCTCTGACACACACCAAAACAAGTGTGACATCTCCTCACAAAGCTCTTCCAAAGTCTGCAGAGAAAAATAAATTCTCCCATACACAACCAAAGTTGGTCTTCAGACTTCTCCTCAGAAGCATGTGCGCATATGATTCAAACAATTAGTTTCACATGGCTAGAACCATTCATGACCATACCAACATGTCCTCCAACAGTCTAATGTCATAACATGTTATCTGACATTATATCCTCATAAGATTCAACCAACCTTCACAATCTATGTACCTTTGTTGCAGAATCCATAGACAAATACTTCTCCAGTCATGGTTAACCAATGCTCTAGATGAAGATGAACATTTGAGCACACTTGCTGAGCCCATGCATATTGGTACCATTTTCCCTTTCTCCAAAGGCAGTCATTCCCTACCATACTCTTCTTCTTCAGACTTCCAATTAATCAATACCTGATCTACTTCAGTCTTCTCTACAATCTCCATCCAAGGCAGACCTTCTACTTCATCATTCTCCCGTATGACTATGTAGACGCTCCTTAGGCATACTGTAGGCACCAAGCTCCTGAACCAGAGCAAAATCATCCTTCACCAAGGATATTCAACCAGATACTGTCCCAACACACGTTAGAACATTTGCCACACACCAAGATATCATCACCATGATTCTTGATAAGCTCCACCAACTGGACTTACTATTGCACAGTAATCCAAAGAACTAGAGAACTAAACTCTCATCCACCTTCAAGAAGAATAATCTCCTTGAGTCTTCAACTCATCACCCTTCTGCCCAAGAGTAACTTGTTCCAAGACAATCCTCAATGATAACCAGCTGCCACACTCTGATTATCTTGATTCTTCGAATCCACTTCTGAGATCAACCAATTGCCACGGTTTGATCACCTCATTCATGAATCCTCACGATTGTCAGAAATCTCACAAAGATATCTTGATCCACCAAGGAAACTTGATCTTCAAGTCACATGATCCACTTGCTCAAAAGCAAACACACTTAGACTCCCTAAGCTATGGTCATGTAACATCTTGTCCTTCCTGCAGCTCCCGCAAACTGCCATGAGAACGATCTTTTTGAAGCATCCTATTGTTCATTCCTGTAGATCACCCTATCATTAGCTGATGTGCCACATCACCAGCTGAGACTCCTGATGTTAAGTTAGATGTCAGAACATCCAACTGTTGAATTCAGCTCTACCTTCTGCCACTCAGAATAACTTCCTCCCTTTGCAGAACCAGATTTCCATGCTCTCATAGACTTGATTCAATAATCAAGTTTGAGTAGACAACCTCCATCCTGCTTAGACACTCCAAAGACTTCAAACCTACCACATCTGAATCTTCAGAAAATAAGTAGTCCAAGACTACCCCATAGCTATACCAAAGAATGCCACTCCCCTCAGTAAAGCCGTCAGTAGAAAGCCAGAGATAACATCCACATATCCTCGACTTTCACACCACAAAACCCATGCTCCAAAGCACCGAGACCAGAAATAAACTGATCCAACCATCAAGACTATGATGTCTTCATAGTCTTCCATCTCCATCTTCAACAACATAATTCAGGTCGTCACACACCACAAAGAGAAATATACAGCCATATAGAGAAAAGTAAATTCTCAACACTTCTGCAGTCCTGCACTTTTACATCAGACATATACATAGTCTCCCGTCAATGTATTTTGTCATTAGTTGAATGCACAACCTTATCAAAAGCAGATAAATACTCAACTCCTGTCAAGGTAACCTTCTCACACAACCGCCATTTGTTGAACCATCATGACAACCACAAAACTCTTCCAGAGGCTTCTTCTAATAAGCACAAGGTTCAGACCTCCTAACCAAAAAGTACTAACTGCCATCATACCATAGACAATCTGCTACTTTGAATCCTTCAAGGCACAAAACTGAAAGAGCTCAAGCAAACACCGACTGAATTACCCTGCTACTGCACACAAACTCTTGGATGCCTTTTCCCTTCTCTTCAACCAGCTCCTGCTGAAATGCTATGACATTATGAACAGCATCTAAAAAATTGTTCAACTTCACAGCTTCAGTGATCCTTCAAAGCAGCTACACTCTAATAGGTCTTGACTTAGCATTTACCATAAACTGCTGAAGTGTAGCGCGATGTCGAGACATTAGAATTGACATATTAAGCTCAGCTTCTTTAGTTCATGTATCTTCACAAGAGAATTCATCTTCAAATATACCAGAACTATATTTGACATCATAACCAGGAAGATCCTCCTAATTAGGTCACCACAACTAAGCATAAGAGATAGCTTATCAAGATCTTCACTCCCGCATGAAAGATTTGATAGTGATACTCTTTTACTTTGGCTCCACCCTCTTCTTTCACCATCAAGAAACTTGATAAAGAAGGAATCAATGTTTTGGACAGATTGGTCTTCAATGCCTGATATGAAATATATTCTTCTCCAAAAAAAACTGAAACTTCCATGTCATACAATCTTCAATAAGATCCATTCACCTTATGATCACTTCTTTCCTAAAACAAGGACATGAGATAATCCTCAAGTATCTTTGGCATCTCTAACCAAACGGTTGAAGCTGTCTTGCATAAACTACAAATTCAGAGAATATCCTGCTGAGGAGACCAAACCCTATTGTCTTTCCAAGAGAATACCTTCCTAGAATCTCACCACCAGAGATACAAGAACCAACTAGGGTTACATCAGATACCATGCAGCGGAACACACAACAACTCCTCACCAACCTTCAGGCACTACTCAATAATCCTTGCACACCAAGTGCCAACAAATCAAACTCCCAACAGCAGTTCTCCATCAAAGCTACACACCTGATAACAACAGACAGGTCCAATACATACCCTGTCATGAATAGTCCATCCTTCACTCCAAGGGATCACACAAACAACTATATGAGCTGACCAAGTCCATAACTCAGCAAAACTATCTTCCTTGCTCATGAACCAGAAAGTATCTTCCTTAGATCCCATCCAGAAACAGACAGGATGCCTGCTCTGATACCAATTGAAATTCTGGTACAAATGTGTGATGTCTTTGTGCAATGTCACAACATCGCAATCTGCTGAACAAGGCAATAATAGAAACAGTAAATAACACACTGAATTGTTCACCCAGTTCGGTTCAACAACCTACATCTGGGGGCATACCAAGCCAGGAAGGAAGTCCACTATTAGTAGTATCAAATTACAGACTCAACAGACCAGTTGATAATCTACCTAATTTAATCACTACACAATGACCCTTCTACCTAAGTCCTCCCTAGGTAAGAGACTCCATCTCACTTCCTATCATCACAATGATGTCTAGCAGTCAACTACACCGTCACTGCATCAACAGCTTGTTTACCAACGACTTTTCTAACACAGAAAACCAGAAGACATACTTCCATGACTCACTTTGGAGTTGCTTCAAAGCTTCCTCCAAGAACAATATCAAACTCATTACCTACAGGTTTCTGAGTTAAACACAGTGACCATCTCACAACCCGAGTGGTTCACTTAGACAAAGCCCTAATGATCTACATCTTGGACCCGTACCTATTCTAGATTACAAGCATTCTATTTATAACTTTTTCCCAAATGGATTTGGGCCTTCAAATCCTAGTAAATCTTCTGCTACAAATCTCCAAAAGATTCTGCTATAAAATAGATCTTCAATTAAATCTTCAATCATCTCTTCATAATTAACTCTTAATTATTCTTCATATCTTTTAGCCTTAAAAACATCTCCACATAATATTTCCAGGATATTATGTATCTTTTAAATATTCACTTTTTAATTCAGCTGCAAGATCTTCTCCACACAAATAGGCAAGATCTTCTCCACACAAATAGGAACAATTCTCCATGTCTATTCGCATGAAAATAGCAACAAGATCTGCTCCACATTTGATTGTAACAAAATATATCTATTCCATGATATTCTCCTGCAATCTCTCAATCAGATCTTATCCTTAACAAACTTGCACATGCGCAGCCCTAAAACTTACCAAACTGATGTTCTAATGTTCTGGTATAGTGATGTCAAGACATTGCATGTGACATCACTCTTCAGCACTTTAACTCTTCAACACCTTAACATTCACTAATGTTATAACTCAATGTTAAGACATCAGACACATGACATTAACATTGTTCAACTTTGTTTTACCAAAATTCCAGCCAATACAAGAACTAACAGATACTATCCAGATTGAAGGCCGATGCAAAGGGCGGTTTTTCGCGACGAATGAATTGTCATTTCGAAGAACCCGGTAGGTAGTGTGGTGTTTCTGGGAATGCTGGGTATAGCACTTATGCAGAAGTTGTGGGTAAGTTAAGCAACATGTTTCTGAGGATAAGATCGTGAGAGATGGGGTGGATTTCTATTCTGAGTCTTCAGTGAAGGATAATCTCCGAAAAGCATATGTTGGAATTTTTCATTCGCCGGGTTTGTCCTATAAGGTTCAGGCGGGTTTTGATTTGGGGGGGGGGGGGTTCTCCACAATCAAGGCCATTCAACTGGGGCTGAATATGTGTCTTATTGAAGAATCGGAGGAAGGCGAGATTTTTGATTTGATTGTGGAGGGTGAATCATGTTGGAAAAATTTGTTTCAAGAAATAAGGCCATGGAGGGAAACAGATGTGGATGTTGACAGGGTGGTCCGATTATGTCTGTATGGGATTCCTCCTCATGCGTGGCACACAGATTTCTTCAAGGTGGTGGTAAGTTCTTTTGGGTCATTTATCAGTGCCGATGAACATACAATGTCTGGTGTTTGTAAAGATGTTGCGAGAATTTCGGTAAAGGTTTCGCCAGGTTATAAGTTGCTAGAATCCATGAGAGTTATGATTGATAACATTCCATTCATGATCTTCTTCAAGGAAGACAATCCTGGGTCGGCGTCGGAGGTTTCTTATTATAGCTCAAGCTATAATCATGTTTCAAACTCTGTTTCGATTAGCTCGGAGGATGAGTTTAGAAGTCTTTTTAATGGTTTCACTGAGGAAGATAATGAGGTTTATTTGGACGAATCGGGGGATCGGGATATGGGGGTTCTTATTATCCGTTGGTTAAAAACAGGGCTTGTTCTTTACAGTTCTCGAAGAATGAAGACAAGGACAGGGTGAAAGGAGTTGAAAAGATGACTTCCTTTGAGAGTTTCGATAAGGCATTATCCTCAGTCAAAGGCATCTCACATCAGTCTTTATCCAATGGCCCGGTTTTCAATGAGGAGTGGAGTGGTTCGCAGGAAAAGGTGGGGACCACTGTTCCTGCTTTTCTGAATTTTGTTCAGCAGCAGTATTTTTCGATGGGAGTTGGTGAGTTTGGGGTAGGCCCTAGTAAGGATATTGTGAAAAGTAATAGAAACAAAAAAGTGTTGAAAAGCATTAAGTTAAAACATTTTTATGATGGGGGAGGTTTTGCACCAGGACTTAATAGGAGGCACAGGAAGAGGAGAAGCCACACTTTTGGGAAGAAGGGGGAGGCACGCATTAGTCTACCAAATTTGGAGGGTGGACTGATTTCTAGCGCAAACAGTAGGGAGACAGATAAGACTGTTGTTTTCCATGGCGATCATTCGGCAGAGTCCAGAATCGATAGGTGTAATTTGAGATTATTTGAGAATTTGGACTCAAACCTTGGAGATAAATTGTGGAAGGCTATTTCCAACCTAGGAGTAGCAAAGGGTGAATCCAAGGGAGACTTTCAAAGAAGAATTGCTGAGATGGAGAGGGTTGATAAAGTAAAGATGATTAGTAGGAAGGAGAATGGAAACTTGTTGAAATGATTGTGGGATCTTTGAACATCAGAGGGGGTGTAGCAGAGTCAAAAGAAGTAGAATTTCCCACATTATTTCAAAGGGCAAAGCGGACGTATTTTTATTACAAGAAACCAAAATTCAAAATTTGTCGGATCCTGTAGTTCGGAGATTTTGGAGAAAGGAAGATATTGATTTTTATTTTACCAATTCGGAGGGGTTGTCGGGTGGTTTGCTTATTCTCTGGAAGGTTAATTCGGTCGAAGTTTTATGTAGTTTCAGAGGATCAGGATTCTTGGGAATTAAGATTAGGCGGTCTAATAAATTCTACTATATTGTCAACATTTATTCTCCTTGTTCTTTGACCTCCAAAAGATCGTTGTAGAGGAAGCTTCTTGAGTTGAAGACCATTTTTGTGGATGGAGAGTGGGTGTTTGGGGGTGATTTTAATGCAGTTAGGAACGTGCATGAGCGAAGGGGTAGAACCACATTCAATTCGGGTTTGGAGTGGAGGGAGTTCGAGAAGTTCATTTTGGAGGGCGATTTGGTGGACTTACCTTGTAAGGGGAAAGGTTTAGTTGGTACGGTGGTGAAAGCAAAGCTAAAAGCAGGATCGGTCACTTCTTGGTGTCTAATGCGATCGTCGATGATTAGGGGGCCGTGGGGCAGTTGATTGGGGAGATGGACATTTCGGATCATTGCCCGATTTGGCTTGTTGTTGATAGAGAGGATTGGGGTCCGAATCCATTTAGAGTTAATAATGAGTGGTTTTCTAACTCTTCTTTCCTTCCTTTTGTGGAAAAAGAGTGGAATAAGTTACATGTGGTTGGGAGGAAAGATTATGTGCTTAAGGAAAAGTTGCGGTTATTAAAAGAGAGTCTTAAATGGTGGAATTCTAATATTTTTGGTAGGTTTGATTTGGATATGGAGGAGGGAGTCAAGGATTTGAATGAAGGGGATGATGAGGACGTTGATCTTGGGGAGTTGGGGGGGAAGAGCTTTTGAGGAAGAAAAATAGGGCTAGCGGCAAGTTTTGGATGAATTTAAAGATTAAGGAGAATATGCTCATTCAAAAAGCTAGATTGAAGTGGCTTAACGATAGAGATTCTAATAGTAGGTATTTTCATAGAGTTATGAAAGAGAGAAGGAGGAGTAATTTCATCGGTTCTATTAGAACGGACAATGGAATTTTGGATAAGGTGGTGGAAGTTAATGAAGAAGTTAGGAGACATTTTGCTTCGAAATTTGTTGAGTCGGATTTCGAAAGACTGGTGCTTGAAGGCATTTCTTTTAAGGGCATTAGTCCTTCGGAGAGATCTTTGCTCGAAGTTCCCTTTACGGAGGAGGAGATTAAAGAGGCGGTGTGGAATTGTGATGGATCTAAAAGTCCGGGTCCTGATGGTTACTCGTTTTTTTTTATTAAAAAGTGTTGGTACTTCTTGAAGGAGGATTTTATTGGTTATTTTCAAAGCTTTCACTCCGGAGCTTTTTTCTCTAAATCTTTAGTATCCTCCTTTTTGACATTGATTCCTAAGTCTTCAAACCCTTTGAGTTTGGATGATTATAGGAATATATGTCTTGTTGGGTGCGTCTATAAAGCGTTATCGAATCTTTTGGCGGCTAGATTAAAGTTGGTGTTGCACTCGGTTATTTCTAATTGTCAAAGCGCTTTCGTCCCGGGTAGGCAATTGCTCGATGGCGTTTTGGTGGCTAACGAGGTGGTTGACTTTGCGAAAAAGGAGGGAAGGAGTTGTATGCTTTTTAAGGTTGATTTTGAAAAAGCGCATGATATGGTTAGTTGGAACTTTCTCACATTTATGCTTCGTAAAATGGGTTTTGGGGAGGTTTGGTTGAAATGGATGGATGCTTTGGTTTTTTCGAGTAAGATGTCGGTTTTAGTGAACGATAGCCCGACGAAGGAATTTGTCGTGGAAAGAGGCTTGAGACAAGGAGATCCTCTCTCTCCCTTTCCTTTTGTGATTGTTGCGGAAGGCTTAAAGGGTATGGTTAGTAGGTCGGTGGTGAATGAGGATTTTGAGGGCTTTAATATTGGAGGCAAGTGTTTTGTTGATATTCTTCAATTTGCGGATGATACATTATTGTTTGGAGATGGTAGTTGGAATCACCTTTGGGCTATAAAATCGGTTTTGAGAGGTTTTGAATTAGTTTCCGGTTTGGGAATTAATTTTCATAAGAGCGAACTTATTGGAGTGAATATCGGTTCTAGATTTTTGGAGATGGCCTATTTCTTTCTTTCTTGTAGGAGGGAGGATAGTAATTTTGTTTTTCTTGGAATTCCTATTGGTTTCAATTCCAATAGAAACGATATGTGAAAGGAGTTGGTGGGGAAGTTGAAACGGAGGCTTTTTTGTTGGAATAATAGGTATCTTAGTTTTGGGGGAAGGCTTACTCTATTAAAGTTGGTGCTTTCAAGTGTTTCTATTTTCATGCTTTCGTTTTATAAAGCTCCGTAAAGGTTGTCAAAGAAATTACTAGGATTCAAAGTAATTTTCTTTGGGGGAGTAAGGAGGATAAGAGGAAAATTCATTGGATTAGTTGGAAGGAGGTATGTCGTCCGTTTGAGAAAAGGGGGTTAGGATTGAGAAGGGTGGATGATTTTAACTTGGCTCTTATCAATAAATGGAGATGGAGGATTTTATCGGAATCTAATGCTTTATGGTACAATGTCTTAAAAGCTAGATATGGAGATATAAATTTGAGGATGGAGGATAACGGTTGTTTATTTATTAAGGTGAAGAGTGCATCTTTTTGGTGGAGGGAATTATGTGGTGTGGATAAAGGTTTTCCAGAGAATTGTTTTGTTTCTAATTGTAAATTTTCTATTGGAAATGGTTTCTTTTCCCCTTTTTGGCTCTCTTGGTGGATTGGAGAGTGTTGTTTAAAGGATAAATTCCCTAATCTTTTTCGATTGTCTTGTCTAAAAGATGTTTCGGTGGCTTGTATGGGTAGTTGGTAAGGCGAGAGGTGGATTTGGGGTGATTTTGGGGTGGCCAATTCGGTAGACGATCCTATTGTCGAGGATTTGGTGAGGTTGCGGGCGATGTTGGAGCATGTTCATCCGGTTCGTTTTGGCAAAGGCGCGGTTAAGTGGATGTTGAGCCCGTTGGAGGGTTATTCGGTTAGTGGTTTCTTTCATTTACTTTCTAAGTATCGCATTCCTTTTGGGCCGAGTAATATTTATGACGAAGCCTTTTCTTTGATTTGGAAAGAGACGGTTCCTTACAAGATTAAGGCTTTTGGTTGGAGATGTTTTTTGAATAGGCTCCCCGCTAAAGTTGCTCTCTATAGTAGAGGTTTGGTGTTTCCGAATAGTGGGTCGGATTGCATTTTTTGTTCCTTGGCGGAGGAATCTCTAGATAATTTTTTATTGAATTATTGTGTTTCTTTATTAGTGTGGAAGGAGATGGCCGATTAGATCGGTTTTGAGGATTGGGGAGCTAGTAATATTAAAGAAAGCTTTCTAAAGTGGTTTGTTTTTTCCAAACGTAGTAGGGTGAAGAAAGGGAAGGAAGGTTGTGTTTGGTTGGCTACGTCGTGGATTTTGTGGAATTTGCAGAACGGTATTATTTTTAGGAACAATAGTTGGAACGTTTTGGATACGGTTTGGAATATTAAAGCGTTGGTTTGGAGATGGTCTTTTATCGAGAAAATTACCCGCTCCAATTATGGTTTTTACGAGTTTAGTAAGTTTCCTTTGTACTACCTTACTTAAGGCATAATTGGGTTGTAATTTTCTTTTTGGTTTCGAGGTTAGCCTCTCTCTTTTTGTAAGTGGATTCGAGAACCCATTATTCTCGCTTTCAATGAAATCCTTAATTATAAAAAAAAAAAAAAATTGTAGCAATTAGTTGAAAAATTTGACCACGGCCTTCTTTAAAACCATATCCAAAATCACATCAATACAACATTGTAGAAATTTCTAAACATTCTTTTACAGAATTCATTATGCATGCGTGTGTGAATGGGATATTGTTACCATATGTGAACTCCTTGCAAAGTCATTGAGCCCTTAGTTTCTTTTGTGGAGTTAGTGTATAAGATTATAGTTAGTGTATAATTTCTTATCATCATCATCACATATTATGTAATTATTCATTCACAAATGCTCCACCCGTTGCTCTTTTTTTTTTTTTTTTTTTTTTTGTGGTTTAGTGTTTATTGGTTTGGGTTAGATGTACAAATATTGCTGTTTTTTTAAATAGATAATAGTTTAATTCAATTATTTATATATTTATTTCAATGTTTTTATTGATTGCTTAAAAAATATTAAATTACAAAAGATAAAAAAGCTGTTGCCAAAAATATAAAATAATTTTAAAAGATAAACATCAACTTTTTAAAACAAAATTAAAAAAATCAATATTTGAAAAAATAATAAGATATAAACATTAATATTTTTATTGTTTTTGTACACTTAAAAATAAACAAATAATGGTATTATAAATTTATATTTAAGACGGTTTATCAACTATCGCAATAAATCTTTAAATATAATGACAGCTAAAACTAGTCTAATTATATTTTAGATGCAGTTTCAAAATTATCACGGTGGGAAAATGTAATCTGATATTTTTATTATTATTTATCTACTTCTATATTTTTTAAAATATTATAATTCTACTTTTTTCATTTATCAAATAATTTTATTATTTAATATTTATTATTTTACACCTTTACCAAAGTATATCGGATAACTTTGTCCAAAGTTTACAATATAATATTTTTTACTAGATAACTTACAATCAAATTTTTCAGTATGTGATTTTTCTTCACCAAGTGATTTGTAATCAAGTTTTCTGTTATGTATTTTTTTTCACCGGATAACTTGCAATTAAGTTTTCTGATATGTAATTTTTCTTCACCGGATAACTTGCAACCAACTTTTTCGATATGTAATTTGTATTCATCAGATAACTTGCAATCAAATTTTTCGATATGTAATTTTTCTTCATCGAATAACTTGAGTTAGGCAAAAATGAAAAACATGGTCTAAAGTAAATAAAATTGTGGTCTATTTTAATAGACATGGTTTTTGCAACTTATGAAAAATTGTATATCCCCACGCATGAAATACCGTTGCCTAGTACTTTATACAAGGATTTTATTTACTTTATGCCACAATTTTTACTTGTTACCTAAACTCATATTCTTTTTTTAATTTTCGGATAACATGCTGATGAGTTATCCGTTAGCAACTATTTTCTTTACATTAGGTCACGGTTTTTCATTGTTACTTACATTGTGTGCGGGTAAAAGAGTAATTGAACAAAGTTTGAATGAGGAAGTGCCCGAAGAAAAAACAAACAAACTTTTAAATTATAAATAAAAAAGCGATAATAGCTTCTCAATGTTATATGAAAAAAAAATACAAATTGATATATTGTAGGCTAAACTTTATTACTTGTACTTACTGTAATAGAACTTATGCTTGATAGAAAGATTATTATTATATATCTAGTTGAAAAATGAGATGAAACATAGTTCATTAAAGATAAAAAATGGCAAGAAAAGAAAGCATTCATTCCCCTCCTATGTCTTACATCTATTGTCTTTTTGTTTTGGTGCATCTCTTTTACATTTAAGAAAAGTATGGAATCTTGGATTACTAATTGGGGGAATACGAAAGCATCCGAAATTTTCTTGAATATTATTGAAAAAGTATTTTAAAGAAATTCCTATAGTTTGAGGATTGGTTCCTCTTGGATGAAATACGAAAGGAATATTCGGAAACACATTTACAAAACCTTCGTATCAAAATCTACAAAGAGATCATACAATTGATCGAGACGAACAATCAAGATCGTATATATACAATTTAGCATGTATGTATAAATATAATATGTTTCCTGATTCTAAGTGGTTATTCTTTTAAGCAACAATAAAAGCTTGTGGTTTAAAGTAAACAAAATTATTCCTTAAGGTGAAATATTACATTCCGAATAACTCATAAGTTATCCGAAAAAAAAGGCGTTTAGGAAACAAGAAAAAACTATTACCTAAATTAAATAACATTGTAGCCTAAAGTATTAGGCAACAGTTTTTTATGCATGGGATATACAATTTTTCATAAGTTGTAAAACCCGTGTCTATTAGAATATGCCACATTTTTATTTAATTTAGATCAGGATTTTTCACTGTTGCCTAAACTTAAGTTATTCGATGAAGAAAAATTACATACCAGAAAATTTGACTGCAAGTTATTCGATGAATAAAAATTGCATGCCAGAAAAATTGATTGCAAGTTCACTACTAAAAATAAGACATTTGGTTAAATGATTTTACATCAGATTTCAAGATATATGATGTGAAAAATATTTGTCAAAGGATTTTACATCAGATTTCATAACAATATGAAGTGAAAAATATTTGATTTAGGGATTTTACATTAAACATTTATTTTCACTGATGTGAAAAATAATGCGGTGGCAATTTCGTAAATAATATGAAATTTTGTTATAAAGGATTTCACATCGGGCCTGGAGTTGCACCCGATGTGAAAAGTTCACTGATGAAAAAATAACAAGGTGTCAGTTTCGTAAATAATATGAAGTTTTGTTATAAAAGATTTCACATCGGTCCTGGATTTGAACCCGATGTGAAAAAGTGAGCCTTTACATCGGGCCTCTTTGCAGCCGATGTGAAAACTCCAATCTCACTAAAACCCTAGAGTAGCCGAATATCATTTCTTTTTCTTTCCAAGCGCAGCCGACCACGAACATTACTCCCTTCTTTCATCACCTGTGACACTCTGTATAATATTCATCTAGAATAATACCATACAAGTGTTTTATTTGGTACTGACACATCAAAAGTGCCTAATGACATAGTTCACATACTTGTCCATTTCTAAAACGTAAATACAACATATGGCACAAGTCATGGAAACTAGCCAAAAATAAAAATCTAAGATTAGTATACAATATCCTCAATTGTATACAACAAAATAATACACAGCGGAAAATAAGCTTAATTAAGCTTCTCTTGAAACATCCACGCATCGCTCCACTTATAAAACAAACCTGCAAACCACGCCTGAAAATACCTGTGATGTAAACAACAACAGTGGGGTGAGATACATCAAATCTCAGTGAGTTCCCTATCTTATATATTCTCTCAGCTTTACAAGGTTCTAACAAACCTAACTCAGGTCAAAAGGGAAGGGAAAAGACCTTGAGTACACAATCTCACACTATATGGAAACATGCCATGAGTTTATCAACTCAAAATATCACTAATCGATAACCACACCAAAGCATCCCCTGTTCCCGTCCGCTTCTACGTCTAGAAGTCGACCCGAGTCATGGATCCTTGAACCTACTTGACATACGAATGAAATCGGGTTCTACGGGCCATTAACCGTTATGAACCGTCACTTCACACGGGCCATTAACTGTCACAAGCATACGCTCCATGGGCGCCATTCGTACAGCACGGGGAATCAAACCTGCCAAGTAGTTGTGCACATGTTTCAGAGGAGCTCGAGACCCATGAAACGCACTTATAAAATAACCGGTTACGATTACGTGATCTCACACACAACGTGATTGTATTCGAAAATCACAAGGCCACAATGCCTTAAGGCCACATTCGCCTTTCTCATAATCACAAAGGTTCACACATGTTCCATACTAGTGTTTCACTCTCACCTAGACCAATCTCGTCACGGATGTACCTTCCTACATCAGGTGCCCGAGCCTTGCCATCTAGGTTATCTACTCCAGGCCAGAACTCGTCAATGAAGGCACGAGCGTCGCCATCCAGAGTTTCTATCACAATTCTATTCACAACCTAGAATCATATCATTAGGTTTTGGGGTAAAGTTTCCTCACTCTTCCTAATTCATATTTTAAACATGCATATTCCTTTCACTAACAATTTACAATTAGATAGACATGGCATAACACAAATATTACAAGTAAACACATATAATCACACATCACATAAAACATCACTTTTCACATAGTAGTTCACACACATTTTAAGGCACACAAGCCAATCCTATTCTCTACCAAGCATCCTTGGTTAAATCATGGTCTCTCATCACCATTCACTACCTTATTGGGTTATCTTTCCAAAGGCTTTGGACTCGTATCAATCGGATTCTCGATCCTTGAGTTTTGGTGGAATCAAAATCACATACATTAAATTTCTATATTTTCTTATCAATGCATAGCATATAACTATGTTTCTACCTCAATATCACATAGAGCATAAAGTTAGCTTTCCAACGCTTCAAACGGGGACCAAAACGGACTTACAGGTCAAAAGTTACGATCGAAACGATTTTGAAAGAAAACCTACAGCGAGTCTGACACGGGCACCCGTGTTGTGTGACACGGCCCATGTCACCCAAAATCCCAAATTTCCTTTTTTTTTCGCGTTTCCACCCTCCATAGTCAGTGGGCTGACACGGCCACCCGTGTTGTGTGACACGGGCCGTGTCAGGGCCCAGAAAACTTCATTTTTATCGTTGGAAGCCTTCCGGAACTCCGATTTCGATTCCGTAAAATGCCCCGGTCTCAGAATTCGACATACTACAATATTTTAACAACCAAAAGGCCATCCAACATGATTACAAAAATAATACCAATTTTATCAAATATGCAAAGTTAGGTTTTCCAACCAAACCAATTTGATTCAAACTCAATCCCACATAATCAAACACACAAACAAGTATCAACAGATGATTATATCTATATATCAATCATACTACTCAGTTTATAATGCATTTCAACCGTTAGATTTTATCGAATAGCGATTTAAGCATTTTTCTCACAAAACCTAACTTAAGCTAAAACAATCTCTAACTCTAAAACTTAAAGCTTCTATCTAGAACCCACCTGATAATCGAAGAGGAGTTTGAAGAAGATGATGATGATGATCCATGGGTTTCTCTCTTCTTCCTCTTTTCTCCATTTTCCTCTTTTCCTCTTCTTCTTCTCTTCCTTTCTCCTTTTCTTTCTTCTTTACTAACTTCTTCTTTCTCTTTCCAAATATATACATATATTATACTATTATTATATAATATAAATCTCATAGGGTAAAATATCTCCAATTGATATTTTGTCGTCTCAACCCAATAGATTAATTAATAGAGTTATCTTAAAATCCTTTCTCGAGTTAAAATAATTGATCTGTCTCTTTATTAAATAATTGATCTCTTCAGAGTTCATCAGTTGCTCTATTGATCCCAAATGTCAATACTTAAAGTACTTAGAGGATTCCATTAATCCAATTTACCAATGATAGAGCACATAGATACTCATCTGATATCCAATTGAGCATTTAAATAATATGGGGTATTACACTCTCCCCCCCCTTAAATTGAAATTCGCCCCCGAATTTCCTCTATTCGACAATAACAGCAACTTGTATCATTGTCTTAGATCTATTCTTAACTTTAGTTCCGTTACAATTACTGACGTAATCCCATCCCGACTTGACTTCACGAATCTATAATCCTTGTTTTCACAAATTATCAAACTCCACGTCCTTAGTTATACTCTCATTCCAATATTCCTCTACTGAGTCATACAACAAAACCGTAACACCTTATATTGGTTTAAGATAACAAACACTCAACAAATCCTTGCGAGGTAATTCAATTATTTCTTTCCACTTCATAACTAGTCACACAACTTCTTTACTAGTTCCATCAAGTCTGATGCTATACACTGTACTCATTCAATCCGATATTTCATCTCTTTCGTATCACACCAAAAGGTAGCACACTTAGAACAAAATCTTCTTATTTCCAATCTTATAATCAATTTCTGCTTCGATTCTTATTAATACTACAGAGCCCTTTCATTTGTCACCTTCCACTGCGCAATCCAAATTCTAACAGTGGAACACCACGCATTCTTAAGCACTACCAATTAGCTATCAGTCCACGGAGAACACACTTATCCACTGGGTCCTTACTAACCAACGGCGTAAGAAACTTACTGACGTCTTTTGGTAGAACAATTTCCTCACCAACACATAATATAATAACATCTGTCCCACACTCTCCAGACGATAAAGATGCATGAGTTATATTGTTACAACCATAACATATACAACTCCAATTCCATTCTAAATTCGAAATCAATATACCCAAAGTAGTTTAACAACTTCCGGTTCTGGTTACCACATTCCAAATCGATTCTTCTTATAGTTCCGACTTACTCAGGGTTTCTTGCTGTTTCGAGATCTCAACCAATAACAGCGTAACACCAACATAGAACTTCATTCACACGCGAGATACCACTTATCAAAACTCGAACCATTCAATTCGAAATTGTGAGTTTCCATACCACTTCTCATACAACACTTCATACGCACATACTTCGTCGCAATTCATACCACGCTTCTCGGTTGAATCCACCTCTCTTAATCGTTACGTTCCATATACGATTCCAAGTCACATACTTAACCTCGAATCGCCCAAATCTTACTCATACTTGTAAGGATAACTCCCACATTCATTCTCTTAGTAAAACACAACTGCCCGTAACTGGTACCACACTCTCGGAGTCTAAGTCCAATACCATGAATGCACAGAAGATAACACTTACTAAACTCTGACCAACCGCTCATACCTTACTAACCAACAATTAAAATACCAAAATGATCTTTACAAATCAAAACTTCGTGAGTAATCTCTGACTTCGTCCTTAATGCTCTCAACAGTACTAATAACAATGCACCTAAGACTTTCTCATACTCAATCCAGTTCATAAGATTACTTCCTCGTAGTCAAATTCCCTTGTCATCTAAACTGATGATCGACTAAGTAACACCCTCCACAAGTTCCAATTTTCAACCATGAATACGTCTCTCATTTACTTGGAATTCCGTTTTACAATCACACAAAACTCTCCACTCGGAGCAACATAAGGTAACAAAATACAGATGATGGTTCCCAAGGAATTTCACAATTTACACACCCGTTAATCGATTAACCATCCAAGCTAACCGGATTAATTTCTCAAAATTCCACGATAGACACGTTTCATGCACGGGTTAATTGGTTAAAACTTCTTCAGAAACAAAACCAGTTACTCATAATTCAAATCCACCCCTTCCCGAACCATCAATCCGATTTGTTCTTATCTTAGAGTATTATTATCAACTGGTGGCTCCTTAACTGGTATTACATTCACTAACCATGATCCACCCAAGGTAAAACTGACAAAAATCAAAACATGCAGATGACACACTCCAACCAAGTAACAAGGCAAAATTCCAAATTCTGACGCGGTCACTCTACAAAACTTCAGTGGGATAGTTCATCTTTCTGCTCAAACAACTACACTGGCTGGAAGTCAATAATGACGACATTCTAAAGTTTTTGCCACAATTCAACTTAATTCGTCCACAAGCAAAAGCCAACACCCTACCATTATACGATACCACAAAAATGATGGATATCTCATGCCAAGCATACCACCTTACCCTCTCAGTTAACTCCCTGGGTGAGAAATAAAACAACTACATTCTTAGTCCAACAAAAGGTAGATTCCGAATATTCCGATTATCCACAAATACAGAAGTTCTCTCTGTACTTGAAAATAAATCGGGGTAATGCATCCTCCTGAAGAACCTGTCTATCACTTCGTACACACTAACCGCGATTTCTTACCTTTCACTACCCATTACACATCCCACTTACACCAAATTAATTAATGGAAGATTCTCAACCGACAATTCTCCTCAACTAGTTACAAAACCCTTCCGGTATAAATCATTTCATGATTTACACTTAGTCTGTAATAAGTCCTGATTTTGCTTCTCGTTGTTTTACCACAATCTTGTTTCTTAAAATACAATACTCACTGTCCCACAAAGTACGTCTCTTCACCCTTGTCTCAAGAATAAGAATCCATCACGTACACTTGTGACCACGGTGCTACCACTATGCTTGTTCTTAATACTAAGGTGTAACCTTCTCATAACATACCATCGATACCGTTTTCCATATCTCGTTTACCTTTCTCTCCACGGTAATCCTCTTAGGTCCAAATATAAAACCATCTTACTAAGATTCCCTTCAATCCAAGATACTTACTCTATCTCTTAATACAAACTACTTCCGGTCCATATCACTACACTTTTTATTACTAAATGAAGTCCAAGCTTTCTCCAACACACTACCTTATACCCTTTGTCGCTCCCGAAAGATTCACATCCAACGGTACAAACGCGAGAGTGGCGCAAAAGACACAGAGTCGCCAGCAAAGTGTATTTATCCCAAGAGAGGGAAAGGAAACACTGCGTAAACCTGAAAGAAGGAAAGAGCATGGTCTCACGACCAAGAGAACGGGTACGGGAGTCGGTTACGCGAAGGGAAGGTGTTAGCACCCAACACGTCCATCGTACTCGATGGGATCCACGCCTGTTGTCTGCATCAAAGGGTGTCGTCATCGGGAGCTCCACTGCTACTGGATTGGCGAAGAAACGAGAACGGAAAGAACGGAGAAACGAAGAAGAAAAGAAAAAGAAGTGACTCGATAGGACAATATCGTTGTCCTAGGCCTACGTATTCCCTCGTGCAATGGGAAAGTCAGAGTCAACGTAGTTCGGACGGGAACTGTGGGGGAAGGTTGCTCGCCAAGACAATCGCTGTCTTGTGCCTACGTATCCTCAATCGGACAAGAGAGAGGAATCAGAGCTGACGTAGTTCGTGGGTACGACCACGGGTAGGTAAGTGTTTTTTACGTGAGCGACGAGCTCTTTTCTGAAAAAAAGAAGTTTGAAACCCAACAATCCCGGAGGATAAAAAGATTTGAATTGGTTTGGTGTTTTTTAGACAGAAGTGTTTTGAGTTAGTTCGTAACTTACATTGCACCAAAGCCTACCATGCGGGAACGAGTGAGTCGCATGATCGCCCCCGAATGAGACGTATGCTAAACACCCTAGAAGAAGAGAGGAGACCCCTCGTTCTTCACTTCCTACACTTAAGACTCGAGCGCAATATACGTTATATTTTATTAAGTGTTTTCAAGAAGTTTGAGATGAGAAGAGAAGCGACACAAAAGGAAACTCTACAGGGAAACTAAGAGTCCTAATGTTATCATGCATGGATGTCCTATGGTTAGTGAGGTTTAGGAGAGACGACTACCTAACCTAATGCTAATCCTACTCCAAGCTTAATCGAAAATTAAGTTGGACTAGGTAGCTCTAAAGGGAGAGAATCCAAGACTTAAACAAGTCTTGAGACTCGAGGGATGAAAAGAGTGAAAGAGAAGGAGGAGAAAGAAAAGTGAAACACAAGTGGCCTAAGCTCACTTCAAACACAAGTATGAAAGTTAAAAGGTAAAGGAAGAAAGTAAAATGTGGAAGCATATCCACATTCAAACAACTTACCATTTGCCCCTGAAAATGTTAGAAGTATTCACATATGACAAAATGAAACTCAAACAAGCATAAGGCCATGAAGAAACAAGTTCTAAAGTAAATCAAACATCAAGTTCAGAACCTAATGGTCCTACTGACCTCTACTATTAATCATGCACAATTAGTCAAAAAGAAAAGGGAGAAGTCACTCAAGTACCATTCAAGTCATTAAAGAAGGAGTGAGATGAAAAGAAGTGATCATGTAAAGCAACCAAGTCAAAATTCCATAAAGCAAACCAAGTTCAGAAGTGACACAATCCTAAATGTGTGCCTAAACAAGATCTTCAAACATCATTCAAGTCATACAAACACTTTCACAATCAATTAAGAAGCAAAGAAGAAGAAGTGAAGTGAAGTGAAACATGATTCATTCTTGTGAAACAAGTGACTTAAGGTGCAAGGCAAATATCAAACATGCAAAGATGAGATCCAAATATCACAACCAGAAGTCAATTAACATGCCATCAATCCTCAACAAGACCTAAAATTGTGGCACAAGTGCCTTCATGATCAAGCAAACCAAACATGAAGCATATATTCACAAATTGGACAAGTTAAAGCTCATGCTTCAAAGAAATAACAAACATGCCTCAAAAATTATGTCATTCAGTATTCAAGCATCTCAAACATGTATAATTGACATATCAAATCCACAAGCAATGAATCAGAACCAAAGTCAATCAACAATTAGGTCAAAGCATCAATAGGATTTCATACATTCATGCTCAAAGCAACACATCAAAAGTCATCCAAAAAGGGCCTAAAAATCATACCAAAAATCTCAAACATACTTCAACATGTTATGAACACAACCCAAAAAGAATCAGGATCAAATCACTTTCCAAATGAGAGAAATAAAAAAAATGCAACATGAAGTATGCAATATGAAGTGCAAATGAGACAAATTAATTTGGAAAATTAATATTTAATGCAAATTTAATGCAAAAATAATAAAATAAAATGTGAAAAATTAATTTTAATAATGAGAAGGGATGATGAATTTTTTTGGAATTTTTTAGCACATGCAAGTATTTTTAACAATTAATTATGAAATGGTATGAAAATAGAAAATAAAAAGAAAATGAAATGAAGGTAGGGGTGCAAAGAGAAATCCAAACGCGTGCAAAATGACCATGGGCTCAGAAACGGGGGTGTAAACAGCAGAAAAGGCCCAAGCGCTATCAAGCCTTCAGAAACAACGAACGGCTGAGATTAAGTCAAACATAAAAAGTCTCCAGATCCACAGGCTCATGCTCTCAGTCAAACAAAGTAAAGTCAACAATCCAATGGTCCACATTCAAATGCACTAATTAAATGAAATCAAACGGTCATGAATTAATCAGATCCACTAAACCCTAATCAATTTAATTAACACCACATAACCAAGATCCAACGCACGTGAATTAAACTGGAAAATTAATCACAATCCAACGCATGAGATTCAAACTGGAAAACCACAAACCCTAATTAAACCCTCACCGGCCGGAGAAGCGCCGGTCATCTTCTCCGGCCACTCTCCGGTCACCAAACTTCAAACCATAACCAAAAACAACAAATCATACATCAAAATGTTCAGCAACTCACGTAGATCACAAATATGCCACTCAAAATCATTTAGCCTGCATATATTTCAAGAATCGAACGAAACAAGTTTGGATCTGAAAATTTCAAGTCTAAATTTCAGCCATGATTCACGTTGAAAATCAAAACCAAACACATATATGAGCTCAGCACATCAAGATGAACATTAAACACACAACAAAAATCAATTCTAGATCTATGAATTTGAAGCTCACCTGAGATTTGCAGAAATGGAAATACGTCAAGAAACTCCAAGATAAGCTGCAGATCAACTCTTTCAACCGTCTAATTGCAAAATAAATGCAATTAAACCTTCAAACTAGCCTGAATCCTTGAATCCGAAAGTTGAAGCTCTGAACTCAACTTGATGAATTCCTTGCTTAAACCTCAAAACAGTGGTGGATTTCTCTTCCTTGTGCTTCACTGATCCTAAACCAACCAAGAAAAATGGAGGAACCTTGAAGGATTGGGAGAATCGAAGGAGAGAAACTTGAGAGCAAAACTTTGAAAAGTGATGAAAATGAATAGTAGCTGCTGAGAAATTCGTGTGAGTTAGCTTATATAGTGTGCCAATGCTACTGTTTAGGGTTTTAATCTTCAAGGACTTGAGAGCAATGAGTTTTGGGCTGTTTTGCAAATTTGCAAATTTGTGCACATGAGGTATTCTACTCGTGCATTCTTCATGAAAAGTGCATGACTGCTTTCCTTTTGATGCCATGAGAACCTTTGGATTGATCTTGGGGTTGGAAAGTAACTGAATTGTGATTTCCAAATGAACTTGCAAAATTGCATAATGATGAATTATGGACATGTAACCTACGGGTTCATTCAATTCTTGGCTCAAAATGATGCTAAATGAGGTACATTGGAGTGTGGTGAGGTGAACTGAACAATTAGAAGCCATATTGGTGAGTTAAAATGCAACTTGCAAGTTATGTCAAAATGGTATGCATGGTAGAACACCAAATGCCCTCTAACTTCAAATGCCCATAACTCTTGATCCAAAAATGATATGATCATGATCCACCACTCTTTGGAAAGAGGAGAAAGAGATCTACAACTTTGGTGTTGGGCAAAAATTCGTTTGAAGCATTTTTGATCATGAAAAGTTTGGTTAAAGTTGGTTGAAAATATGCCAAAAATAGTAACTTGAAATTACAAGTCACTTTCCCAATTTAGCAACTTTTTACCAAAGCTTGATTCTTGCAAATTGTGATCATGAAAGCCTTCCATAGACCAAACAAAGGTCTCTTGACTTGATTACCATGATGAGGATCTCTCAAAACCCTAGTTTGACTTTTCAGTTGACCAGTTTGACTGATTACTTCATCTGTAAGCTACTGAATCATCTGAGGTCTTCCATGGTGAATTTTTGGCTCAAAATCCATCCTTAGACTTGTTTTGACATATGGAGAACCTTGGTGAAAGGTTTGAATCAACTCCTTGAGCTTAGGACCCTTAACCATGAAACCCTAGTTTTGGTCATCAGTGTAAGGACACCAACCCTTGATATAACCACTTGGAGAATCCCTCATTGAAATACCCTTGGGCCACCATATAAGGATGTGAGGAGCTTATGGAGCTCATAAGAAGCTTTTGCCCTTGAGTTGAACCAAATACCTTGATCCCATGCTAAGAACCAAATGCTATGCACAATGCAAATGCAAGAAATGAAAAGAAACCTAAGCCAGTTATCAAAAAACAACAAGGCAAATTTTGAGGTGTTACAGCTGCCCCTATTCAATCAACTTGATCCTGAAGGTATGATAGTGACGGCTATCATGCGTTCCAAGGGTTCACGGAGATTGAATACCAAAAAGAAACCTAAAATTTGCAATCCTCAAAGGAGGGACGACTCCATTGGGGAACAAACAATAAATGCTGCACTGTCACAACACATACGAGTGTTGGCAACTAAAACTGTATTGAAAAGTCCTGAAATAAACACAAACGAGTGTTAGCTATGCTGGGGATGAACATGGACGGGTGTCAAATGTCAATGCGAACGGGCATTGAAACAAAAGTTCAAACACGGACGAGCGCCGAAAGAACACGTACGGGTGCCAAAGGGATTCAATACAGACGAGTATTGAAAGAGGTACACGGACGGGTATAAAAGATTTCAATAAGGATGGGTATTGAAAAAGATACACGGACGGGTGTAAAAGATTTCAATACAGACGGGTATTGAAAAAGATACACGGACGGGTGTAAAAGATTTCAATACGGACGGGTATTGAAAAAGGGTACACGGACGGGCGTAAAAGGATCCAATACGGACGGGTATCGAAAAGGATACACGGACGGGTGTAAAAGGTTTCAATACGGACGGGTATTGAAAAAGATACACGGACGGGTGTAAAAGATTTCAATACGGACGGGTATTGAAAAAGATACACGGACGGGTGTAAAAGATTTCAATACGGACGGGTATTGAAAAAGGGTACACGGACGGGCGTAAAAGGATCCAATACGGACGGGTATCGAAAAGGATACACGGACGGGTGTAAAAGGATCCAATACGGACGGGTATCGAAAAGGATACACGGACGGGTGTAAAAGGTTTCAATACGGACGGGTATTGAAAAAGATACACGGACGGGTGTAAAAGATTTCAATACGGACGGGTATTGAAAAAGATACACGGACGGGTGTAAAAGATTTCAATACGGACGGGTATTGAAAAAGGGTACACGGACGGGTGTAAAAGGATCCAATACGGACGGGTATCGAAAAGGATACACGGACGGGTGTAAAAGGTTTCAATACGGACGGGTATTGAAAAGGATACACGGACGGGTGTAAAAGGTTTCAATACGGACGGGTATTGAAAAGGGTGTAAAGCAACTTTATCGGGAATTAAACTCGCTGGGGGAATGGAAGGCAACACGAACGAGTGTCATCAGAAGGTCAATGTGGACGGGTATCAAATGTTCAAACACGGACGGGTGCTGAAAGAAACACGGACGAGTGTCTGTCATTAAAAACTTCGAGGGGGAAAAAACCGAAGGACCACCTGGACGAAGGGGTACAAATAAAATTAAGGATAAACAATCCTGGCAATACATTCTGCCGGGGAACTGTCAAATATTGCCTAACCCAACACCTGTGGAGTAAAGATATCTTCCTGAAATTCGGCTTTCCTGACGAAGGAAAACTCAAACCTGGCTTACGCTTCGGATGCATATGTTTGAATTTTGCCGTAATGCTCCACCTGAAGTGGGAATGCTATGCATTTGGGAGGATGCCATGCAAAACAAATGCTTATGCAATGCAAGAGAAAAGTCTCAGCAAAATAAATGCTGAAGACCAGAAGCAACTCCGCTGGAGATGGCAAACTAAATTGCCACCAAACCAAAGAAATCATGTTGAGAAAAACTTCTCCCTGCTAGGGAAGATCATAATCACCCATTCTGCCGGAGATGGACGAATCTCCGAGAGAATACCTGCTCTGTTGAGGAATAACAAGATCAACAACTCTGCTGGAGATGGACGAAGCTCTGAGAGGATACCCACTTAGCTAGGGAGGGATATGAATACTGAAGATGGAAATTCCACCGTTGGGGACGACCAACTATTTCAGAGCTTGGCTTCGGCGCCTGCCACAAACGATTGGCCTTAAGACCCGCTGGGGATATCACTCAGCACCAGACTCTGATTGGGGAAATGAGCTTAATCTGCTGCCAGGGAAGTAACTTTACCCTCACCCTGCCGGGTACTAGATCAAACCATTGTCGACGAAACTATACTTTCTGACTAACCGAGGAAAGTAGACATCAGGACCCTGTGGGGATAATAACATCTTCGTCCACAAACTTCCTGTTGGAGGTACGGCAACATTCACCTCAAAGCAATCAACTTCTGAGTACTTGCTGGGGAAAAACAATCCAAACACGACTCCGACTGGGTATACAATCCTCTGTACTTTGCTGAGGAAGACGATCCTCAACGACTCCGCTTGGGAGAGAAAGTAATTGTCAACATTCACCTGCTAGGGGATAGCACAAGCTTCCTGACTAGCTGGGGAACAAATAACTGCCCCAGCTCCGTGGGGAGACATCACTTGCTCTTATATCCTGCTAAGGAGGACGATCCTTAACGATTCCGCTTAGGGAATTACTCCTTTATACTCTGGTGGGGAAGAGTAATAATCTGCTGAGGACGATCAGACTTCAAAGTTGAGGAGAGCTCTACTCTACTGGGGAAAGTACACCTGTCATCCTGCAAAACCAACAAAAGTCTACGTGCAAGAATGAATACATTGATTATCCACATGGTGACTGTCGCCTAAGCAATTGCCACTGTTTTTCCATCTTGTGTCATAAAACTCAACGTTTTAGCATGTAATATTTTTATCAAAAATATCGGACATTTTCACAAACAAAACAGGTAAAACAGAAAACAAAAGCTCTTTAGCTGAAATGCAAACTTTATTGAATGAATTGGCCTGTAAATGGGCATTTACATCTGGAAGCAATTCCTGAAAAGAGGTAATTGCGCAAAAAAGAAAAAGAAAATACAAATGTCGGCAATGTGGGGAACAGACATCCACCATGACTCGACTCAGCTATAACCCATATGACTTGTTCATCCGCATATACTTTGGCTTACGAAGACGACTAACTGGGCTGATTCCTTTCCTCAGAATTTTCCAAGTGTGAACGGTGATCACAGATCGGACGCGGATCGTAGTCTTTGCTCTAAAATCCCTAACTTTTGCCTGGATCGCCCTTTTCGGGTTTTCAATCCACCGGGATACCCATTTTTGCCAAGGTTGCCTTTTCAGGTTTTCAACCTTGCGGGTTTATTCTTTTTCTTTTTATCCCTAATTTTTGCCCGAACCTTTTCTTTTTATGGTTCGCCAGGATGCCCCATTTTTGCCTGAACCTTCTTTTTATGCTCAGCGGGTCTCTTTTATGCAAAGTATTTTTTGACTACATCCGCATTCACAGGGGACGTAAAATCTTCGCCATCCATAGTTGAGAGTAATAAGGCTCCACCAGAGAAAACCTGTCTTACTACATATGGCCCTTCGTAATTCGGAGTCCACTTGCCCCTGTGATCTGTTTGGGGAGGAGTGATCCTTTTCAGAACTAATTCACCAGCTTGAAAACACCGAGGACGCACCTTCTGATCAAAGGCTTTCTTCATCCTGCTCTGATACAACCGGCCATGCGCAATGGCTTTCAATCTCTTCTCTTCAATGAGGCTCAATTCATTCAGCCGGGAACGCACCCACTCAGCTTCATCCAGCTTTACATCTGTCAGAATTCTCAAAGAAGGAATCTCAACTTCTAATGGCAAGACTGCTTCCATGCCATATACCAGTGAGAAAGGAGTTGCCCCAGTCGAGGTGCGCACCGAAGTACGATATCCATGCAAAGCGTAGGGCAACATCTCATGCCAGTCTTTGTATGTCACTACCATCTTCTGCACAATCTTCTTTATGTTCTTATTAGCCGCTTCAACAGCTCCATTCATCTTCAGACGATAGGGAGAGGAATTGTGATGTTCGATTTTAAAGCTCTGGCATAGCTCCTTCATCATCTTGTTATTCAGATTTGAACCATTATCAGTAATGATTCTCTCCAGTACTCCATACCGGCAGATGATGTCCTTCTTAATGAACCGGGCTACCACTTGTTTGGTGACGTTGGCATACGATGCTGCTTCCACCCACTTCGTGAAATAATCGATAGCAACCAGGATAAAACGATGTCCGTTTGAAGCAGTCGGCTCGATCTTCCCAATCATGTCAATACCCCACATAGCAAAAGGCCAAGGTGACGATAAAACATTCAGAGGAGTAGGCGGTACGTGCACCTTGTCAGCATAAATCTGGCATTTATGACATTTCCGGGCGTATTTAAAACAGTCAGACTCCATGGTCATCCAATAATACCCCGCTCTCAACAATTTTCTGGCCATAGTATGCCCATTGGCATGAGTACCGAAGGAACCTTCGTGAACCTCTTCCATTAACAAGCCTACCTCGTGTTCATCAACACAACGTAGCAAGACCATGTCAAAGTTTCTCTTGTACAACACATCATCCTTGTTCAAAAAGAAGTTTCCTGATAACCTCCTCAATGTCTTTTTATCTTTGGAAGATGCCCCAGCTGGGTATTCCTGACTCTTCAAGAAGACTTTAATGTCATGATACCAAGGCTTGCCATCTGATACCCCTTCAACTGCAAATACAAAAGCAGGTCTATCCAAGCGCATAATTCTGATTGAGGGAGCTTCATTCCAATGATTCACTTTATACATTGATGACAAAGTTGCCAACGCATCAGCCATCTGATTCTCTATCCGGGGAATGTGATGGAAGTCTACTCTGTCAAAGAAAGGTAACAATCTTCTGGCATAATTGTTATATGGAACGAGATTTATTTGACGAGTCTCCCATTCTCCTGTAATCTGATTCACCACCAACGCAGAATCACCATAAACATCGAGGTTCTTGATTCTCAAATCAATTGCCTCTTCTAACCCCATGATGCATGCTTCATACTCCGCCTCATTGTTGGTGCATATGAACGCTAATCGGGCAGTAAAGGGTGTATGAGAACCTTGTGGAGTCGTAATGATTGCCCCGATTCCGTTGCCATATGAATTAACAGCCCCATCAAAAACCATCTTCCATTGAGATCCAATCTCAGGTCCTTCATCAGGCAAAGGCTCTTCACAATCCTTCATCTTCAGATACATGATATGTTCATCTGGAAATTCGAACTTCATCGGTTGATAACCCTCAATTGGCTGTTCAGCGAGATATTCTGACAAAACACTTCCCTTAATGGCCTTTTGGGAAACATACTGAATATCATATTCTGTCAGAACCATCTGCCAACGGGCTATTCTACCAGAAAGTGCTTGCTTCTCAAACACATACTTGATTGGATCCATCTTCGAAATCAAAAGGGTTGTATGGTTTAACATATACTGCCTCAAACGCTTAGCGGCCCAAGCGAGTGCACAACATGTTTTCTCCAGCATCGAGTATCTTGACTCGCA
Organism: Lathyrus tuberosus; assembly: GCA_022829125.1. NCBI lineage: Eukaryota > Viridiplantae > Streptophyta > Magnoliopsida > Fabales > Fabaceae > Lathyrus > Lathyrus tuberosus. Next base: position 38,663 of record JALAZF010001003.1, on the reverse strand, counting down.
ATCAGTAAACTTCTTACTCAGGTAATAGATGGCGTGCTCTTTTTTACCTGACTCGTCTTGTTGACCGAGCACACAACCCATTGAATTCTCAAGAACCGTGAGATACATAATCAAGGGCCTTCCTGGTACTGGCGGCATAAGGACCGGAGGTTCCTGCAAGTATTCTTTAATCTTTTCAAATGCCTTTTGACAATTTTCATTCCACCTGACCGCTTGATCTTTTCTAAGCAGCTTGAAGATTGGTTCACACGTGGCTGTGAGATGCGAGATGAACCTAGCAATGTAATTCAATCTCCCCAAGAAACCACGAACCTCTTTTTCTGTTTTCGGCACAGGCATTTCTTGTATGGCTTTTACCTTTGCAGGATCAACCTCAATACCTTTTTCACTAACAATAAACCCCAGCAATTTTCCTGATCTCACCCCGAAGGTGCATTTGTTTGGATTCAACCTCAGTCTGAATTTCCTTAACCTTTCAAATAACTTCTGAAGATTCACCAGATGTTCTTCTTCCGTCTGTGACTTCGCAATCATGTCATCAACGTAGACTTCAATCTCTTTGTGAATCATATCATGAAAGAGAGTCACCATCGCCCGCTGGTAAGTTGCCCCTGCATTTTTCAATCCAAAGGGCATCACTTTGTAGCAGAAAGTTCCCCACGGTGTTATGAATGTTGTTTTCTCCATGTCCTCTGGGGCCATCTTGATTTGGTTATACCCAGAGAAGCCATCCATGAAGGAAAACACAGAATACTGAGCAGTATTGTCAACTAACACGTCAATGTGAGGGAGCGGGAAATCATCCTTTGGGCTGGCTCTATTCAAATCCCTGTAATCAACACACATCCTGACCTTCCCATCCTTCTTAGGTACGGGCACGATGTTAGCAACCCATGGAGGATAATTTGTTACGGCAAGAAATCCGGCGTCTAGCTGTTTCTGAACCTCTTCCTTGATTTTGACAGACATCTCCGGTTTAGTTCTTCTCAACTTTTGCTTGACCGGAGCATAACCTTCTTTGAGTGGTAGCCGGTGTACAACAATATCAGTATCCAGCCCGGGCATGTCTTGGTAAGACCAGGCGAAGATGTCCACATACTCACGGAGCATTTCAATCAATCTTCCCTTAACACTGTCTTCCAATGCAGCCCCTACTCTTACTTCCTTTCTAGCGTCCTCGGTTCCCAGATTCACAATCTCGATTTCCTCCTGATGAGGTTGGATGACTCTCTCCTCTTGCTTCAACAATCTGGCCAACTCTTCGGGCAGTTCACACTCTTCGTCAGCCTCTTCTTCAGCCTGATAAATTGGATTGTCAAAGTCATACCGAGCTATAGCTGAGTCATGATCGGTGTCACCTGGACAAAGAGACCTGCAATGATTTATGAGGTATGTTTTATTATGATGCAACAAAAGAAACACATTGCCATTTTGATGTGGGTTTTTTAATGCATAAAAATAAAAACAGAAAGACAGAGATCAAAATATTTGAGTGTGAAAAGTCCTTTATTGATGATAAAGCAAAACATGCAGCAGTTAAAAGCCCTACAAACAGAATCACTACGTCTTGGGCAGAACGTAGGATTAACAAAATAGGAAAACAAAGCAATTACTCGAAGCCTGTCACTTGAATGACTTTCTCGGAAGACCAGTTGTGCAGACTTTCCCCTGGGACACAAGGACGGATCCAGCTATCCATGTCGCAATCACTGTCTCCTTCTTCATCAATAGCATTAACTCTGTCGAAGAAAACTCCAGCGCTAGTGAACCGGACAGGGCCATAGAATCTTGGGGGATCCTCATCTCTTTTGGGTGGCTTATATCCCAATCCATAAGTATCCTTCTTTTTCTGGACTTCAACCACCTGGCCCCACCTCTGTGAGCTACCCGCTTCAACCACAGCTTTGGCGTCTTTTAACGAAGACATGGAACCCTCAGGTTGATTTGCCACTACGGGCTGCACTACAGCTCCAGACTGAACAACTTCTTCAGAAACTTTCACCTTCTCAAATCCCTGGCACAACGTCTCGTGGATTTCCCCATCCACTTCCACGTATTTGAAGGTTGACAATTGACTGATCATTATGTCTTCTTCTCCGCATACTGTCACTACGTGACCATCAACCATATACTTCAGCTTTTGATGTAAAGTGGAAGTTACAGCACCTGCCCCATGGATCCAAGGACGACCCAATAAACAGCTGTACGCTGGCTGAATATCCATAATGTAAAACATTGCATTAAAGATTTCCGGTCCAACCTTGATCGAAAGCACAATCTCGCCAAAAACAGACCTCTTCGAGCCATCAAAAGCTCGCACCACCAAGTCACTTGGTGTACAAATCAAACCGCGAGTATCTAACTTCATTAACGCTTTCTTGGGCAATACATTCAACGATGAACCAGTATCAACCAAGACATGTGACATCAACGAGCCACGGCATTCGATCGAAATATGCAGGGCATTGTTATGATTCCTGCCAGCAGAAGTCAAGTCAAGATCTGTAAAACCCAGGCCGTTACCCGCATTCACGTGCGCTACAACCCCTTCCAGCTGATTAACAGAAATCTCTTGAGGAACGTATGCTGCATTCAAAACCTTCAAAAGAGCATTCCTGTGAGCCTCAGAACACAAGAGTAGAGACAGAATAGAGATCTTGGACGGGGTCTGATGTAACTGGTCCACGATCTTATAATCACTTTTTCGGATGAGCCTCATGAACTCCTCTACATTTTCCGAAAAAGCATCATCAACCGGTTTCACTGTAGATTCCACAATCACTGGGGTCTGAACAGAACCATCCATCGCCTATTTTCCTCTATCCTGCCTAGAGGTACTGGGTTGATCGTTAACCGGAGGGAGCACTCTACCACTTCTGGTTATGGCATCAGTCTCAACTTTAACCCCTGAACTAGAACCCACTGGTGAAGTGTTCATTAGCTCTTGCTTTTGCCCATTGACAAACACCTCTGCACCATAATTCCACGGAATAGCCTTAGAACTTTCGTACGGAATGGGTCCAGCCCTCGTGATAATGACTGGAGGTGGCCTTGCTGGACCAGAAATAGTAATTGTTTTGAACGGGATAGTGATAGTGGCAACCTTCTCACTAACAACCTCCTCTAGCTGATTACCTCTGTCAAACTGTAAACAGCCCTCATCAATCAGATTCTGAATACCCCTCTTCAACGAATCACAACCATTAGCCTTTATCAAACAATCTGAGCAATTCTCACCACAGCCCGGATAGACATCACCTTTCAATAACCTGTTCTTAACCACCACCAATGGAGTCTTTAGTTCCTCCACATCCACAATCAAATTCAAAGTTTCACAGTCCTCAATTATAGCATTCACCCTTGGCCCATTGTGATTAGGCATCGGGTTTTGAATAACATTGGGTCCGTCATTCGAGAAATTGATGGCTTTAGAGTCCACAAGGTCCTGCACCTTGTGCTGAAACGCCCTGCACTTCTCCACCGTGTGCCCAGGAGCACCAGAATGAAAATCACAGTGTGCGTTAGCATCGTAGCCTCGTGGGAGTTCCCCTGTTGGTGGAGCCAGGGTACGAAGCTCAACTAGACGCAACTGTAGTAAATGTTGCAACAACTGTGCATATGACATTGGGGGTTGATCAAAATGCCTCTCTGCATTCCTCTGTCTGTTCTGATACTGACCCTGCTGCCTATTCTGATTAGCATTACCCCTTTGCTGTTGTGGCGGTGGTAACGTTGCTGGAATGGTTACTGATGCTACCTGTTGATTGTTAAACTGGCGCTGTTTCCCTTTTCCCCTGTGGGATGATACAGCGTTGATCTCTCCTTTCTTCTTATAATTATCAAACGGCTTTTTTCCCTGTCCGGAAGACGATCCATCACCGCTAGAAACCTTCCCAGCCTTAATTCCGACCTCTATCTTCTGCCCAATAGCAATCACATCTGCAAACTTGCCTAGAGAACAAGGCAAAAGCTTCTCATAGTAGTGCTTAGGCAGTGTGTCCATGAACATATCTAGCATCTCTTTCTCTAGCATTGGTGGCTGCACCCTAGCTGCCAATTCACGCCACCTTTGCGCATATTCTTTGAAACTCTCATCATTCTTCTGGGACATGCTCAACAGCTGAGTTCTGTTGGGAGCCATGTCCGTGTTGTACTGATAATGCTTGATGAAAGCTGCAGCTAGCTCTCTCCAGGTACGAACATCTCTGCTTTCTAGCCCCATGTACCATTCCAAAGACGCGCCAGACAGGCTGTCTTGGAAGAAGTGCATCATTAACTTTTCATCCTTAGCGTGAGCAGCCATCTTCCGGGTATAGGCCTTCACATGAGTCCTTGGGCAGGTAGAGCCATTGTACTTTTCTAGCATAGAAATCTGAATCTTGTGTGGAATAACAACATCAGGGACCAACCCTAGGTCGTCCAAATCAATCCCCAAATCATCCTGTTTCACTACTCCTTTCAACTGAGCTTCGATTAAACGGATTCTTTCATCACTGACTACAGGAAGGGCAGCATCTAAACTCCTGACCGAGAACACATCGTCCTGTTGATCATCAAAATGATGGCCATGGATAGCCCGGACAGTACTTCCCTCTCCAACCACTGTAGGGATTCTGCCCTGTCCACCAGCACCAACTCCGCCCGGAGGGATATTACAGTTAATAAGACCACCGTGTAGGATACCATTTTCGTCGACCTGCGCGACTAACGGCTGAACCAGAGTTCTAAACTCGTTCTGACTTTGCACCACACCCTGCATCATTTCCATGAACTGGTCGATGCGAGCTTGCATAGCGGCCATATCTGCCTGAACTTTGTCCATCACTCTGTTTTGATTGAGCCGAGTAGAATAACGATGAGTTGGTTGATCAATCCTGACTGAAAGAAAGAGAGAGCATAAGAAAACCAGAGAAACCAAGATAACCTGCAATGCAAAAATGATTATGATTATGCAAATGCAAATGCAAACATGTTTGTATATTTGCAGGGTGATCCACCCCTTGATTCCAGTTTAAAGGTGAAATAGGATGAAACTGCTGCTCATATAAATCAGAATGAATCACTGTCAGAAATTACAACCCAAGGTACCAAAAATAGCCTAAAACAAAATAAGCAGAGGTCCCAGCCAACAATTCTGGTGGTGATACAAAGAAAGAACAAAATACAAACTACTGAGTAAAGTTCCCTTCAAGGGTCTTGCACCGTATGAGGGCCACTGCCCGAGCTAGAGCACTCCCACTTAGACCTTTTCACTCCTGCTTGTATTTTCAGCTCTTCCATGGTTGCTATGGCTTCTTTGAGCCGTTCCTCAACTGCGTGTCTTCGGAACGTCCCTGACAAGATCTCCTCGTCCTTCTTCCTGAGCTTCACCTTCAGACTCTCAATCTGCTCCAAATGCTTATCCTCTTTCTGCTTGTTGGCCGTGATTGCAGTATCTCGGTAAGCATTGAACCTGCGAATCTTCGCCCAAGCCTTGGCTAAGTCATCCTTCTTGGATTTGAGAGTCTTGCAAACGCCTTTTAGAGCTTGTCCTACCCTTTTCCTAGCTGCTATCTCTTCAACCAGCTCCTTTTCTTTCTCAGCGAGACGTTCTGTCTTCAGCTTGGCAATATGAACAGCCTCACCTCGCTCATGTTTTAACTGGTAGATTTCCTTTTGCAACTCACGGTTCTCCTCTCGAATCTTCTCCTTTTCAGCCCATAATTGATTGTACTTCTCCATCTCAATCATGGTTGGGGGTTCAATCAGCAAAGGGTAAGAAGGAGGTTCCTTGCAGAATGGCAAAAGTACACTTTCTACTCTGCTCTGAACCCAGTCTTCATACGCACGAAAAGCTTTGTTGTTACACTTTCCAAAAGAAGTCTTTCCTTTCTTATGGCGATCTCTCCAAGCGTTTGCAGCTTCTTTCAACACCTCCAGATTGGCTTCCTCACCCAAAAATAGAGACTCTTGCACATCTTGGCCTTTTGGCGGCTCCTTTAAAGCATACCCAAATTGCCTAATAGCAAGAATGGGGTTGTAGTTAATTCCCCCCTTCCTTCCTATTAAAGGTACGTTTGGGTAACCTCCACAACTAACCAGGATTTCTCGGCCCAACAAATCACGATTGATCCAAACTAAGTTGTCGGCCCTTAACCCCATTAACCTCTTTGCCCAATCTAAAGTTCCTTTAATGTCTTCGAATGCCCCAGATTTGGGAAGACGATCAGCAAACCACTTATAGAAAATTGAAGCACAACAATAAAGAAGTCCGCCTCTCCTTTTCTCATTCTTATAGTGCATCGAATAATACAGATCCCCAAGCAAGGTAGGTACCGGATTCTTCATGGTGAATATTCGGACAGCATGTGCATCTACAAAATCTTTCACATTAGGGAATAACGCCGTTCCATAAACACACATAGCCAGAATTGCATTGAACACTGACCAACACTTAGCCTTAGCACAAGTAGTAGCCTGTTCGATCAAAAACTTCGTGTGAAAACCTTGATAACCCCCTTTACTAGCAATATTTTTCTTCAACAGTGACTGATCCAAACGTAAAGTAGCAGCAACCCTTTCCAAATCAGGAAACTCCTTAGAAGGATAGAAGGGAGCTCCCTCTTTGACCGAAACATCCAAAATAAGAGCAAATTCTTCCAACGTTGGAGCCAAAAGATAATCAGCAAATAGAAAACACCGGAGTTGAGGGTCGTAGAACTGTGCCAGAGTGTGCAGGGCCCTGAACTCATAATTGGTAACATTCCGGGCGAAACTCAGAATCCTCCCATATTCTCCTCTGAACTCTGCCAATGCCTCAGGTTTTGCCATAGCCGAGATCTTGTGAACAGCGTCTAGATGAAGCTCCGGGAACTTGTACGGGATGATGTTCTTTCTTTCTTCAGTGCTAATACTCATCATGGACAGTCTTCAGACAACCGGAATCAAAGTTAGGATGCAACCCTACAAATGAACAAACATGTCAGAATGCAAAAAGATGATGCAAAATGCAAGCATGGGATCAAGGTATCCAAAATGCTCAAACTGCTGCTGTTCTGCTGACTGAATAAGACCCAGAAAACCAGAAACCCAAAAATCTAGAATAACAGCCCAATCAAACTGCCAGAATGCCAGGATAATAATAGTGCACTGGTGAGAAACCCAGAAACCAGGTAGGTTGAAGGTCTCGGTTACCTGTAACCCTGCAAACACCCCTCCCCTCTCACATGTGGGTACTAGGATGTTCAGTATCCCGGGCTCTCAGGTCTAGAAAGGATGATACGTTCACCATTTCTGGTTTGGCATCATCATCAAAAGAGGAGGCCTCAACCGATTCTCCAAAACAAAAGATCCTCAGCTTCAGAGGTTTGAGAAGCAATAGCACATTCAGCCCGAAGGATACAATGCTATCGTCAATCAAAGAGGTCGTCCGCTGATTCACTACAAAAGGGAAATCCTATAGCAAGTTCCCAGCATTGGGTCCTCGGATCGAGAATATGCAATGGGTTTGCCACAGAAAGTGGGCTGCCACTGTCACATCTCGGGAGGAGTGCCGCAACTGAGTCCTCGGGAATGGTCGCCAGAGTCGACAGTTTTCCAGATCATATTCCATCATCTGCCCCAAATGGACAGGATAGAATATTATCAAGAAAACCTCGTCTGGATGTGGAGTTTTCATGTATACTTCGTCTGGCCAAATGCCAAACAAGTCACACTACTTTCCACGCTAATCATAGGTGTATGCTCAAGCCTTGGTATTGGGCTTTTCTCTCATGAATCCAACCCACCCTGCAAACAGAAAATCCAGTAGCAGAACAACACAACAATATCCAGTATGACAGTAATAAATGAAATGCAATAAAAACTATAAAAACAGTAAAGCATTAAAGTAAAAGTACAGTAAATAGCAATACAGTAATATACAACAAAGCAAAGCATCATAGAAACACCCAACAAAAACAAACAGACAAGCGCTAGGATCGACTCGCTAAAGGGGAAGGACCAGCGTAGGTCAACCAGGGTCCCCAGCAGAGTCGCCAACTGTCGCTCCCGAAAGATTCACATCCAACGGTACAAACGCGAGAGTGGCGCAAAAGACACAGAGTCGCCAGCAAAGTGTATTTATCCCAAGAGAGGGAAAGGAAACACTGCGTAAACCTGAAAGAAGGAAAGAGCATGGTCTCACGACCAAGAGAACGGGTACGGGAGTCGGTTACGCGAAGGGAAGGTGTTAGCACCCAACACGTCCATCGTACTCGATGGGATCCACGCCTGTTGTCTGCATCAAAGGGTGTCGTCATCGGGAGCTCCACTGCTACTGGATTGGCGAAGAAACGAGAACGGAAAGAACGGAGAAACGAAGAAGAAAAGAAAAAGAAGTGACTCGATAGGACAATATCGTTGTCCTAGGCTTACGTATTCCCTCGTGCAATGGGAAAGTCAGAGTCAACGTAGTTCGGACGGGAACTGTGGGGGAAGGTTGCTCGCCAAGACAATCGCTGTCTTGTGCCTACGTATCCTCAATCGGACGAGAGAGAGGAATCAGAGCTGACGTAGTTCGTGGGTACGACCACGGGTAGGTAAGTGTTTTTTACGTGAGCGACGAGCTCTTTTCTGAAAAAAAGAAGTTTGAAACCCAACAATCCCGGAGGATAAAAAGATTTGAATTGGTTTGGTGTTTTTTAGACAGAAGTGTTTTGAGTTAGTTCGTAACTTACATTGCACCAAAGCCTACCATGCGGGAACGAGTGAGTCGCATGATCGCCCCCGAATGAGACGTATGCTAAACACCCTAGAAGAAGAGAGGAGACCCCTCGTTCTTCACTTCCTACACTTAAGACTCGAGCGCAATATACGTTATATTTTATTAAGTGTTTTCAAGAAGTTTGAGATGAGAAGAGAAGCGACACAAAAGGAAACTCTACAGGGAAACTAAGAGTCCTAATGTTATCATGCATGGATGTCCTATGGTTAGTGAGGTTTAGGAGAGACGACTACCTAACCTAATGCTAATCCTACTCCAAGCTTAATCGAAAATTAAGTTGGACTAGGTAGCTCTAAAGGGAGAGAATCCAAGACTTAAACAAGTCTTGAGACTCGAGGGATGAAAAGAGTGAAAGAGAAGGAGGAGAAAGAAAAGTGAAACACAAGTGGCCTAAGCTCACTTCAAACACAAGTATGAAAGTTAAAAGGTAAAGGAATAAAGTAAAATGTGGAAGCATATCCACATTCAAACAACTTACCATTTGCCCCTGAAAATGTTAGAAGTATTCACATATGACAAAATGAAACTCAAACAAGCATAAGGCCATGAAGAAACAAGTTCTAAAGTAAATCAAACATCAAGTTCAGAACCTAATGGTCCTACTGACCTCTACTATTAATCATGCACAATTAGTCAAAAAGAAAAGGGAGAAGTCACTCAAGTACCATTCAAGTCATTAAAGAAGGAGTGAGATGAAAAGAAGTGATCATGTAAAGCAACCAAGTCAAAATTCCATAAAGAAAACCAAGTTCAGAAGTGACACAATCCTAAATGTGTGCCTAAACAAGATCTTCAAACATCATTCAAGTCATACAAACACTTTCACAATCAATTAAGAAGCAAAGAAGAAGAAGTGAAGTGAAGTGAAACATGATTCATTCTTGTGAAACAAGTGACTTAAGGTGCAAGGCAAATATCAAACATGCAAAGATGAGATCCAAATATCACAACCAGAAGTCAATTAACATGCCATCAATCCTCAACAAGACCTAAAATTGTGGCACAAGTGCCTTCATGATCAAGCAAACCAAACATGAAGCATATATTCACAAATTGGACAAGTTAAAGCTCATGCTTCAAAGAAATAACAAACATGCCTCAAAAATTATGTCATTCAGTATTCAAGCATCTCAAACATGTATAATTGACATATCAAATCCACAAGCAATGAATCAGAACCAAAGTCAATCAACAATTAGGTCAAAGCATCAATAGGATTTCATACATTCATGCTCAAAGCAACACATCAAAAGTCATCCAAAAAGGGCCTAAAAATCATACCAAAAATCTCAAACATACTTCAACATGTTATGAACACAACCCAAAAAGAATCAGGATCAAATCACTTTCCAAATGAGAGAAATAAAAAAAATGCAACATGAAGTATGCAATATGAAGTGCAAATGAGACAAATTAATTTGGAAAATTAATATTTAATGCAAATTTAATGCAAAAATAATAAAATAAAATGTGAAAAATTAATTTTAATAATGAGAAGGGATGATGAATTTTTTTGGAATTTTTTAGCACATGCAAGTATTTTTAACAATTAATTATGAAATGGTATGAAAATAGAAAATAAAAAGAAAATGAAATGAAGGTAGGGGTGCAAAGAGAAATCCAAACGCGTGCAAAATGACCATGGGCTCAGAAACGGGGGTGTAAACAGCAGAAAAGGCCCAAGCGCTATCAAGCCTTCAGAAACAACGAACGGCTGAGATTAAGTCAAACATAAAAAGTCTCCAGATCCACAGGCTCATGCTCTCAGTCAAACAAAGTAAAGTCAACAATCCAATGGTCCACATTCAAATGCACTAATTAAATGAAATCAAACGGTCATGAATTAATCAGATCCACTAAACCCTAATCAATTTAATTAACACCACATAACCAAGATCCAACGCACGTGAATTAAACTGGAAAATTAATCACAATCCAACGCATGAGATTCAAACTGGAAAACCACAAACCCTAATTAAACCCTCACCGGCCGGAGAAGCGCCGGTCATCTTCTCCGGCCACTCTCCGGTCACCAAACTTCAAACCATAACCAAAAACAACAAATCATACATCAAAATGTTCAGCAACTCACGTAGATCACAAATATGCCACTCAAAATCATTTAGCCTGCATATATTTCAAGAATCGAACGAAACAAGTTTGGATCTGAAAATTTCAAGTCTAAATTTCAGCCATGATTCACGTTGAAAATCAAAACCAAACACATATATGAGCTCAGCACATCAAGATGAACATTAAACACACAACAAAAATCAATTCTAGATCTATGAATTTGAAGCTCACCTGAGATTTGCAGAAATGGAAATACGTCAAGAAACTCCAAGATAAGCTGCAGATCAACTCTTTCAACCGTCTAATTGCAAAATAAATGCAATTAGACCTTCAAACTAGCCTGAATCCTTGAATCCGAAAGTTGAAGCTCTGAACTCAACTTGATGAATTCCTTGCTTAAACCTCAAAACAGTGGTGGATTTCTCTTCCTTGTGCTTCACTGATCCTAAACCAACCAAGAAAAATGGAGGAACCTTGAAGGATTGGGAGAATCGAAGGAGAGAAACTTGAGAGCAAAACTTTGAAAAGTGATGAAAATGAATAGTAGCTGCTGAGAAATTCGTGTGAGTTAGCTTATATAGTGTGCCAATGCTACTGTTTAGGGTTTTAATCTTCAAGGACTTGAGAGCAATGAGTTTTGGGCTGTTTTGCAAATTTGCAAGTTTGTGCACATGAGGTATTCTACTCGTGCATTCTTCATGAAAAGTGCATGACTGCTTTCCTTTTGATGCCATGAGAACCTTTGGATTGATCTTGGGGTTGGAAAGTAACTGAATTGTGATTTCCAAATGAACTTGCAAAATTGCATAATGATGAATTATGGACATGTAACCCACGGGTTCATTCAATTCTTGGCTCAAAATGATGCTAAATGAGGTACATTGGAGTGTGGTGAGGTGAACTGAACAATTAGAAGCCATATTGGTGAGTTAAAATGCAACTTGCAAGTTATGTCAAAATGGTATGCATGGTAGAACACCAAATGCCCTCTAACTTCAAATGCCCATAACTCTTGATCCAAAAATGATATGATCATGATCCACCACTCTTTGGAAAGAGGAGAAAGAGATCTACAACTTTGGTGTTGGGCAAAAATTCGTTTGAAGCATTTTTGATCATGAAAAGTTTGGTTAAAGTTGGTTGAAAATATGCCAAAAATAGTAACTTGAAATTACAAGTCACTTTCCCAATTTAGCAACTTTTTACCAAAGCTTGATTCTTGCAAATTGTGATCATGAAAGCCTTCCATAGACCAAACAAAGGTCTCTTGACTTGATTACCATGATGAGGATCTCTCAAAACCCTAGTTTGACTTTTCAGTTGACCAGTTTGACTGATTACTTCATCTGTAAGCTACTGAATCATCTGAGGTCTTCCATGGTGAATTTTTGGCTCAAAATCCATCCTTAGACTTGTTTTGACATATGGAGAACCTTGGTGAAAGGTTTGAATCAACTCCTTGAGCTTAGGACCCTTAACCATGAAACCCTAGTTTTGGTCATCAGTGTAAGGACACCAACCCTTGATATAACCACTTGGAGAATCCCTCATTGAAATACCCTTGGGCCACCATATAAGGATGTGAGGAGCTTATGGAGCTCATAAGAAGCTTTTGCCCTTGAGTTGAACCAAATACCTTGATCCCATGCTAAGAACCAAATGCTATGCACAATGCAAATGCAAGAAATGAAAAGAAACCTAAGCCAGTTATCTAAAAACAACAAGGCAAATTTTGAGGTGTTACACCCTTCCTTGGGTAAGTTACCAAATCCCAAATTCCAAATTGGCCTTTTACTGAAAACGAAAAAAACTGAAGTATTATCCCGAACTTAATCTCCACGCATAACTGAAGATACACAACTCATGTCTTATCCTTCTTTCGGCTCACACTTGTTTCACTTGAAGCATGTAAACACATCCTTGTGTTCCTTCACACACTTATCTACTACTTTAAGTTCCCATAAAAGCCGAACGCCCTTAAGTCTCAATGTTAACCAGTCGGAAGATATTGTTCCGAACACATTCCTTAAGGTACTCTTGTCCATTTAAGATACCATAACAACCTTAGAAACTAAAGCACCAAAACTTATCTCACTTCTGGACCTTACGCCACGTGTTCTACAAAACAGCTTTCTTTCTCCACGGAATGAGATTACTTAAAATCCTCGTTCATACCAGTGGTCAATCCAGCTCTACTAGCGATTTTACACATTCCTCGATACCTTGACCAATCGTCTGATAAAGATCCTCAACTTTCACACTCTATCTTATCCAAAGGATTGCTTGAACAACACACCACTCTTTAATTCCATGCTACCCAAGCATAACTTCCACTAAAACCTCACTGAGCTGACCAAAACTCCACACTACTAACTCTTGGCTTGAGTCTACCCTCACAGCGCAAGTTCCGACAACACTTCGGAGTCCTCGTGGTCGCTCAACCATGATTCGACCTATCACATACATAGTATTAGGTTGATCAGGCCCAACACTACATAGTATGATATTAAGTTTCATGACGGCAAGACACACTTAAGAGGCAGGAATAAATTTACTTATGATGTTTCAAGACTAGGTCGAGGACACAACCTGCTTTGATACCAACTGTGACACCCTGTATAATATTCATCTAGAATAATACCATACAAGTGTTTTATTTGGTACTGACACATCAAAAGTGCCTAATGACATAGTTCACATACTTGTCCATTTCTAAAACGTAAATACAACATATGGCACAAGTCATGGAAACTAGCCAAAAATAAAAATCTAAGATTAGTATACAATATCCTCAATTGTATACAACAAAATAATACACAGCGGAAAATAAGCTTAACTAAGCTTCTCTTGAAACATCCACGCATCGCTCCACTTGTAAAACAAACCTGCAAACCACACCTGAAAATACCTGTGATGTAAACAACAACAGTGGGGTGAGATACATCAAATCTCAGTGAGTTCCCTATCTTATATATTCTCTCAGCTTTACAAGGTTCTAACAAACCTAACTCAGGTCAAAAGGGAAGGGAAAAGACCTTGAGTACACAATCTCACAATCTCACACTATATGGAAACATGCCATGAGTTTATCAACTCAAAATATCACTAATCGATAACCACACCAAGGCATCCCCTGTTCCCGTCCGCTTCTACGTCTAGAAGTCGACCCGAGTCATGGATCCTTGAACCTACTTGACATACGAATGTATTCGGGTTCTACGGGCCATTAACCGTTATGAACCGTCACTTCACACGAGCCATTAACCATCACAAGCATACGCTCCATGGGCGCCATTCGTACAGCACGGGGAATCAAACCTATCAAGTAGTCGTGCACATGTTTCAGAGGAGCTCGAGACCTATGAAAGGCCTTTACAAAATAACCGGTTACGATTACGTGATCTCACACACAACGTGATTGTATTCGACAATCACAAGGCCACAATGCCTTAAGGCCACATTCGCCTTTCTCATAATCACAAAGGTTCACACATGTTCCATACTAGTGTTTCACTCTCACCTAGACCAATCTCGTCACGGATGTACCTTCCTACATCAGGTGCCCGAGCCTTGCCATCTAGGTTATCTACTCCAGGCTAGAACTCGTCAATGAAGGCACGAGCGTCGCCATCCAGAGTTTCTATCACAATTCTATTCACAACCTAGAATCATATCATTAGGTTTTGGGGTAAAGTTTCCTCACTCTTCCTAATTCATATTTTAAACATGCATATTCCTTTCACTAACAATTTACAATTAGATAGACATGGCATAACACAAATATTACAAGTAAACACATATAATCACACATCACATAAAACATCACTTTTCACATAGTAGTTCACACACATTTTAAGGCACACAAGCCAATCCTATTCTCTACCAAGCATCCTTGGTTAAATCATGGTCTCTCATCACCATTCACTACCTTATTGGGTTATCTTTCCAAAGGCTTTGGACTCGTATCAATCGGATTCTCGATCCTTGAGTTTTGGTGGAATAAAAATCACATACATTACATTTCTATATTTTCTTATCAATCCATAGTATATAACTATGTTTCTACCTCAATATCACATAGAGCATAAAGTTAGCTTTCCAACGCTTCAAACGGGGACCAAAACGGACTTACGGGTCAAAAGTTACGATCGAAACGATTTTGAAAGAAAACCTACAGCGAGTCTGACACGGGCACCCGTGTTGTGTGACACGGCCCGTGTCACCCAAAATCCCAAATTTCCTTTTTTTTTTGCGTTTCCACCCTCCATAGTCAGTGGGCTGACACGGCCACCCGTGTTGTGTGACACGGGCCATGTCAGGGCCCAGAAAACTTCATTTTTATCGTTGGAAGCCTTCCGGAACTCCGATTTCGATTCCGTAAAATGCCCCGGTCTCAGAACTCGACATACTACAATATTTTAACAACCAAAAGGCCATCCAACATGATTACAAAAATAATACCAATTTTATCAAATATGCAAAGTTAGGTTTTCCAACCAAACCAATTTGATTCAAACTCAATCCCACATAATCAAACACACAAACAAGTATCAACAGATAATTATATCTATATATCAATCATACTACTCAGTTTATAATGCATTTCAACCGTTAGATTTTATCGAATAGCGATTTAAGCATTTTTCTCACAAAACCTAACTTAAGCTAAAACAATCTCTAACTCTAAAACTTAAAGCTTCTATCTAGAACCCACCTGATAATCGAAGAGGAGTTTGAAGAAGATGATGATGATGATCCATGGGTTTCTCTCTTCTTCCTCTTTTCTCCATTTTCCTCTTTTCCTCTTCTTCTTCTCTTCCTTTCTCCTTTTCTTTCTTCTTTACTAACTTCTTCTTTCTCTTTCCAAATATATACATATATTATACTATTATTATATAATATAAATCCCATAGGGTAAAATATCTCCAATTGATATTTTGTCGTCTCAACCCAATAGATCAATTAATAGAGTTATCTTAAAATCCTTTCTCGAGTTAAAATAATTGATCTGTCTCTTTATTAAATAATTGATCTCTTCAGAGTTCATCAGTTGCTCTATTGATCCCAAATGTCAATACTTAAAGTACTTAGAGGATTCCATTAATCCAATTTACCAATGATAGAGCACATAGATACTCATCTGATATCCAATTGAGCATTTAAATAATATGGGGTATTACATCACCGATGAAGAAAAATTACATACCAAAAAACTTAATTGCAAGTTATCAGATGAAGAAAAATTACATACTCGGTGAAGAAAAATCACATACCGTAAAACTTTGGACAAAGTTATCCGGTACACTTTGACAAGGGTGTGAAATGGTAAATATTAAATAATAAAATTATTTGAGAAGTGAAAATGATAAAATTAGAATATTTTAACAAATGTAGGGTAGGGATAGATGGATAACTGCAGGGGTATGAGGTAAAATTTACTTGCGGCAGTTGGCCGACATTTTCTAAACCGTTGCAAAACAAGCTCACGACACATAGTTTTGGATAGAGTTGTCAAAATGGGTTAGCCTATATGGGCTAGCTCGCCAGGCCCGAAACATCATAGGGCTTGGTCCTTAAAATTAGAGCCTATATTTTTCAGTTTTTTTAGCCTGACCCTAAAAAATACGCTACCCATTAGCGTTAGCCCGTATGGGTAGTCCGTTAGACCTGCATAGCAATACATTTAAAAAATATATATTAATAGTTATATTTTCTTACTTCAAAATAACACATTGATTTTTCTCAGCTTGCTAAATTTTATTTCTATTCTATTCAATCTTTCTCTTTTGAATCTTATATACTAATATAATAAAAACTTTTTTCTCGTATTTTATTAGTTTCTCTTAGGCTAAATATTTGATTATTATTTTATACAATTTAGACATGTGTTGTATTTAAAAACACATTATAATGTTTATAAAAGATAATATAGTATATAAAAATGTATTATATTTAAAATAATATAATTTTTAATTTTATTTATAATAAATATTATGAGATTTTTATTTTTATTTTTTATTTTAAAAAAAACCACTTAGAGCTGGGTAGCTCGAAACCCATCTATGGCTGGGCTCGGGTAGTAATTTTAAGCCCATTGTTGCGGTGAAAATCGGATAACAAATTATTAATTAATTTGCATCATATTTCTTTTACAACCGACTTTGATTTATCCAAAGGAAATGTTCAAGATCGTTAGAAAAACCTAAAGGGAAGAGATCTAAGGTTCGGGGGTTGGTTCCGCCTAGGGAAGGTATTAGCACCCTAAACGTCTGTAGTACTCTACGGGAACCTCTTGTTCTACTGTTATCTTATGTTTGCTAAAGGTTCTAAGCTAAAGGTTGAAACCCTAGGGGTTATTATCTAAGTATACTCGATAAAGCATCGCACTTTACGCCTACGTATCCTCGGGAATAGAATCAGAGTATGCGTAGTTTTACTTCTACTGAACGATTGACTGTGGTCAATATTCAGAGGGGAAATGAGTACAAGCTCATTGTAGAGTTTAGGAACTCTCTAAATCTAGTTGAAATGGACCTATGTTGAAGTTTAGTCAGTAGGGAAAGTGATAAATTCATTAGGATGAATATCACTAAGAGTTAAGGAACTCTTCCTAAAGCTAGTTATAATTTCTATGGCTCTGATGAGGCCAAGAAATAAGGTTTATTCCTAAGAGGTTACTTAGGTTAAGATGGGGGTCAATGACTTTAAGAGTCAACACTATTCAATTTCCTTTGGAATGGGGGAGAAAAGTTGATAAAATATTAAAGAGATAATAAGATGATATAAAAGACATGAATACAAATATGAGATTAAGATGAAAATCAAAATGTCAAAGCAAAGTGAGAATTAAACACATAATGATCAAACACATTAGGTACAACATGGCATGATGAATAAGAAAGTGCAATAAAACCTTAATGAGTATTTCTAATCTTAATCAAGAATAAAGTCTCAAAATTAAATATTTTTGATAATTTTCTTTTATATATAGAAAATAGGCTTAATAAAGAAAATGAAGCAAAAGAAAGAAAAAAAAAGAAATAAACAAGTTAAGATATTTTAGAAATTAAGTATAAAATTAAAATAGTGAAATAAATAACTAAGTGATAAAAAAGGAAAGTTGCAGCCGTGGGGACTGAACCCGCGCCCTTTGAATCAAACAAAGCCAAACCACAACCAACTGGGCTACGTGCGCGCCTTGACAAAAGAAGGGTAGGATACACATATATTTAAAAACAAGCTCAAATCAGGAAAATAAAAAAGGGTTGGGCGAGGGGATCGAACCCCCGTCCTCAGCATAAACAACTCTTATAGCTCTCCTCCTGGACCAGCGGTGCTACGCCCTCTTCCAGTTATTATATGATTCAATAAATATATAAAGCAAACGCTTCCTTAATTCCCAAATAAACAAAACATGCGCATGCCCTAACTTCTCACCAGCAACAAATACAGCAGTCATACCAAATCACCAATTGTCTATGCGAATTGTTATAACATCAAGGGAACTTAAACATTCAAAGAAATTAAACCAACATGCCAGTGAAATAGAGCAAGGCAGTGCATACAATCAAAGCATGACAACTTCAAGTAAGTGATGATAGATCAAAAGACAAGCCATTCACTAATACTGGACAGTCAGATTAAGATACACATATCAGAAGAAACAAGCATAGGCAGGCATGGCAAACATAGAGTCATACTGGCAGCATGGTTTATAAATCAACCTTGTCATAAATCAGCAGGCAGTAGCAAGCAACATGAATAAATAAAAGACAAAAGCCAAAACAATAGCAGGCAGCATGCAAGATTCCTTCAAGTATAACATACGAGACAGTGTAACTCATGCAGGTTTTTTAGAGTAATCATCCAGTTATGGTTAAATGATAAATCATGTGTCAAGATAGAGCAGGGCAAACTAAATCAAATGCAATGGCAATGCAAATTCACTTAGGCTCATGGTAATGTAAAGCAACAGTCTATATATATCCAAATCAAATGACAGTTTACGCATGGATATCATACAAAATAGTTATACATCATGTTGACACAAGGAGGATCAGTTAAATTACAAAGATAAGCATATGCACCTCATGATGAACAAAGGTTCTCAAAACTCACACATATATATTCAAAAACAGAATGTGATATAAGAAAGCATAACAAACAAACTCATCATGTGATAACATTTGAATCGAGCATATGACATGGGAACAAACAGTTAGAGCAGTAATCATGTGAATGCACAGATATTCCATGTCAACATATAGCAAGGCTTGGATACTTACACATACATTAACATGCTGACAGAATAGACATTCATGTAAGGCAAAGGTTAAGAACAGACATTGCAGAGACATACTAAATCATTGTTTAACTTAAACAGCAACCCTATATGCAAACCTTAAGCATTCATAAACAGAAGATTCAAACAAGGCTAGGTTAAT
The DNA here is from genome assembly GCA_022829125.1 of Lathyrus tuberosus. Classification (NCBI taxonomy): domain Eukaryota; kingdom Viridiplantae; phylum Streptophyta; class Magnoliopsida; order Fabales; family Fabaceae; genus Lathyrus; species Lathyrus tuberosus. The sequence goes on along the minus strand of JALAZF010001003.1, from coordinate 19,403 downwards.
GTAAAGTATCAAGCATAAGAAGATATAACAGAAGCATTTGCACTAAGATTGATGGCTTTCTAGATTGAATACACCAAGATAACACTCATTCAAAGTATATTATAAAAGACCTAATCCTTACCTAAATAGACTGAGATCAAAAACCAACATGAGAACTCACAGATGATAGTTTTCAACATGACATACAAATTAGCAATTAACTAATAACTTATGATCACTGAGCATGGCATGGTGGCAGACAAGCATATTATGTAAGCTTAATGGTCCATAACAGTGGTCAAACATGAACAAAATTTACTTTCAAATATATTGACAAAAGTTGGCACACATGTTTTGAGATGACATTAAAGATTTAAAGCAAATAAGAGGCAGCAAAGCATAAAAAGATAAGCACTTAACATATCTAATCATATTAATCATTCAAATGCTATCATTTGACAGCAGCATAGGAATCTACGTTAAAGCATATCAAGCTAAACAAACACTCTATGAACACAGTGCCTATGCAACATTCATTCAAGTAGGAATATAACATGTAGATGACAGATAGAACATGTATACAACAGCTGTGAAACAGACAAACAGACCTCAATCCTCCACAAGTAAGGTTAAAACCAAAGTATACAAACATGCTCCAATATTAAGGTAAAAGATAAACATGTCAAAAATCACTTATTAACATCAAGCAAAATCAAATGTTCTAGCATTTCAAGAGGATGTAAAGATTCATATATTGGTCACATTACATTCAAGTACACACATCACTAAAATATGTCAATAGAAACAAGTATATGAACAACATATTGAGACTCACACATTTAGAACCAAAAACAGGACATGGTCAGTAGAAACACACATAGAGCAGAGATGGAATAATGATTTCAAACAAGATGCAAAAAATTCATTTAAACACCTAGTACCACCACCACAAACATCTAAAGACAGTTGTGCATCAATATTCATAAACAAACACATCAAAGCTTATATTTCAAAACAGCATGGTAAATCTTAAACAAACTCAAGAGGGTCCATGTATACAAAAGAGGCAAGATCAAACACACCACCAAAAGTAGAGCAGAGAATAGGATGGTCATCAATTTAACATCAAGCAGAAATTACTCATAGTTGGTTTCATCATTTAACATGTCAAACAAGACTTGTAAAGGCAAATAGTCAGCAGCACGATTATTCATTTCATTTTCACAGGCAGTGGATATGATAAGCTGGGAAAACTTTAACAATCAAACAAAAAACAAGGGAAATAGTCTATGAATTTAACACAACTATCAGTACCAAACTCAAACATTTTCAAAGGGTGAGATTCACATATCATCACATATGCTCAAATGAAAACAAAACTCGTGCCAACATCAAAATGGAATGCGCAACATCATTTTAAGGTTAATAACATGGACAAATTTAGATGACAATAAACTCTATACATAACATACCAAAACAACATGTAACAGTCATTTATCAAAGTTTAAACTATCATGCTATGAACAAGTGAATATATTAGAGTTAAAAGGAAAAGAATGTTACCAACTGAGCTTGTTTCTCTTTGAATTGATTACGAATTCTTGCTGCTAATCCTTACTCCCTTCTCTTTGGATGCTCCAATATTTAGTGTTTTTTGTAGAAAAATGTTGGTGTCCTCAGAACTGAAACGAGTCTCTTTAAATAGGCAAGGTGTTGGGTTGATGAGAGGCATCATGGGCCGGGTCAAATTCTCAAGCAGCTGGTGGGCATAAGCTGAACCATTAGGGTTTTTTGTTTGAATTCCAAGCTTGGTCCAATTCTGGGAGAGAAATGCGCTGCGACATTTCAGACGTGCAGGGGCGTGTTCATCACTTGGTGAATGAATTCAGAGCTCTCCCATTGATGCTACTGAGAGGGGTACCAAATGGGGCAAAGGTGGGAGGTAGCGTGGGCAGGTTTGCAGACGGAGCAGTCGTATGCTGGAAATGGTATGTCTCTTCTGAACCACCTTCTGCGCAACGTAAAGACGAGCTTGAAGAGGAATGGATTTGGAGATTCAAAATTGAAGAACCCGCGCCAACGGTCTTGCGATTTGAATGGTTGGATGAATGGATTGATACAAGCTACAACTGAAATTTCTTCCTCGTTTACATTTCTTCAGCAAGAACGAAAGAAGGAGAAAGGATTTGGTCTCCTTTGGCCTCTTGGATGCCACATGTCATGCTCTCAATGGTTGGAAGAAATGTTGAAAAGTCAAACCCCACAAACTCAATCCTCATTGGTCAAAAAATAATAGCAAGGGAAACCAACAAAGCAACGTGGAATTCTTACCAAAATACATAGCATAGTTATGAAAATAAAAAAAGAATACTATCATTTAAATTAAGAACTAATTTAAAAGGAGTTAAAAGGATAATTAGCCTAATTAATTAGAATTTGACTTAAATAAAATTGATTTAAATTAAATGAAATTAAAACAACTCAAATAAAATAAAATGGTGCCAAATTGAAATTAACCTAGTCGCAGAGAAATTAAGTGCTAAGATAAATATCAAATTAAAATAAAGAGAAAGGTAATAAATAATAAATAATAAAAAACAAATAGCAAGAAAAATGAGGGTAAAATTTGGGGTGCAACAGTTGCCCCTATTTAAATATCTTCACCTGATGACATGAGAGATGAAGATCCTCATGTAATCAATTGTGAAAGATATTTAAATACAGATAAAGAAAATTTTACCCTCAGATGCACACACATGCAATGCAACAAACAGGATGCCAAGAGGATGCAAGAAAATGCAGACACAACAAGACACCAAAGGAGCAAACAGGAAGCAAAAGACCAGAGAGCTTCACCGGGGAAGGACGGAGGTTAGTATCCATGAGAAACAAACTCACTAGGGATACGAGCCAACCAACAAAAAGACCCACTAGGGAGACTCCAAAGAAACTCTGGGGAAAAGGCCACAGACAATCTCCACTGGGAAAGATCCAGGGAGATGGACTACTGGGGACAAAAACAAACCCACAATCTTCCTGGGCACAAAACCAGAAAGAAAAACATGATCACTAGGGATCAGCCAAAAAGACAGACAACCAAGCAAAGACTTCCTAGGGATTCTTATACTGAAGAGTTCAAGATGGGATCTTCAAGAAAAGCCAGAAAGACAGAGACAAACTCTGCGCAACAGATAGGAGTCTTAAAGTTGAATAAAATTTATTCCAAGAAACTTAGCTTAAAGCAATTTTAGAAAAGAAACAAGATAAAGAGGTGTTCAATGTCCGACACGATTCAAACAAGAACAGTTTTAAAACAAAAGACGATGCTTGACACGATTCAAGCAAAGTCCCAATTCAAGTTCGACACGATTCGAACAAGAACGATTTTAAAACAAAGAGGGTCAGTGTCCGACACGATTCGAACAAAGACTCTGTTCAGGTTTGACACGATTCAAACAAGAATAGAAAAGACAATGCTTGACACGATTCAAACAAAGTCCAAGTTCATGTTTGACGCGATTCAAACGAGAACACAAAAGACAATGTTTGACACGATTCAAACAAAGTCTAAGTTCAAGTTTGACGTGATTCAAATGAGAACACAGAAGACAATGTTTGACACGATTCAAACAAAGTCTAAGTTCAAGTTTGACGCGATTCAAATGAGAACACAAAGGACAATGTTTGACACGATTCAAACAAAGTCTAAGTTCAAGTTTGACTTGATTCAAACGAGAACACAGAAGACAATGCTTGACACGATTCAAACAAAGTCTAAGTTCAAGTTTGACATGATTCAAACAAAAACACATAAGACAATGCTTGACACGATTCAAACAAAGTCTAAGTTCAAGTTTGACGCGATTCAAACGAGAACACAAAAGACAATGTTTAACACGATTCAAACAAAGTCTAAGTTCAAGTTTGACGCGATTCAAACGAGAACACAGAAGACAATGTTTGACACGATTCAAACAAAGTCTAAGTTCAAGTTTGACGCGATTCAAACGAGAACACAGAAGACAATGCTTGACATGATTCAAACAAAGTCTAAGTTCAAGTTTGACATGATTCAAACGAGAACACAGAAGACAATGCTTGACACGATTCAAACAAAGTCTAAGTTCAAGTTTGACATGATTCAAACAAGAATAGGTTCAAGTTTGACGCGATTCAAACAAGAACAGCTCTAAAAATCCTTTAAAGTTAAACTTCTTGGGGAACAGAAAAAGATTTTAAAGATTTAAATCTGGCGCGCAGAGGTTAAGACCGAACAAGCACGGCGTAAAGCAAACCGGGAATGTGTTTACTTCCCTGGGGAAATAAAGACAGGCACAACAAAAGACCGCAAGCAAAACAGAGCACAAAGAAATGCAAAGATGCTAGGGTATGATGCATATGCTTAGCTATATGCTAGAAACAACGCGAACGACGCAAAACAGGAAAGAATGAAGGATAACACAAGCCAACACCTTGAAACCAAAACATCAAGGATAACCAGGACAACCCTCTTTCCACTAGAGATGGCAGATCCAATGCCGAAAATAGTACTACTAAACTCTTCTTGCACAAATTGACTCCAAAGCAAACTTAATTCCAGAGTAGAACTTAGTTTATCTTTGTGTTTTCTTAGAAGTTTCCGTTTTCAAAAATCAAGTGAAAATGACTAAGAAATTTTGCAGAAATAAAGAGATGAAAGCGTACTAAACAAGAGATGATTCAATAGCTAATATTCATTGAAAAATGGTGACTTGCCAAATAGCAAAGTCCCAAGAAGTATTACAAATGCAACAAAATGGCAATTTATCAAAGGTTACATTGTATTCAATGACCAATAACCCTAGTGACTAAGGACTCTAGCTATAGCTAACTTGATCTTCTCTGGGGATTCCTGGATATCACAGAGGTGTCTTTGTCTTAAGCATAATACTTCTGTACCAAATCAGCGTTCACAGGATGTGCACGCTGTTCACCGTCCATAGTCGTGAGGAAGAGAGATTCTCTTGAAAACACTGTCTTAACTATGTATGGACCTTCATAATTAGGCGCCCACTTTCCACGGGCGTCTCTTTGCGACGACAAAATCTTCTTAAGTACCAACTCGCCTACTCGGAATTCCCGAGTGCGGAGCTTTTTATCAAATGCTCTCTTCATCTTCTTCTGATATAACTGACCATGACACATAGTTGTCAGGTGCTTCTCATCAATTAAATTCAACTGGTCATATCTCTCTTGAATCCACTCAGCTTCATCAAGCTTTGTTTCCATCAATATTCTCAGCGAAGGTATTTCCACTTCTATAGGGAGGACATCATCCATTCCATATACCAACGAAAAAGGGGTTGCCCCTGTTGATGTTTTGACGGACGTTCTATATCCATGTAGTGCGTATGGCAATATCTCATGCCAATCCTTGTATGTTTTGACCATTTTCTGAAGGATTTTCTTGATATTCTTGTTCGCAGCTTCGACCGCTCCATTCATCTTCGGACGATACGGTGAAGAGTTATGGTGCTCAATCTTGAAGTTATCACACAACTCCTTCATGGTTCTGTTATTCAAATTGGTTCCGTTGTCGGTTATGATTCTGCTCGGAATCCCATAGCGACAAATGATATTGTTCTTAATGAAACGAGCAACTACTTGCTTAGTTACGTTTGCATAAGAGGCGGCTTCCACCCACTTGGTAAAGTAATCTATAGCCACCAGAATGAAGCGATGCCCATTAGACGCTTTAGGCTTAATTGCCCCAATCATATCAATGCCCCACATGGAGAACAGCCAGGGCGATGACAGCACATTCAACAGAGTAGGAGGAACATGCATTTTGTCTGTATAAATCTGACATTTATGGCATTTCCTAGCATACTGGATGCAATCAGTCTCCATAGTCAGCCAATAGTATCCAGCCCTCAAGATCTTCTTAACCATGGCATGCCCATTGGCATGGGTGCCAAAAGCTCCTTCATGAATATCATGGATCAATAAGTCTGCTTCTCTCTTATCGACACATCTTAACAAAACCATATCATGATTCCTTTTGTACAGTACGCCGTTGCTGAAGAAGAACTTGGCGGACAATCTTCGCAGAGTCTTCTTATCAAGAGCGGAGGCATTGGCCGAATATTCTTGATTCTTTAGGAAGTTCAAAATGTCATGAAACCAAGGTTTGCCGTCTGATTCTTCTTCGATGACCTGGCAGTAGGCCGGCTCAGTCCTTCTTCCAATACTGATTACTGGATCTTCATTGATGAATCTGACTTGCCACATTGAAGCCAGTGTCGCTAAAGCATCGACTACATGATTCTCCGTACGTGGCACATGATAAAATGTTATCTCATCAAAACACTTAATCAACTCCAGAGCATATGCCTGATAAGGGATAAGCTTCTCATCTTTTGTCTCCCACTCGCCTCTGATTTGATAAATGACCAGAGCGGAGTCACCCATAACTTCAAGAAAACAGATTCCAAGGTCAATCGCAGCTTCTAAACCCAGAATACACGCTTCATACTCAGCGATATTATTCGTACATCCAAAATCCAATCTAGCTGTAAAAGGGGTGTGGCCACCTTCAGGATTGATTATAACAACACCTACTCCATGCCCCTTGTAATTGGACGAACCGTCGAACATCATCTTCCATATATATTCAGCCCTGGGATCTTCTTCAGAACTTGACTCTTCATCATCTTTTACTGCCATAATGTCCTCGTCAGGGAAGTCAAATTTGAGTGGTTCATAGTCTTCAACTGGTTGATCGGTAAGATATTCTGAGAGAATACTTCCTTTAATGGCCTTCTGAGTAACATATTGAATGTCATATTCAGATAATAACATGTGCCAACGGGCAAGCCTGCCTGATTGAGCAGGTTTCTCAAAAATGTACTTTATCGGATCCATCTTGGAAATCAAAAGGGTAGTAAGACAAATCAGGTACTGCCTCAGGCGTTTGGCGGCCCAAGCCAAAGCGCAACAAGTCTTTCCCAGTAATGAGTAGCGACTTTCGCTGTCTGTGAACTTCTTACTCAGATAATAGATTGCATGCTCTTTCCGGCCAGTCTCATCATGTTGTCCCAACACACAGCCCATAGACTCTTCCAAAACAGTCAGATACATAATGAGAGGTCTTCCAGGGACCGGAGGAATTAGAACAGGAGGTTCTTGGAGATAACCTTTGAGTTTCTCGAAAGCCTGTTGACATTCTGCATTCCATTCAACTGGCTGGTTCTTACGGAGTAATTTGAAGATCGGTGAACATATCGGAGTCATGTTGGAGATAAACCGGGAGATGTAATTCAAACGGCCCAAAAATCCTCTGACTTGAGACTCAGTTTGCGGAGCTAGCATTTCTTGAATTGCTCGCACTTTATCTGGATCCACTTCAATACCCTTCTGGCTGACAATGAAACCTAATAACTTCCCAGATCTTACCCCAAAGGTACACTTTGCAGGGTTCAGCCTCAACTGATACTTCTGAAGTCTCTTGAACAATTTCAGCAAGTGATCTACATGTTCCTCTTCATTCTGTGATTTGGCTATCATATCGTCCACGTACACCTCTATCTCTTTGTGGATCATATCGTGAAACAAAGTCACCATATCCCTTTAGTACGTTGCCCCTGCGTTCTTTAGTCCAAAAGGCATAACCTTATAACAATAAGTGCCCCACGGGGTAATGAAAGTGGTCTTATCCATATCAACTGGATCCATTTTAATCTGATTGTAACCTGAAAAACCATCCATAAAGGAGAACATGGCGAAACGGGCAGTGTTGTCTACTAGTGTGTCGATATGTGGTAGAGGGAAATCATCCTTGGGACTAGCTTTGTTAAGATCCCTGTAGTCCACACACATTCGTACCTTTCCATTTTTCTTCATAACAGGAACAATATTAGCTACCCACTCTGGGTACTTGGAGAGTGCTAAAAATCCGGCATCGAATTGTCTCTTAACTTCATCTCGGATTTTGAGGGCCATGTCAGGATGACTTCTGCGAAGCTTTTGTTTTATCGGCGGGAACTCGGGCTTGAGCGGTAGTTTATGAACCACAATATCTGTATCTAAACCGGGCATATCTTGGTAAGACCAAGCAAACACATCCACATACTCTTTAAGTAGTGAAATCAACCGCTGTCTAATTTCTGGCTTCAAGGATGCCCCAATCTTAACTTCTTTCTTCTCTTCCTCAGAACCAATATTGATGACATCCACCTGCTCTTCATGTGGCTGGAGATCTATATACTGGTAATCACACATATCTGCTAGCTCTTTGGGTACCTCATAATCCTCCTCCTCCTCAGCTTGATAGACAGGGGAGTCAAAGTCAATGGTAATAGCAAGGTCATTGAATACAATGGGTTTATGATTCATTCTGCATAATAGAATGACTTGTATTATTAAAGTGCACAACAGTTCACAAACATGCAAGATGAGGATGTTTGTTTGAAAAGATTTCCATTTTTAGAAACAAAATGCAGTAAAGCGAAGACAACAAGAATTACAAAAAAGTCATTTCATTGATTAATATTGAAAACGGAGGCCCGTACAAAATAATCCACTAGCTTTGGGCAAGGCTAGGGAAATGAAAACAACAAATCAAAACAAGTTACTCTGGTTCCGGGTACACAGTTGGGATCTCTATAGCCTCCCAATTGCTCAAAGCACACTCTTGGCGAAAAACCAGATGATCAATGTCTTCTTCTTCTTCAGTGCTTCCGATGATTGCGTGGACCTGATGTCCTCCTCTGACAAATATCTCCTGCACAGTCTTCGTCTTCGTCTTTCTTCTCATTCTTGAAGCAGCCTCATCTTCTGGAGTTGGTTTGTAACCCAACCCCTGATGTCGGTCCCTCTTCTCGATCTCGATGACTTCGCCCCATCCCGCGGGCACGCCTTCCTGAAGGGCAGACTGGATACTCTTATACGAAGCAAACGATGGATACTCTGGTACTACTGGCTTCTCATTGTCGATCATAACTGCATTAGCTATTTCCAACGCTTGGAAAGAAGTTTCTAACGCATCTTCGTCAGCCTCGATGTATCGAAATGAGGATAGGTTACTGACCATCAAATCCTCCTCACCATGTATGATAACTAACCTATCATCAGCTACAAACTTCATCTTCTAATGTAATGTAGAGGTTACAACACCTGCTTCGTGGATCCAAGGTCTTTCGAGCAAACAGCTATAGGCAGGATTGATGTCCAGAATTTGAAACAGAATATTAAACTCCTGAGGTCCAATCAACACTGGGCGCTCAATTTCCCCCATAACAGATCTTCGCGAACCATCAAAAGCTTTGACAATCAATGATGTGGGTCTCATGACTCCTCCTTTGTACGCCAATTTATTAAGAGTTCTCTTTGGTAAGACATTCAGAGAAGACCCTATATCTACGAGGACTCTAGCCAATGTGTCTTCTTGACAGGTCATGGATATGTGTAGAGCGAGATTGTGCTTCCGGCCTTCTTGGGTTAACTCCTCCTCACTAAAACTGAGTGTATTGCAAGCGGTAATGTTAGCAACAATGTGATCAAACTGCCCAGTGGTGATATCTTGAGCTACATGAGCCTGAGCCAAAACCTTCTGCAGTGCAGATCGGTGGGCTGGTGAATTAATCAACAGGGACAAAATAGAAATCTTTGACGGGGTTTGATGGAGCTGATCCACAATTCTGTAGTCACTTCTTTTTATTATTCTAAGGAACTCCTCGTCATCCTCTTTGGAGATTACTTCTTTTCCTTTATCGTTGGCAGGTACATGACTAACACCTTCTTTTCTGGACGTTTCCGTGTTCACAGGGGGACAAATTCTCCCACTCCTCATCATTCTCCTTGTTCCTACTATATTAGACACGTTCTTCTCATCAGCCCCCACCTCTTTCCTTGGGACCCGGTTCTTCTATCGCGACCCCCACCTCTTTCCTTGGGATCATCTCTTCTTTCTTCCTTTCACCTGTAATGTCTTCATAAATCCATGGCACTTCTTTGGTTCCTCTGAACCTGAATGGGACTGGTTTGTGATCACCTGAAGGGTATGGCGTGATGATAGAAGCAGTACTTTTGTATATATTGAGTTGTTAAAAAATGAAAATACAATCAAGTCTTTATATAGACTCAAGTTTCTACTATTCCAAGAAAACAATAAAAGCTATTAATGACTCACTATCTTTTGGCCTTTCTGTCGCGGTGAAAATTGGATAACAAGCTATTAATTAACTCGCATCGTATTTTTTTTAATGTCACCACCGGTCTTTGATTTATCCAAAGGAAGGGGAAAAACCCGAATTCCCACAATGCAATGCAAATGCACTAAGATTCTAAGTTCGGGGGTTGGTTATACCTAGGGAAGGTGTTAGCATCCTAGATATCTGTAGTACTCTACAGGAACCTCTTGATTCAATTATGTTATTTGTTATCTGTTTGCTAAAGGTCCTATGCTAAAGGTTGGGAAACCCTAGGGGTTAGTATCTAAGTATACTCGATAAGGCATCGCACCTTACGCCTACGTACCCTCGGGAGTAGAATCAGAGTATTCGTAGTTCTACTTCTACTGAACTATTGACTATGGCCAACATTCATAGGGGAAATGAGTACAAGCTCATTGTAGAGTTTAAGAACTCTCTAAGTCTAGTTGAAATGGACCTATGTTGAAGTTTAGTCAGTAGGGAAAGTGATAAATTCATTGTGATGAATATCACTAAGAGTTTAAGAACTCTCTCCTAAGGCTAGTTGTGATTTCTATGGCTCTGATGAGGCCAAGAAACAAAGTTTCTTCCTAAGAGGTTACTTAGGTTAAGATGGGGGTCATTATCTCAAGGTGACGATTATGAATGCAAATGATATGCACCATGCACAATAACATGGTCATCATGCATGGGATTTTCCTTTGGATATTAATGCGATTAAGTTATGTTGTTTAGGCGATGGTGCTAGCAAGGTGATGCTAGACTTGTGTCTTGTGACCAAAAGGTTGAATGCGAGGCCCGAAGGCGATCGACTTACATGGGTAGAAAATGGGCTCGACGTTGGATCGAGAATTTTGATATCGTTTTGAAAAGGTTTAGACAATAGTAAATAAACGTATAGACAGAAGTAAGATATGATAAACATATACATGATAAAATGACAAGGTAAGGCATGATATAAGTTACAACATTGATATGATATAATGTGATGGAAGTAACATAAGCATGAGGATGGCAATATGTTTCATGATAAGGCATGGATGAGGTGAATATGCTTCAAGTAGAATGATTAAAAATGATATCAACATGTTTAAATCTTTATGAAGACAAACATGTAGAATGATATTAAGGATGGCAATCAATATGTTTCAATCTTTAGGATGACAAACATACAGAATGATAATCCAGAGAATCATATTCATGCAAAAGTCAAACATATGGCCAATCAACATGGATATATTGTCTTAAGAATTAAACAAGTCAATTTAATAACATAGCATGTCAAGAAAAAATGCTCATAGATGATTTTAATAAGCCAACAATTGATAATTATTTGATAAGGCAAATTAATACATAATAAGGCAATTTAAAATAACTACACACAAGGTAATTAAAATTAACCACACATGGGTAATTGACATTAACATTTAACCACATATTGAAAATCTCAAAATTAAGACATGAATTGATAATTCAAGCACTAACAACATGTTTAGAAAAACAAACAGTACCATTAATACAACTTGAAAAAATTAGAGTTAACAATTGGTAAAAAATTTAACAATTAGCACAATTAGAATTAACATGCATTGAGATATAATTGATAATTAGAATTAAAGGCCAAAATATAATTAACAATTAATTTACAATTAATAAAATACATCACATATTAATTAATTAACACAAAAAATAATTAATGAGCAAATTAACATTTGAACAAAATACTAAGCAAAAATAAAATAAAGTAGAAGAAAAATAAAAGATTTGAAGTACAAACAGAGGGGGGGGGGGGTGCATTAGTGATTTTGATTTAGTTAGAAAAATAACAAGGAAGTAAGTTGGCCAGGCAATGGGGATGTTAACAGGAAAAGGGCGCAAGGCCCAGGAAGTGGAAAGGCAAGGCGAAAAGAGAAAAAAAAATGGAAAAAAGTTGAACAAAAGGGTGATCTCTATGGATCGAACCCGGGACATGATGGTGATAGGCGAAAGGAAAGGCATATGGTGAACCGTTGGGACGGCTATACATCCGTTAATATACTCGCCTCTATTAATACATAAACCAACAAACGTTGAAAAAAATATAATAAACAACACGCATGCGCAGACGTGGGGAATTGGTAAATGATCACGTTATGCAATAAGTCAAACCAAAAACACCAGCCAATTAGAAATGCGCATGGAATATGAGTTCGTGCAAAGCAATAAACATGACATCGTGTTTCACATAGAACCTTAAAACAATGCTTTTAACTTCAGACCAATCCAACTCATTCAAAACTCAACCGACTAACATGAAATAAGAACTAGCATGAAGCATCTCCCAAGTAGAATATGATGCAATTGTTAACTGAACAAGATGATGGTTAGAACATGAAAGAAAGAACAGGGCAGGCTAAACGTTCCACATATATAAAGAGCTTGAGCAAAAGGAAGATGCTTCCTGCTTTAATACACATACCAAAATATCCCCCACACCATCACTCACCTTACTAACAGTACATTTAGAACAATTAAAACGAAACAACAATGAGTTAATAGCGGTGATTCACAAACCAAACGGTCAGCAACACATATAAAAGTGAAACCACGAATTCATCACAAGTCATAGACAGATTCACATATATTAGACATGCATATTTATTGACAGCATGGATTCAGTTTAAAACAAGATGACCAAATACTTGACTCAATACATGGGGCTCTCCAAAATCTAGACAATATGTAAAAGCTTTGACATGCATAATAGGTAGCATAGCATCATTCAAAACAATGTAGGAACAACACGTTAACATGTAGAATATCACGTTCAGACCTTACAAACCTCTAAAACAGCCTATTTCTCAAGACTATATTTCCACATGATGAACATCATGATTATTAAGCTTAACAGTGGCCATAGCTGTCCATCTCAACATCATATTATCAAGTTCAACATAAGCAAAGCGTGTGTAACACTTAAGACAGTCGTGGGTACGTTTAAATTCCTAGCACAAACTCAAGCCATAATAACATTTATGCTATGTGGATGTAAACACGATATTGAGGCAGTATAAAAGATATTGACTAAGACATGTTTATGTTAACAGTATGAATAATCGTGATAAAAAAAGAAGTTTAAGAAACTTATCTGATTTCCAAAACAAGTAGCAAGAACTTATTCCCCCTCCCAGCAAGCTCGTGCACCAAAAGAGATGAAAGTTTTTTTTTTAGAGAGATTTTAGTGTCGTTTTTTTTTGTTGTGTATATTGATTTTTTTTCTGTGAAAACTTGTTGGTTTTATAGGTGAGTTTGAGGGTACACGGTTGGGATACATGAACTGGATGTTCCCTGCATGGCTGCAAGCGTGGTTTCACAATTCTTGAGTCATGTGAACATGAATTTGTCTTTTTCTCTTTACTTTTGCATGCTTGGGACAAGATCAATAGCTGTAGTTTAGGTCTTCTTTTTGTCTTGCACGAGTCATGGGATACTGGGATGATGTGGTGGTAGGTAGGTCTGCAGAGAGGATAAGATTTGAAATTCAAAATTGATGTGTTTTTGGTGCAAAACCATTTTCGTGTGGCTATGTTCCTCTCATGATATATCCTAACTTAATGATCCAATTTTCATGCTCTCGAGTTTAAATGAAAGTTCTTGGATGATACTACAAGTTTGATGTTGGAAAGTAATTGAAATAATGCCTTGAATTGGTAGAAAAACGTCTCACAAGTCGTGTCCCCAAAACGGTCAAAAGAACTTAGAAAAAAATTCTAAGTTATTGAAATTTGACAATTTCAAGTGCCCTACTTTGATGATTCATAACTTGAGAATGGTTTGTCCTATGGAGATATTCCACATATGGTTGGAAAGCTCTCGACAAGCTCTACAACTTTCATTTGGGACTCAAGACTTGAATCCAAATGGAAATGGGTGAAAAGTGGTGTCAAAGTTGAGGAAAGGAGTGATGAAAAATGCTGAAAAACTTTCTAAGTGTTGGTCAAAATGTCTTGTAAACTCCATAACTCAAAATCTAAGCATTTTTAGACAAAAAGTCATACGGAATGAATTAAAGATCTTGACGAGAGCTTTCCAACGAGCTTTGAGTCGTTTAATTTGAGTGCACGGTTTAGGGGTTATGGTTATATCAAATCGGGCTATTAGGGGAAAAATGTCGTATACGAAGTCTTTCGCGACCGAAACCATACTTCTCTTGCAAGAAACTTCATGAAACTTGGTATGGATGCCTTGAATACTTCATGAGACAATATATGATGGTTAAGACCATTAACACTTCATTTGATCCAAGATTCCCAAAGATCAGGGCTTCAGTCAAACCCTAATTCTGACTGTGAGCGCACCGAGGTCAAACCTTGTGAATTTGTTTCTTCCTTCCCAACTAAAGGTCTTAGGAGACTCTCGAGGATGTTGGTAAACCAATAGAATCAATGATTAGGTTTTAGGAGATCATCCTGATGAAAACTCGAAGCTGTTGGTTGATAGGCGTCACAGGAATCCTAATTCTGAGAAATAGTGGGACTGAGGCTCAAATTCCTCTGTTGAGGATCAATGAAGCATGGATTCGTGTTGAGTGGATTCCCTTGAATATAGGTGATCTCAAGTGGTAAGTGGGTCACACAATCTTGAATTTCTATAGAGCCCATTTCCTAGTGATTTCTTCAGAGCGAAACCCTATCCCAATATTCTTGCGCTGGAAATCTTCTGTCGACTTGACTTACTTCAGAGGAACTTGTGGAGCTTCATAGGGCTAGGCAAACCTAATTTGAACATAAAGACACAAGCTACAAGACATGGGTTAGCTCAAACGAATGCAGAGATGCTCTTAAGATACACAAAAGTTGGATGACATCTAAGGGTAAAAATTTAGGGTACAACACTTTCCAACTACTTGAGACTCTTAGATTCTCCACTAACTTATTAATAAAGACCCACTAAACAAAACATTAAAGTTTATTCAACAAAACTCCCCTGTAAACTTAAATGTTTCTCCTATCCATCATGCCTATCATTTTCTTGCCTCTGTCGAAAAGTTCTTTCGACAATGGTTTTGTAAAGATGTCCGCTGCTTGATCCTTGCTAGCTACATGTTTCAATTCGACACTTCCTTCCTTCACATGTTCACGAATAAAATAGAAACGAACATCGATGTGTTTACTTCTTTCATGATTCACTGGATTCTTCGCTAGCTCAAGTGTTGATTTGTTGTCCACTTGTATTACTGTTGCACTTTCCTGTTTTTGCTCCATTTTACTCAACAATCTTCTCAGCCATATTGCATGACAAACGCACCAAGATGTTGCCACATATTCAGCTTCACATGTCGAAAGAGTTACTATTGGTTGCTTCTTGGAGAGCCAAGTAAAAGCAGTATTTCCCATAAAGAACACATATCCTGATGTGCTTTTTCAATCGTCTATATCTCTGCACCAATCGTTGGCGGAGTAACCAACCAACTTGTAATCTTCTGTTCTTGAGTAAAACATTCCAAGTGACACAGTTCCTTGAATGTATCGAAGGATTCTTTTCAATGCCTTCCAATGTGAATATACTGGCTCCTCCATGAATCGACTTACAATGCCGACACTTAACGAAATGTCCGGCCTTGTACATGTGAGATAGCGAAGACTTCCTACCAAGCTTCGATATTTGCTTACTTCGACACGATCTCCCCCATCAAATTTCGACAGCTTGGCACCTGGTTCCATTGGCGTCGAAATCGGATTACAACTTTCCATCTTATATTTCTTCAAAATTTCTTTTGCATATTTTTCCTATGAAATAAAAATTCCTGTTTCTTCTTGTCGAACCTCCAGGCCAAGAAAGAGTCTCATCATACCTAAGTCTGTCATTTCGAATTCCCGTGTCATCGTACCTTTGAATTCTTCTATCATCTGATCATTGCTACCCATAAAGATGAGATCATCGACATAGAGAGCAACAAGCAACATGTTACCTTCATTCTTCTTTACATAAAGGGTGACATTGCTTGAACCCATTCTCCTTAAAATATGTGTCGATACGTGTATTCCATGCTCTTGGTGCTTGCTTCGGCCCATAAAGTGCTTTGTTCAATTTCAACACCTTTTTCTCTTCTCCAGCTTTCATATACCCTGGTGGTTGTTCAACATAAACTTCTTCATCGAGCACACCATTCAGAAATGCTGACTTGACATCTATTTGAAATATTGGCCATTTGAATTGAGCAGCTTGTGAAATAAGTAGTCGAATTGTCTCCATTCTTGCAACAGGAGCAAAAATTTCGTCATAGTCGATTCCTGCCTTCTGCTTATATCCCTTTGCTACAAGTCGTGCCTTATATCGTTCCACTTCCCCTTCAACATTCATCTTTTTCTTGAATACCCACTTCACACTAATGGGTTGACTTCCTTTTGGCATTTCGACTAGCTCTCAAGTGTTGTTGTGATTAATCGCCTTAATCTCTTCGTCCATGGCAGTTTTCCACTTCTTGTCTCTCAATGCTTTTTCAAAACTAATGTTTTCCATATTTGCCAGAAGACATACAAGATGCACCTCACTTGTCGAATCATACAAATCTTGCAGACTTCGCATTCTGGATCGTAGAGGTTCATCTTCATAGCCAGAATCTTTAAGGTTTGTCGAAATGCTTATAGGTACATCGACTGATGATTCTCCAACTTCGTCGATAACTTCTGTCGAATTGTTCCAGTCCCACTTTCTTGCTTCATTTATTCGAACATCCCTACTCACTATCACCTTCTTACTTATGGGATCGAATAACCTGTACCCTTTCGTCTTCTCATCATACCCAATGAATATGTACTTCTGACTTTTATCTTCAAGCTTCGTTCTTCGTTGATCTGGTACGTGTGCATAAGACACACTACCAAATACTTTGAGATGGGAAACTCTTGGCTTCTGTCCGCTCCATACTTCTTGTGGTGTTTGATCTTCTAACTTCGAATATGGACATCGATTCTGAACATAAATGGCACATTGTACAGCTTCTGCCCAGAATTCCATCGACATGTTCTTACGCTTAAGCATTGATCGAACCATGTCGAGAACTGTTCGATTCTTCCTTTCAGCCACACCATTTTGTTGAGGTGAATATGGTGCAGTTAGAAAGCTCCTTATGCCCTGCTCTTCACAATACTTCATAAAGGCTGTCGAAGTATACTCACCACCTCTGTCAGATCGAACGACTTTGATGTGTCTGTCAGTTGCCTTCTCCACCATTACTTTGAACTTTTTGAACACCTCGAATGCTTCAGATTTTTCTCTCAAGAAATAAACCCAGGTCTTTCGTGAGAAATCATCGATAAAGGAAATGAAATGCCTTTTACCACTGAAAGATTTCGGAGTGATTGGCCCACAAATATCAGTATGAATCAATTCGAGAATATGTTTAGCTTGATATTCTGCCTTCTTTTGAAATGAGGTTCTTGTTTGGTTGCTAAGCACACAATCTTGACAAAACTTTCATTCATAGTCCATGTCTGGTAGTCCGTGTACCATGTTCCTCTTCGCTAACCTTCTCAGACCAGCATGATGTAAATGACCAAAGCGTAGATGCCACAGCGACGCTTTGTCTTCGACATTGACCTGCAAACATTTTCCTTGAACACTCCTCAAGTTCAGCTTGTACATTCGATTTCTCCCCTTTCGACTTGGGGCAATCAGATGCCCTAACTTGTCCTTCAAGTGTAATATTCGATCTTTCATGAATATCGAATAATCTTTTTCTGTGAGTTGTCCCAGACTCAAAATATTTGTCTTGAGATTTGGTACATAATAAACATCTTGGATTGACCCAGTCAAGTCATCCTTCTGCAAGTAACAAATCGTACCTTTGCCTTCGACCTTCACTTTCGATGCATCTCCGAAAGACACATGACCATCTTCAATCTTGTGCATTTCTATAAACAGGTGTTTGTGACCACACATATGATCACTAGCTCCTGAGTCAAGATACCACATAGTGTTATTTTCAGCGTCTTCTTCCTTTTGAGTCATCAATAAAAAACCACCATTCGCTTCGGCTTCCAAAGCTAGATTGGTTGTTTCTTCTACTTTCTTTTCGACTCGACAATCTTTTGCAAGATGTCCCACTTTAACCACAGTTATAGCATTTGAAGGAGTTGCAATCCTTCGCATAATGACCCTGTTTGTTACACTTGTAACATTCGACGTTGGAGTAGTTCGACCGACCACCTCTTTGACCATGTCCTCTGCCACGTCAATTTTGCTAGCTCGACTGTCCTTTGTCGAAGTTGCTGCCTCGACTACTTCAACCACTGTCACGACCTCCATGGCCACGTCCTCTTCCTCGAAAGTTTTAAGAATAGAGTACCTTTTCGTCTTTGACAGACCTCCTTATCATGATGTGCTTCCTCAACTGCTTCATCCTTCTTTTTCATCTTTCGTTGTTCGTGTGCTTCGAGAGAACCAGCGAGCTCTTCGACTGAGAGCGTCGAAAGGTCCTTCGACTCTTATATTGCACACACAATATTCTTAAATTTATCTGTTAAAGATCTCAGAATCTTCTCAACAACTCGTGCATCAGTCACTGCTTCGCCATTTCTAGTGAGTTGGTTCACCACCGTTTGTACACGCGTGATGTAGTCAGATACAGTTTCTGACTCCTTCATCTGCATCCTCTCCAATTCTCCACGAAGAGTTTGAAGTCGAACTTGCTTCACTCGATCTGCTCCTCTGAACACTTTTTCTAACGTGTCCCATGCTTCTTTTGACGTAGTCGAACCGACAATTTTCTCAAAGTTTGATTCGTCAACTGCTCGGAACAGCATGTACAATGTCGTCTTATCCTTTGATCGCGTCTCTTTCAACGCCTTTGTTGAGCCGCCGTATATTCCGTGGTGTCTGCTGGTTCTACGAAACCATCCCTGGTCACCTCCCACGCATCTAGAGATCCTAGAAGAGCTTTCATTTGGATAGTCCAGTTTTCGTAATTCGCCTTCGTTAAACGCGGCAATGGCATTTGACTCATCGTGTTTGCCCATTAGCTCTGATACCAATTTGATGACAGAAGCAGTACTTTTGTGTATATTGAGTTGTTAAAAAATGAAAATACAATCAAGTCTTTATATAGACTCAAGTTTCTACTATTCCAAGAAAACAATAAAAGCTATTAATGACCCACTATCTTTTGACTTTTTCAACTACTTGAGACTCTTAGATTCTCCACTAACTTATTAATAAAGACCCACTAAACAAAACATTAAAGTTTATTCAACA